>JBBCBC010000020.1:8217361-8655092 GCA_037126765.1 Stenogyne calaminthoides | reverse complement strand
CATCCACATTCAACCCGTCATTCCCTACCGAGCCATTCTCCTTCCTAAAGCTCGATTCCTTCTTGCTATAGCCAGGTTCTAGTTCGGGCCGATCAACGCCGCTTTCTCCTTTTTGAGCGTGTTCTCATAAACCCTAAAACTCAAGCAAAAGAAATCAAATGCAACTAACACAAAAATATAGTAAAAACAAAAAAGAAAACACCCACTACTAGCTACTAATCTATTTCCAAGTTTTACACAAAGCACATCGTCACATCCCGAATTCGCCATTGACTTAGGTCAAAATGTTATATTCTTAACTAGCGCACTTACCACAAGAGTATGAGATCACTTTAGCAAGGGTAAGTATTTGGACCAAGTAATATCGAACCCAAATGAAATTTTGTATGCGTGTAAATCCCTAGAAATCTTTGCTTCGTAACTAATATGGATGCGATTTTATAGTTCTATTTCACTACTATTGAATTAACAGAAAATCAGCAAATGACAAAGATTACTCTACCTTCAGATGAAGTGCAAATATTGGAGAATATTGATTTGGATAGGAATCCCTACGTATAATTTCGGAATTGGTTTGGCGACAAAGACTATCTTGGTGTACAAAAGAATAACCCTAAGTGTACTTTGAAACTAGGCAATCAACTTCCTAATCCCGCACTAAATAGGATACAACAAAAGCTCGGTTTTTATTCCCCATTACTCAACTAATACCCTCTTTACCTCACTTCCCAAATAACCAAGTTATTAAGATTGTGCTTAATCGCTAAAGCCCTTATTCAAGTTGGGCGATTTGGCCGTCCCTCCTAAATGAACCGGTATATTACCAACCCGTCACAAAACCCTCTCCTCAAGCCTATTCGTTGGAAAAGAGTGATTCGGTCATCCTCTTTAACAACTTTAAAGACTAATTGAATGGTTTTATTTGGATTGGTTATTCCACTTAGCAATTTAAGAATATTATTCAATTTACACCTCGAATCATCCTAATCGCCTAACCAATTCACTATTTCTACGCGATCATCTTATCCAAAGCAATCAAAGTTTAGCCTAACATCTTGATCATCAAATCACAAATAACCAACGAAATCATAGAACTCATTAGGAAAGAATGCATAATCCAAATCAACAATAGATAATCAATCAATTCAAGTAAAGACAAAGAGTATTGGATAGGAAATTCAAATAAACCCTAAATTGTTCTTCAAAAGTAAAAAATCGGAAATTAAATAAAAACAAAATCGTGAAAACTAGAATTTTAAACCAAAGAATTTGTGAATCGAAGTGTGTTACTCGTGGATGAATTCCTCTCCTTCTTCCCTGAACCCTAGGTACTTTTTTTCTCATTTCCTCTATCTAATTTTCGTCCTTCTTCCCTGAACCCTAGGTACTTTTTTTCTCCTTTCCTCTATCTAATTTTCTTCTGTCTTATATATCCCGCTTAATCATACCGCCGAAAGTCTTTTTGTCGAAGCAAGACGCGAACCACTTAGTTTGGTCGGCCTTCTACATCGCTGATTCCACTCAAGGCCGAAAGCACCTTCCTTGGTAAGCGGTTTTGCTCGACCACACCGGTCGAGCGGCCGTCTTGCTCCTACACTTGTACCCGCCGACCGCATTGGTTGAGCTCTAGGTGCTCGACCTCATCCTTCTATCACCTTTCTTCACTCCAACTAATACTTTTCAGTATTTCTTTCATATCTTTTCAATCGGGAGTCCGATTCATGCACCGCGAAGTCTCACGAGCTCCATTTTCAGTCCTCTTTCCTCTTATACAAACCAAATAACCAAATTAGTGATTTTATACAGATTATGCTCAATCACCACAAGAATATCACTAAAAACACTCAAAACATGGCTAAAACTCGCTCGTAACTCACTCAATTTCACCTCTAATCAACCAACGGGGGCGAGGGCTAAGCGTGGTGGCTTGGGCGACCAGCGAGCGGGGCGACTGCGGCGGCTTGAGCGATCAGCGGCGAGGGCGACCGTGGGGGCTTGCACTGGGGCCGGCAACTTGGGCATCAACAAGGGCGAGGGGACGGCGTGCGGGGAGTTAGCAACTCCCCCGCCTTGTGGAGACTAGCGGGCAAGGGCGACTAGCGTGCGACTTGGGCGAGTAACTTGCCCCATCCTTGGATTCCAATGATGGCCGGGCGAGTTCGTCTTACCTCATGGCAACTTGCCCCCATATCTCGCTTTTAATGTTAATGCCCTCCATTTGTAACTTAATGGCATGAGAAATCTAAAATAATTAGCCCATAATTAGTAGGCAAAATGATTCTAAAGAAAGATACAATTGTCAGGGTGGGGAAAATACAAAAAATTATGGTACTTTGTACTTATCGAACCGAAAAATACTAAAAATACTGATTTTTTCGGGTATACAGAGATTTTCAGTACGGTATGGTACCATAACAAAAACAGTAACAGTAAGTACATTTCAAATTTTTGGTATTTCTAAATTGGTATTTCAGTTTCAGTACTATAATATGGGACGGTGTTTTGATATATCCTATCGCACCTAACCTAACATAATTACCTCCAAGGGTTTAGTCTTATCTAGCATCCTCCAATGGAATTTGCAGCAGCTAAGATTGATGTTCTTGCATTTTATTTTACTTGAATCCCATCCTTTGTTATGCTTACTGTTTGCTGTTCCATAGCTTCGTGGATGACAACCTCAAAGTACACATGATCCGAACATAAGAAGTTGGTGGTTAAGGTCACTGACCATCATTTTCAATATCTTTTTACATTACCTGTGATCTCTTGTGTCCATCTTATCAAACTCATCAATACAACAGATTCCATTGTCAACAAGCATCAGTGCAACAGACTGAGAGCAATTGATAGATAGCAAATAGTAACTCATAAATATGCATTCAGAGGAAAGCACATCAAGAAAAAGAGCAACACTTGGGTGCACACTTTTTTCATCGTGCAATTGATGCAAAACTAATATTGTTCAATGAAAACAACTACTCCACTATTCAGTGAAAACAATTAATACCATTTAAATATGCACTTGAGTTGCACGGTGCAACTAGTGCATAGAAGTACTTGGCCAAGGAAAAAAGTTCAAATTTTAATTTTTACAAGCCCCTTATTAAGATGTGTGCTATTCAATTTTAATACTCATCCATATGCACGCTAAATTTAAGAAGTGAGAAGTTCCCAACTGAGAAATAAAACAAATAGGTTGAAACTACCTCAATGCAGAATTCACCAGTCTCGGGTTCTTTTGCCACAGTTGCAGTAAGCACAGCAGCAGATGAGGACATTCCTGATATATAGACGGATCTTGGAAGTAGCCCAGCTGTATACCTGAAATACAAATGAACAAGAGAGTTATTAGTTTAATAAAATGAGCAATTCAATATCACTATTGTAATAAACTAAAGTTTATACTTGAGAATTTGAGACTTTGCACAGCTGGGATCGCCCACGATACAAACATTGATGTCTCCCCTAATGTGGGTGCCTTCATGTGTAACTTTATGAACACCACCCATAAGCATGAGAAGAATAGCCCGTTTAATATCTTGGTGACCGAAGACAGTAGGTGCAATGCTACCAACAAGCTTATTGAAAAAGTCAGGGGTATTCCTCATTTGTTGTATTTCAATCAACTCTTCTGACTGTCAAATCAATCAAACAATGGAACTTTTGATGAAGAAATTTTTAATAGGCTTAGGGCAACAAGGCAAGTAACATAAAATGGCTAAACCTCAAACAAGTTCGGAAGGGGAGAAATGGCTTTCAGAATCGTATGATAACAATCGAATATTAGGAGTAAAAGATATTGCAACTTAGTAATGTTACTGTGAATTGTTCGTCATCTTCAACAACATCTCTGTTATATCTAATATTAGTATTTCTTCTGCCATCAGCAATCTACAATGGAAAAAGAAAAAAAATACAGTAAACGATGGAATGGGATGATTACTTTAAGCTTGTAACTGAAAATCAAATCATTGTGAACACACCAAGGTTACCAACCTGTACAGAGTTGGCTATGAAGCCAAGCCGGTAAGAAAGGCCTCTCGTACCCAATGAACTAAGCCCTTTAACACCTTCTTGATCAGCCATGCCATTCTGATGAGAAGAGTCTCTCTGGCACTCAGCTCTCTCCCCACGAGAGGCCAACGCTAGCATATTGTTGGAAATTTGGTTTTGATAGTGTTCTAGCACTCAAGGTTGACCAAATTATTGAGGAATTAAAACGTTGATTTTTTGTAAATTAAACGTGACGAGATTGTTCTACTCGCGGAGTAGATGATCGTGGTATATTTAATATCTCAAAACCGAATTTCGGTGAGTGAGAAATTAATTAAAGAAGATGAGACATTAATACTCTAATGAGAGAGTAATTGGTGGGTGAATATTGACCAAGTGTAGTCTTTCCACTCATCCCACATTGGAAACAAGAAGGAAAGTTTCCTAATATAAATAGAAGCTTATGGTCATGCTCTCCAAAATGGTGCATGGGAACCCTAACCATGGTCCGGGTCCGGGTTCGTGGTTCTTGGCAATTGGGTTTTAGGGTCCATCTATCTTTTTGGAGACCCAAAAACTCTAAATGGACCAAATAATTTTTTGGACTAAATGAATTGGGTGGCCCATCCGGATTTGGGTCGGTTTGGACTAAATGAATTGGGTGGCCCATCCGAATTTGAGTCGGCCCAGGAGTCGTGACTTATACGTGCGTGGACTTAAGCTTATCCAGGATTCAAAATTTGAATTCGAGTCATAGGTTCAACGAACCTGAACGGTCTCAAGCGGTCAAAACCGCCCAGCTGAATTCGTGCGGTCATAATCCACCACCAAGTTAAGTTCGGGGCTTCCCCACGCTTTCCTCAACTCCCCTTCGTATTCCGTCTATATATATTGACCCTCAGAATTCATTTTCCATCACTTTTTCAACCCTACGAAAAAAACGACTCTGCAATTCTGCGTACATATATTTCCCATCTCTCTGCTCATACTCCGAACACGTTCGACGTTTGACGATATTATTATTTCAGTGGTGCTACTGATATAATGCGTTGAATCATTTTACCTTTTGGGACAATTACGATGCGATCCTCGCCAGCACTATCTCCGGCGTGATTTGTCTTACGGGGAAAAGAATTTATCCTTGACTCGGTTCGGTTTTGAATTTGCGCTTACGTTTTTTCGCCACTGCAGTATTTTCTAACAATCGCAAGACAAAATAGAATTTGATACTGCTATGTCGAACGAACAACAAAACTCTGATGTGATTGTTAACACCGGCGCCACTGATGATGTCACTGATGGTGTTAACAACACGAACCCCCGCTTAAACAAAGCGACTACTCTTTACTCAAATAACAAAAGCGCACTATATCACATTGGACTAGGTGCGCTTACCTCGCCAACACGAACACTTAGTATCGATCTGATGTTCAAATGACCGATGGTCCATTTGCCTTCACCGATTCGAATGCCCCCTCGGTAACTAGTATCTTTGGAATGTCGACCAAATGCTTCGGGAGCCAAATGTTGGGAATACTGTTATTATCGTTCTTTGGATTGTACTTTTGAAAATCCTTTTTGGAAGGCCCTCGAGCAATTCGTTTGTGGATAACTCCGGTGGAAATCCTTTCATTGAGGAAACCGGTTTATGAGCAAACATTTGGTGGTAACCCATACGTGGGTCCAATGTTTCAATCCTCTCAACCCCGGGACTATGAGGCCTTGGCGGGCCTGAAAAAAAAAACCCGAGAAATTTTCGGTCTGATTTCAAGAGGCGGCGAATAAGATGGAGTTCTACCCACCACCTTGTGCGTGGTGAAGTACCTCGCGAGGATTACCGAACATCCCCGGCGATAATGCCGATCGAGATAACGAGGATGTGTTATGACCTCTCCTCGGAAAAATGGGGATTACTTGTGCCGAATTACATTCGGGTGGATAGTGTGACGCCTGTACAACGCCCTACGTTCAACACAAAGATCGCCAAAGAAATGTGGGCTTTTTGGAGAAGAAGTACAAGATGAAAGATGCAGAACGAAGAAGTATGTCGTTCTTTGCATTGTCTCTGACTTCAAGATGGAAGACAACAAGCCCGGTTGTCGACCGGGGTTCAAAAAAATGGTGATTTTCCATAACATTGCCGCGAAGGCATGGAGCCGCATGAACAGTTTGGTGGCAACCGTGATTGAAAAACTCGCCTTCATCGCAGAAGGATTTTAAATCTTACCTCAAACACAAAACAAAGGAGATTAGCTTGGAGGATATGATTACCGGCCGAATCGAAGAAGATAACCGAAAATTGAAAGGAAGGTCTCGAAAATCGAGGCCAAGGCAAATTTGATGGAGAGGAAGGATCCACCAGATAAGAGAAAATTCCTCAACGACAAAGAAGTTAAGGAAGTTCTGATATGCTCCCGCCACACAGCGAAAAAGTTGTTTTCTCTGAAAATGCTACAACCGTGGGCAAGCCCAACCATAGGGCAAGTGATTGCGTGACCAAGAAAGATGATAATGGGAAGGCAAGAAAGACTCTGTGAATGTGGCTGAACGAGGGATCACGGAGGTTGATCTGTCTTCTGTGGTGACTGAAGCCAACTTGGTGGACAACAAGAAGGAATGGTTTGTGGACACTGGGGCCACTTGCCATGTCTACTCGGAGAGGTCTGCATTCTCCACCTATTCTCCTGCTGAGTGGAGAAAGTTGTATATGGGCAACCGGGGCCTCGTCTCCCCGCGGCTAGTGTTTTGAACGGTTGTCTTTGAAAGTGACCTCGAGGATGGAGCTAAACACGAATGATGTCTTTGCGCATGTCCCGCACATCCTAAGAACTTAATTTCTGGCTCGTTGTTAGTTAGTCACAAGTTTAAGTTAGTGTTTGAGTCTGACAAAGTTGTATTGAGTAAGTTTGGTACCTTTCTCGGAAAGGGTTATCTCGAGAAAGGTTTATTCAAGATGTCAATTATGGTTGTAAGCCGTAAAGGCACAAACACTATTAATAATGAGAATGCTTCTACTGCTTATATCGCTGAAAGTTTCTCTTTATGGCATTTTAGATTAGGACATGTTAATTTAAAAGTTAAAAGCGTTTAGTAAATTTGAATTTACTTAACATTGCAAACGTTGATACATCCAAAAGATGTGAGATATGTGTAGAAGCTAAAATGGCTAAATTACCATTTAAATCTGTTGAAAGGAACACAACCCCTCTAGAATTAATTCACACAGATGTATGTGATTTAAAATTTGTGCAAAGTAGAGGTGGAAAAAAGTATTTTATTACTTTTATTGATGACTGCACTAGATTCTGCTACGTTTATCTTTTACGAAGTAAAGATGAAGCAATTGAAGCATTTAAACGTTACAAAATTGAAGTAGAGAATCAATTGAACACTAGAATTAAAACAATTCGTAGTGATAGAGGTGGAGAGTATGTGGCTTCGTTTGAACAGTTGTGTGTTGAGTCAGGCATCATACATCAAACGATAACCCCTTACTCACCTCAATCGAATGGTGTTACGGAAAGGAAAAACCCAACACTGAAAGAGATGATGAACGATGTGTTAATCAGCTCAGGTTTGCCTCAGAACTTGTGGGGGGAAGCGATTATGTCAGCTAACCACATTTTAAATAAAACTCCACTTAAAAATATGGATGAAACTCCTTATGAGATGTGGAAAAAGCGCAAACCGTCTTACAAACACCTCAAAGTGTGGGGGTGTTTGGCTAAAGTTGAAGTGTCACTTCCTAAACAAGTGAGAATCGGACCTAAAACAGTCGATTGCATCTTTATAGGATACGCCCTCAACAATAGTGCTTATCGATTCTTGATTCACAAATCAGAGATTCCCGATATGACAGAAGGCACTACAATAGAATCAAGGAATGCCGTATTCTTTGAAAATGTCTTCCCTTGTAGGGATAAAGAAGAAGTGAGTTCAAACAAATAAACACACGAAGAATCAGATGACACTGCAGGTCCTTCCACTCAAGAGAGTGAAGAGCCAAGACACAGTAAGCGAACTAGAATTGATAAGACCTATGGTCCAGACTTCATCACTTACGTGTTGGAAGACGAACCTCAGTCTACCAAAGAAGCTATGTCCAGACCAGATGCTCCGCTCTGGAAAGAAGCTATTAATAGCGAATATGATTCAATTCTGCAAAATCACACGTGGGAGTTGGTTGACCTCCCCAAAGGTTGCAAGACCTTAGGATGTAAGTGGATCCTTAAAAGAAAATATAAAGCAGATGGATCAGTTGAAAAGTATAAAGCCCGATTGGTTGCAAAGGGTTTTAAACAAAAGGAAGGGTATGATTTCTTTGACACCTATTCACCTGTTACGAGGATTACATCCATTCGTGTACTTATTGCGATTGCTGCCATGCACAATCTCGAAATACATCAGATGGATGTAAAGACTGCGTTTCTTAATGGTGAGATAGATGCTGAAATTTACATGGATCAACCTGAGGGTTACATTACACTTGGAAACGAGAAAAAGGTGTGTAAACTCGTTCGATCACTGTATGGACTTAAACAAGCTCCAAAGCAGTGGCATTTAAAGTTTGACAACATCATGTTGTCAAATGGGTTTCGAATTAACGAATGTGATAAGTGTATTTATGTGAAGGAAACGTCAAATGGTTTTGTTATCGTATTTTTATATGTCGATGACATGTTAATCATGGGTAACAATCACAACGTGATCGTGAATACGAAAAACATGTTAAATCGGAATTTTGACATGAAAGACATGGGATTAGCAGATGTGATTTTTGGAATCAAAATTGAGAGAACATCAAATGGAATCTCTTTGACACAATCTCATTACGTTGAGAGAGTGTTGAAGAAGTTCAATGCATTTGATGATCCACCTGCTAAAACACCTCTGGAACACAATGTTCATCTGAAGAAGAACAGAGGAGAACCTGTGGCTCAGTTGGAATATGCAAGGGTCATTGGAAGAGTGATGTACATTACGAATTGCACACGTCCTGATCTTGCATGTGCAGTAAACAAGCTGAGCAAGTACACAAGCAATCCAAGTCATGATCATTGGAAAGCTCTTAGAAAGATTTTAAGGTACTTAAAGTACACCCTTGACCTTGGGCTATATTACACGAGGTATGCAGCTGTACTTGAAGGGTACAGCGATGCTAATTAGATATCGGATACAAAAGACTGATTTTCCACTAGTGGATATGTGTTCACTATTGGAGGAGCTGCAGTATCGTGGAAATCCACAAAACAGACATGTATTGCCCGTTTCACAATGGAATCAGAATTCATCGCTTTAGATCAAGCTGGTGAAGAAACGAAATGGCTTCGTAATTTTCTAGAAGACATTCCCTGTTGGAACAAACCAGTACCATCGGTAATGGTACATTGTGACTGTCAAGCTGCTATATGTAGAGATTCGAACAATATGTATAACGGAAAGTCGAGACATATCTGTCGTCGACATAACTCTATTAGACATTTGATCACAATTGGGGTTATAACCATTGACTATGTAAGGTCAAAGGATAACATAGCAGATCCGCTCACGAAGAGCATATGCCGAGATCAAATGAATAAACTGATAGAGGGAATGGGTCTGAAATCCACAAAGAAAAACTGAAATAGTGGAAACCCAACCATGATGATTGGATATCCCAAGAACTTGGTTCAAAAGGGAAAACCAAACTGTGAATGTTAGTTGTACAACACTTGAAAATCATGACCATTCCTGACAGCACTAAGTCAAGTGTTGAGCACCCGTAAATGTGGTAAAGGTTAAGTTTTTTACTTTTAATGATTCTTAAAGGTCCAGTTGGGACTGAGTATAACGGGATACTCGAGAGGAGATCACCTATGTAAATGAGAAGTGAGGGCCGCTTCAACCAAACATTTATGAAAACACAAAAGTATGCGTTCATGGCCAAAATGGACAAAACTATGAGAACGAATCGAGTCGAGATCGACTTAGGTTCCATCCGCAGTAAAGGTATACATGAAGGTGGATTAGTTCAAGGCACCATGTCCACTAAGCCACCGTATACCCGACAGTGCTGGGCTACGGAAAGTTCAAAGCTCCAAGCTACTTATCCGGAAGTAACTAAGTCTCAAATGAGCGGAATGATGATCCTAAATCCGTATAGATGCAATTTTCAGTCATGCGGGGGATTGTGGAAATTTGGTTTTGAGAGTGTTCTAGCACTCAAGGTTGACCAAATTATTGAGGAATTAAAATGTTGACTTTTTGTAAATTAAACGTGACGAGATTGTTCTACTCGCGGAGTAGATGGTAGTTGTATATTTAATATCTTAAAACCAAATTTCGGTGAGTGAGAAATTAATTAAAGAAGATGAGACATTAATGCTCTAGTGAGAGAGTAATTGGTGGGTGAGTGTTGACCAAGTGTAGTCTTCCCACTCACCCCACATTGGAAACAAGAAGAAAAGTTTCCTAGTATAAATAGAAGCTTATGGTCATGCTCTCCAAAATGGTGTATGGGGACCTTAACCATGAACCACAATGATACACAAGATTGACTTTGGGCCGACCGGGTCCGGGTTCGTGGTTCTTGGCAATTGGGCTTTGGGGCCCATCTATCTTTTTGGAGACCCAAAAACTCTAAATGGGCCAATTAATTTTTTAGACTAAATGAATTGGGTGGCCCATCCGGATTTGGGTTGGTTTGGACTAAATGAATTGGGTGGCCCATCCGAATTTGGGCCGCCCAGAGTCGCGGACTTATCCGCGGCGCCGGTTAAGCTTATCCAGATTCAAATTTGAATTCGAGTCATAGGTTCAACGAACACGACGGTCTCAAGCGGTCAAAGCGCCCGGCGAATTCAAGCGGTCATAATCGATCACGGTTCGTGGGCTTCCCACGCTTTCCTCAACTCCCTTCGCCCCGCTTTGGTTCGAGGGGATTGATCGATAGACCATGATTAGGATTTTAATCCTAACTAATCTACCGCTTTGGTTTTCTGGGGATGAGGGCCATGATATACTTCAAGCCCGGGTAGAAAATGTACAAAAATCCTCCATGGAGGGATATGTCAATCCCATGTGAAAGGTGGGATAGAGCATATCCCAAATGCAATATTACAAATTATCCTTCTATTGTTTCAATAGATTCACAAGAATGAAGTGTGGTTGGTTCAATTCAATTTAAGGGTGTTTATGACATTTCAATAGGTATCTCATATAATCCCTCAATCTAATCTTACAATCCAAACGCATATCTTGATTCAACAAATCCAGTCAAATTAATCCAATCTTACTCAATCCCACTCAATCCTATCACACCTAATCAATCCAGTCCCGTGAACCAAACACCCCCTTCAGAGTTCCACCCTCAGAATTCCTTTTCCGTCACTTTTTCAACCCTACGAAAAAAATGACTCTGCAATTCTGCGTACATATATTTTCCATCTCTCTGCTCATACTCCGAACACGTTCGAAGATAGTATTATTTCAGTGGTGCTACTGATATAATACGTTGAACCGTTTTACCTTTTGGGACAATTACGCACGATCCTGTGAGCACTATCTAGAGAGTATTTTGTCTTGCGGGGAAATGATTTATCCTTGACTCGGTTCGATTTTGTATTTGCGCTTATATTTTTTCGCCACTGCAGTATTTTCTAACATCAGGTATAGCAAACACTGTGCCAGTGAATACAACCCTGCAACAAATTTTATTTATACAGTATGAATGTGCTAAATCATCAACTGAAAAAGGATTTCTGAGGAAATTTGTAAATGAGTGATACATGCGTATCTCCAACTCTGGCTTGTTCGACAATATCATGGCGTAGAATGACATCAAGTGATCTGGGAACTGAGCCTGAAGGTATTTCCATGGAGGTCTCCTGCATTCGGATCCTCTGCCAATCTGTAAAGAGTGGTAAGAACTCTGAGACCGTAATATAAACACAATTGAACGACGCATTTCTCATAAAGAGGTAACAGTTTACTTATTATGCTAATTGATTCTTCTTTTTTTTTATCAAGCAAATGATGACTCGAACCTACGACCAGGGACGAACCCAGGAATTTTAGTGAGGGGAGCCCAATTTATTACATAATGTAGTTAAATGCACTTTTGAATTTTATATATTTTCGAGAATTATTTGGACTAAATATCTTTATATTAACAGAGTCGAATATATATATATATATATATAAAATGTGAATTATACATATTTCTTTCTCTATTTCGCTATCCCTTTCTCACATAAAGATCAACATTTTATTTATAGAGTGTTGATTTTTACAAATATTAATAATAGTGATGTACGGTGAAAATGATGCACATAATACTTTGTTTAAAGGAGACAAACACTCATATGAAATGGTTTTTTACATAATATAGAGTACAACCTAACACAAATAACACCCATCTTTTCAAAATATTAAAACGTTAATACACAATTTATGCTCCGTCTTATTATAAGACCATCTCACGCAAGTGTGTCTTAATTATAATTATAAATATATCATATAAAAAGTTAAAATGAGGTCAGGGAGCCATTGAGTGTAGGTCTATCCTTGCCCACGACTATTTGTGCTCTTACCGCTTAAGCTATTTGAATTAGCAACACGTAGTCAATTAGCACATGGGGCTAGTACTAGAATAGTTACTTGCTCCTATTCAAATTTTTCTCATTTTGTTTTCCTTGGAGTTCTTGTATTCTTTTTTAAATAAGATGTGCTGCTTCATCCAATAGCAAAATTGGACAGAGTACATTTACATACACAGTACAGCACATCCTCTAGCACCATAAGCAAGTTAATATTTCAGTAACTGTATCAGATAATGTGATTTGGATTTTAAACATGAGCTGAGCTTTATTGTTTATTCTGCCAATAAATTAGAAAATAATTGATTTTTACTCAACAACGGAACATGCTACTTAGAATTTAACAAGGGAATATATAAGCACCACAACAGAGAAAGAGATGAATCAACCTCTGTGAATTTGAATTGTTGCTCCACATCCCTAATGACAGTGCCGAAATCCAAGCACTTGAAAGTGCCCTGTCGAAGCTCGATACAAAACCTCGCCGGTCCATGTGACCACGCCGCTCAATGCAACCAACTTCCCAATCTCTTCGGTTCCCAATTCTCTCAATTGTTTAACCAAAGGAAGATTATAGAAAGCAACGTTGATGTCCTTTTTCGGATTGACTTCGGCGAGGAATTCCGGATCGACCTCCATAATGAATCGCTTACACGCACTCCTCAGATTCGGCTCCAATCGGAAAAATTCATCAGAAATCGCAATATGAAGAACATCATTAAAGCGCATAACGGGTGAGAAATCGACGAGCATGGTAGTTGACTCGTTCTCACTCTCACTCCTCCGCCTCGTAGTAGGGCTTGTGGCCATCCAAAGGACTTGAGAAACTGTAGAAATAGGTTCTCCAGTTGCTGGGGTTTCTCTTCCACACACTCCTCCATTCTCGTCGTTTCAGTTTCAGAGCTTTGATTCAACAAATTCTGACGATTTTTTGGAACTTATATTTGGGGGAATCTGACGTTGATTTCGGGAGAGATTTGAGAAATCTGTGTGAGAAATAGAATTGTTTCTAGGGAAATCTCAACATATTCCCGCCAAAAGTCACACCGCGCCTTCTCCAGCTATCAGTTCGCGTTTTTATTAAACATACGAGTCTTTATGTGGATACATAATTAAAGAGATAATATCATTTTTAGTCCTGTAAGTTTGGATAATTCCATTTTTAGTCCTGTAACTTTTTACTTTTTCAATTTTAGTCCTGAATGTATCAATTGCAGTCCTTTTTTGTCGGAAATTTTAAAATTTAGCCGGAATCTCGCCGGAATAAGCATGTGCACTTCACATGACACTTCAAAATTGTTCCTTTTTTTTATTACATGATAGTCCATCTGTGTAGGTCGCCGAAAATTTTAAAAATCTCTATTTTGAAGTGTCATGTGAAGTGCACATGCTTATTCCGGCAAGATTCTGGCGAAATTTTAAAATTTCAGACCAAAAAGGACTGAAATTGATACATTCAGGACTAAAATTGAAAAAGTAAAAAATTACAGGATTAAAAATGGAATCGTCCAAACTTACAGGACTAAAAATGATATTATCTCCATAATTAAACAATAGATTAGTTATTAGTTCAAACTTAAAAGTGTGAAACAAAAATATTTCATGTCAATAACATATTAAAAATTATAAAAATTTGTGTGAACTCTATTTTTTTTTAATAGCAATGTTATGTATAAAAATTATGACTATCATGCATAAAAATTATCCTTATTATACACAACAAATATTATTGCTTGAAAAATAAAATATTCTCTTAATAATAATTTTTGTGTATAACAGTGATAATTTTTATACATAATAATAACAATGTTTATGTATAAATATGATTTATAGAAGTGTTACTCATTAAAAATATAACTTGGATAAAAATCAAAAACATATTAAAAGTACTATTTGGAAAATCAGTTCATTTGTTGTGTTTTATTCTATAGAATTTAAAAACACCACCTTAAACCAACTTCTTAAGTTTAACTTTCTATTTTATATGGTCTTTTGTAGATATAACACTTAAAAATGTATTTTATACAGTTAACTCGATAATATTTATATAGACATTAGTGCAGAACCTGCGTAATACGCAGGATTGAAGATAATATTTATGTTACTATTTTTAAGTATGTTGTAAGTTGTATTTCGTAGAAAATATGATGTGGTGATGTATGTTACGACTTAACAAACAAAATAATGATGTGTCAAACACTGTGTGTGTGTGTGACGAGCACAACTGTATGTAGGATGACAACAAGAGGATTTGATGACCCAGTTCATCAAAGTTGACTACGTCTGGGGGCGTACCAAGCCAGGATTATATTATTATGGTTTAGGGAGTGTGTCGATCACAATATGTTAGTGACGAGCACAATGGTTATGTGATAGGGAGAATTGATACAAGAGTTAACTATGGAAAATTTCTGGACCTTTTTCTTGTTCTTTGAGGGTCTATTTATAGTGCTTGGATGAGTTGGTGGTGTCCTGGCTTGAGCTGGTGGTGTCATGGCTAGCACGAGCTGGCGATTTCTTAACATGCACAAATCTATGTGGTGTTGCCAAGTTTCCTGTTCGTGCTTCTTTGGTTGACATTTGTCTTTACTTGCTTAAGAAGTATCCGACTTGTCATCCAGGTGGTGATGGTGGCGTCGTGGGTAACCCGATTCTTGTGCTTGCCTGGTGGTTATTCGCACTCATGAGACTCGGCCCTTGTGGTCATTCATTGGGCGTGGCCGCAAACCAAACGCCACGGTCTTGATTCTGTGCTCGCCCTAGGGGGCGAGCACACTCTTCTGCTCTCCACTCTTCCAGACCTTTGTTAACCATGTACGCGTGCTTGCTTCCCGATAGGTCGATTTGCTTGTCTGGAAAACGTTGTTGTAAACCAAGTACTTTAGTTCTTCTTTGTTTGCTTTCGCCTTGGCGAGCATGTCTTCCTTCCCCGCTGCGGCTTAGTCTTTTTCTTCTCTGTTCATCACGGTTTTTCGCTTTCGACCATTACCCATGTTCGCCTGTCTTGGTGAATGGTCACTGGGTTGCCGGGAGGGCATAATTTTTGCAATGTAATGGCCTCTGGCGCTAAGCACCCTCTGGTCGTCTTTAGTGTGGTCGCGCTCGTCCGGACTGGTGTGACCCGTGCTCGTCCACCTGTGCTCATCCGGACTGGTGTGGCTCGTGCTTATCCACCGCTTCCAATAGTCTGAATGTGGCCCGTGCTTCGCCCACTTGTGCTTTCGTCGGGCGGTGTGACCGTGCTTCGCTCACTTGTTCTCATCCGGACCGTGTGCCCTCGTGCTTTCGTCCGGCCGCGTGTGGCCCGTGCTCATCCACTTGTGCTTGTCGGGATCGGTGGGTATGTGTCAGTTTGTCGCGTTTCGCCTGCATCGGGTAAGCCGACCATGCTCGCTCACTTGTGCTCGCCCCATCGGTGTGCCCCCCCTGCTCGTCTGGAATCGTGTGGTCCGTGCTCGCCCACTTGTTTCGCGCTCAACCGGTGTGGGCCTGCACGCCCACCTGTGCTCGATCGACTGGCGGGCTCGCGGTTTTCGCCCACATGTGCTCGCCCAGACCGTGTGCCGCATTTCGCCCGAACCGTGCGGCCGTGGCTTCATTCACCTGGCTTCATCCAACCGTAGCTCTCGTGCTCGCCCACCTCGTGTTTCGTTCAACTGCGGCCTGTGTTTCGCCCACTTGTGCTTCGCCCCGGACCGGTGCGCCTGCGGCTCGCCCAAATCGGGTGGCCCGCTCGCGTTTCGCCCACTTGTGCTCGTTCGACTGTGTGGCCCGCGGCTTCGCCCACCTATGCTCGCGCCTCGATCGTGTGGCCGCGTTCATCCACTTGTGCTCGTCCGGAGTGGTGTGGCCCGTGTTCATCCACCTGTTCATTTGGTGGACACGTGGCGGTGGTCTTTTGACCGTGAATGATCGGTTACAACAATACCCCCAAGGTCGGGCTTTGGCTTTGCTCGAGTTCGACCTTCATTCATGTCTTGATAATATTTCATCCTTCGCTGTATCTGCGGTCAAAATGTTTGCCGCCCGAACACCTTCCGGATGTCCTGTAAAGGTCTTGATAGTTCGAATGAACCTTCGGGTTGGATCTTTTCTATTATAGTCATCGATTTTTTATGTGCTTTCGTACTCACGAAGGTAGCGAGCCCTTATCTGAAGTCTTTTTTTTTCTATGCTCATCGACGCACCAATTACGGTAAGCACGTGGCAACGCCAATGAAGGCGAGCAGTCTCATCGCCGAGAAGACGGAGAATACTTCGCTAAATCGATGGAATGAACATCACCGAGGCAACGGGGGAGCCAACACCGAGAAGGCAGGTTGGTCGACGCCTTGATGAAGGCGCGACAAAGTCATCACCGGTGCGGAAAAATATTTCGCCAAATCGCGAAATGGACATCGCCGAGGTAGCGGGAGCCCAAGCCGAGAAGGCGGGCTGGTCGACGCTAATGAAGGCGACAATGGGGCAAGATGCTAGCAACCCCCGCTTGGTCGGTCTCGGAGAGCAACCCTCAGGTCGCCAGAAAAAGACTATAAAGCAAGTAAAGTTGAGAGCTTACTTGATGGTGGGTCGTGGTTCGTTCCCACAGGAGGTCTCGCGGCTCGTCTGAACCGATATGGCCTATGCTCATCCGAATCGGGAGGTCTCAGGCTCATCCAAACTAACGTGGCTCATGCTCGTCTGAATCGATAAGGTCCGCTGTTCGTTCAAACTAGTGGAGTCATTGTCACCATCTCCATCTACTACATCTCCGTGAAATCAGCTTTGATTTCTTGTTCTTGTCAGAGGGAGTCGAGATGGTCGACCCTCCATCTGATGACAAGGACACGGACGAGGGCGAGCATGGGGTGA
Source organism: Stenogyne calaminthoides (assembly GCA_037126765.1). Lineage (NCBI taxonomy): Eukaryota > Viridiplantae > Streptophyta > Magnoliopsida > Lamiales > Lamiaceae > Stenogyne > Stenogyne calaminthoides. Next base: position 8,637,669 of record JBBCBC010000020.1, on the reverse strand, counting down.
TACGACAATGAGGAGCGGCAGGCCTTCGAAGTGTCGGCAAGCGAGGGGCTCGGGTTGGTGGCGATCGAGTGCACGAATGATGGCGAAGCGTAAGATGGAGGATGGTGGTGAAAGCGAGGGCCCGAAATGGCGGCGGCGGGGAGTTGGATGGCGGCGACGAGGCGGTCGGGATAGGATGGGACCGCTCAGCTTTTCGCTTCCTCCAACTCCGGATAACGAGCCCTTTCCTTAGACTTTTTCTTTGTAAACTCTGTGTTTGACTAGGATAGCCTTTTTTGCTTGGCTGGGATGGCCGTTGTGAAGTTTTGACCCAAAGAAAAAGACAACCAAGAGCTGAGTGTTCATCTGCACCAGGCCAAAGAAGAGAACACCAACCTTGGTGTTAAGATGTCGAAGATGTTCACAGGAGATGATCAACTTCTCCTATGTCTGTCCTTTAGCGGATGCCATGCGCACACCTCGTCGTGTCTTTCCGATCGACCAGCTCGAGCCATTTAAAACCGATCTGAAAGAATAGTTGGTCGACTATCCTCCGGTCCCTGGTCGCAATCTCCCTTTTGCCGACCTTCAGGACATTGGTATGGACTTCTCATTTCTACCAGAAGGGGTTCTGGTAGTTGATCCTCCTGAGGATGAGGCGTTCAAGGAGCCGGTGGATAGCGACCACAACATGAGCGAGCAGGTTGGAAACAAAGTTCAAAGTGTTGAGCACACTGCTCGGGAAAGTGGCGAGCATAATGCTCAGGGTGGCGAACGTGGTACTCATGGTGGTGAGCAAGGCATTCAAGGATAGAAAGCTCTTCTTACTACTCCTCCTCTGGTGACTTCGAAGTTTTTAAGTTTTTTCTGGTTTGTAGTTTGAAGTTTCTTTGTGTTAGGCTAGGATTGCCTTGTTTCTGTTTGGTCGGAATGGCCTTTTTGATGTTTGACTCATAGCGGGTCTTCTTGTATGTTTGGCCGTTAGCGCCTGTTTTTCCGTATAAGAACTGAACCATCTGATGTGTCTGTGTTTGACTTGACTTCGTTTTATGATTGTCTTACGTTGGTGCAATCATGATGGTTGGCTTATTTAGGTGCAACCCATTCTCGTTCGTGATCGGCTTACGTAAATGGCGATCACTTCTGCTATGGTCATCTTATTTATGGTGCGACCTATGTACTCAATGTGTGCTTTGTTGTGAGCATGGTAAGCACACGTTCTTTCGCCAAGCAAACACGAACTATGCTCTGTCTGATTCTTGTTGGATTCTGGTTGTCTTATTGCGATGCGACCCAATTGGGCATGGCCAAACAAACTAGATAAATGAATAAACACTACGCATGATGTTTTTAATCTTTGAGGCTCTTATCCATACTTGTTAAAACTTCTTTTTTGTAGACAAGACTTACTTATAATTTTACACTCGTGTAATAACCTTATTGATGCCTTGATGTCTTTGCCTTTTGTCGGGCGAATAGAGGTTTTCTGGTCATGAGTTCGACACCCCTTGCTCGGCTTTTGTGGTCGGCCTGCTCGTCTTGGGCGAGTAGAGGTTTTCTGGTCATGTGCTCGCGACCGGGCGAACACAGGCTTGTCCTCGACCTTGGTTTTTCTGTTGCGCTCGCCACTACTGATAATATTTTTTCAAATTTGACGCATTCCATGAATAGGAAAGCGGAGTTGTTGGGATTATACTGAAAAGTATGCTTTTACTTTGTATAATCGAAACTGAATTTTCAAACTTATTTACTGAAATAAATTGTTTATCACTGATGCTTTAAATATGATTGAATGTTATATATATTTACTGCATAACTGTTCAATAATTCGTACGTGTTACACTGTAGTTAATTTAGTGATACCAGATCACAGAAGATTAAATTAACAGTCCCTTGTAACTAAAAGTACGCCATTCACGACCTAGATGGAAATGAACAACCATCGCGAAAAGGTTAAGGTGTAAGGCTCGATTGGTTTGTTTTTGACCAGAGATTACACTAGTGCATGACCGATCTTGGTGAATAGGACCCTCTGAGGAGGATAAATTCTTGAGCCCGAACAAGGAAGAATTAGACCTCAATGGTTCGTTGTTTCTTAACCTTCGTCCCTTAAATAAGATCACGTGGGATTAGTAACTATTGCTTTGACTTATCATGGGTAGCAAATCAGAGAGAGATTCAATACTTTTTATCTTGGGCAATATTATTGGTCACGTGTGATTGCTAAGATTTAATACGAAGAATCGTGTGTGCAAATGCTTTGCTTGATTTGCCCTTGGGAGGTTTCATAAGCTTTATCATACCAAATCTTGCAAGTGGAATTAGTTTCCTTTATGGATAATAATGTTGAGCGGTTCCTCGACCAAGGACAAAAGATATTAATTAACGGAAAGCTATTTCAAAAGGCTTGAATTAATTAATGGGCTAGATAATCTTAAACACGGAAATAATGACCAAGAGCCATATTGACTGTAATATGGGTTAAGATGGATGGTGCAATATTAATTATGTAGTGGGATTAATTAATATTTATGGGCTTGAATTATATTGTGGCTCAATATTAGATATTCAAGATCCATTAGATGGTCCAATCTTAATTCTCCTAAAGGCCCCCCAGTAGCCCAACATATAGTCCAAATAACCGAAAAGGTGATTAAAATAAAATAAATATTGTTGCTTAATATTTCTCTATTTTTTAAATTTATGGATAAAAGAGGAGAAAGATTTTCTTTGAATTTTGTTATGGAATGAAGATATGTATTCTTGGAATACAAGATTATCTCATTAAATTCAAGAAATCTCCCACTTGATTATCTATATGAATATTTCGAAATTTTTGAATATTATGGGCAAGAAAGATTTTCTTGATTTTCTTGAAAAGATATTATGGAAGATATGTATTTCTTGAAATACAAGAATATCTCATAAATTCAAGAAGATCCAAATCTTGGATTCTTGCATCATCAAATTTTCGAAAATAAGGCCATAAAATAGAGGAGGTGGAATTTTGTGGAATATTTTAATTATGGGAAAAAGAATATATGGGATATATTCAAGATTTCTTGGTGACCAAGAAAAGTCTTTTCCCACATTGAAAATATCACTAAAATTTCGTCCAAACCCCCTCTTATAAATAGGGGATGATTAGTTCATTCCCAAGTACAATTCCATGTGCTGGAAATATTAGCAAATCCACATAAGTGGTGCAACAAAGTTTATTTTTTCCTTTTGTTAATTGTTCGCGAGTATCCTTCCACCGGATTGTCGAGCAAGGGCTAAGGGAATACTTGGGAAGTCCTTTTGGTTAGTCCGTCCGACCAAAGCCACCGCCATCCCGTCCCGAATGCGTTCACGTAAACCCGTAGATTCGCATCGTAGGTTTTACGTGGTTTTTATATGCATGATATGTTGTTGCAATTATTATTTGAATTAATATAGGATTAATTCATGCTGGTAATAATTAATGAATTAAATTTGTATTTAAATATTCACCCCGAATAGATCTGTGCAACTCATTCCCCAACAGGAGTTTCATCCAACTCTTCCAAATTGTATGCTCCGTTTAAAAGCGCTCATCACTCGATCACGACCTTCCCCATGCTCGGCCGAACACACCACCCCCTGACCCGTTGCTTTCTTTGAGGACGAGCTCACCGATTTTGAACCTCCTGCGGATTCGAACTTTGGAGTTGTAGAATTTTTTTCGACCTTTGCTTATACATGGCATTCTTGAGGTCGACCTCGTATATTTTTTTTCCTCCAACAGTGCATCTTGCTAGGCGGCGCTACAGTCATTGGTATGTTTGCCAAAACATATAGTTCGGTGGCTTCGAGATTTTGACTTCTGCGGAATAACCGCTTCCGCATTAAAAAGCTAAAAAATGAACGGAGTCTCACCCGTGGATGTTACGAAAGTGGTGCGGTATGCCCACAAAGTTTGGGTAGTTCCTCGCCCATCCCCTTAGAATCACCAAGTTTAGCCTTGAGGGTATGCTTGATGATTTTATTGACCGCTTCAACTTGTCCGCTTCGACCGGATAGTATGGAGTGGAATAGTTTTTTTTGATTCCCAAATAGCACAATTTCGCGAACTCACTCCCGTCAATTGCTTGCCATTGTCCATCACTAGCGATTGGGGTAGCAGAGGCGACATATGATGTTTTTCGGATAAAATTCCACATTTTTTTTTTAGTGGCTTTCCATGATGGCTTGAACTTCGCCCATTTTGTATAATGTCGACAATGACCACAACAAATCTTACCCCGAAGTGCCCGGTGGGGAAAGGGCCGATCAAGTCGATCCCCCACTTGGCAAATGACCATGGGTAAACGGAGATAAGTTCTTACGGTGGATTTGTGAATAAAGCGGGGCATATACGACAATCATGACAAAGCGCCAAGCATAGAGGCGAAGCGAATCCTTTTTTTAAGTGTGGGCCAATAATACCCTTGTCTAATCGCCTTGTAAATTTTAGAGCATGTCACTTGTATGATTCCCACACACCCCGGTGAATTTGCATGAGAATTGTATGGCCTTCTTCCCAAGCACACATTTAACAACGGAAGAGAAAACTTCGCTTATACAAGTGCCCGTCAAAATGGTGTAGCGGCGAACTTACAAGCGTGCCCGAACAACCCGTGCTTTGGTCTCCTGGAGGACCCCCTTGTAAATAGCTTAAAATCGGGGTCATCCATGTCTCTTTGTTAGACCTCCATCCGGGCGATCCACGGCTCTCCGGGATGGATGGCGAAGTACGCGTTGTGACGATCACAACATCTCGTTAAATTAGATACATCTTTTGTAGCCAATCTAGCTAAAGCGTCTTGCAAATGAATTCTCCATCCCGGGAGTCGTTTGATATATACCGCTCAAATTGCTTTCGAACAATTCTTTTGGCCAAGAATTGATATTGAGCCATCTGCTGCGCCTGAGCCTCATATTCGCCTAGAACATGATAGACGATTAGCTGGGAATCACTGTAAATCATCAGTTTCCGAACACCCATTGCCATAGCCACGTGTAATCCGCTTATCAAAGCTTCATACTCGGCCTCATTGTTGGTGGCCGGGAAGTCGAAACGAATGGCCATTGAGAAAGTTTGCCTAGTTGGACTGATGAGCACCACCCCTGCTCCGGCTTTTGTGCCCGGCGACAAAACCATAGACGCGTATGTGCCATGGCTGGTCGATTTCTTTTTTGGGTAGTTGTGGGTATGTTAATTCGACCATAAAATCGGCCATGGCTTGACCTTTGATCGCCGTTCGAGGTGCGTATGTGATGCCAAACTGGCCTAGCTCCACAGCCCACTTTAGTAACCTCCCGTCCGTATCCAGCCAATGCAGAACTTGGCGTAGCGGGAAAGTGGTAAGAACTTCGATTTCGACCGTCGAAGAAATAAGTGCCAGAGTTTTAGAACACTTAAAAACAAGAGCGTAAAGCTTTTCCCGAGAGGGCAGCATCTTTCAATACTTGGCTGACATAATACACGAGGCAAATTGGGGTGGTTTCTGCGGGCACGAACACCTGTGTCGTGGTGTGCTTTCGCGGCCAGTACAAATATAGTTGCTCGCCCGGTATAGGTTTGGACAAAATCTGAGTGTCTGCCAGGTACAATTTTAAAGACTCGAAGGCACTTTGACAATGGTTTGTCCATTGAAACTGTCCTTTCTTTAAAGCATCAAAGAAAGGCTTACACTTATCTTCGGTCTGTGATATGAATCGGTTCAGAGAAGCCAGATATCCCGTCAGTTTTTGAACTTGCTTCACATTTATGGGAGCTTGCATGTCGAGCATAACTTGAATCTTTGATGGATTCGCCTTGATTCCCCGTTGGCTGACCATATGTCTGAGGAATTTTCCCGAATGAATCTTCGGGTTTAGCTTCATATTATATGCCCGGAGGATATCAAACGTCTGTGTTAGGTGGGCGAGGTGGTCTTCTTTGTGCTCGCTTTTAACCACAATGTCATCGATGTACACCTCGACCGTTCGCCCTATGTGTTCATCGAACATCTTGTTCACCAGCCTTTGATATGTTGCTTCGGCATTCTTTAACCCGAAAGGCATGCGTTTCCAACAGTACATATTTTTTTCGTTGCAGAATGAGGTGCTTTCCTGATCGTCCGGATGCATAGGGATTTTATGGTACCCGACAAAGGCATCCATGAACGTCATAAGCTCATGCCCCGCAGTGCTGTCGACCAGATAATCGATGTGTGGTACGGGAAAATTGTCTTTGGGGCATGCCTTGTTTAAATCGGTGAAGTCTATGCATAACCTCCATGTTTCGTTTGGTTTTTGGACGAGCACAGGGTTTGCTAGCCATTTTGGGCATATGACTTCCCGGATGAGTTTATTGTTGAGCAGCTTTTTAACTTCGGCATCTAGAGCTGCATACTTCTCCGGACCGAACTTTCTTCATTTCTGAATTATTGGGATTTGTGTTGGGTTGATATTGAGGTGGTGGCATGCATGCTTAGGATCGATGCCGACCATGTCCTCATGTGACCAAGCGAACACATCCAAATTTGTTCGAATCTGAGATCATTTGATGCGGAGGCGATTCCGGAGTTCTGAGTAGATAAAATCTCCAAATCCGGCATGGCGGTCGGCCATGACGGACTCTAAATGGGCCAACAGGTGTTGCTCGTCTTTTCTTTTGTTTCCACCGGATCTATGTTTGACCCCGGTGCTCATCTTCGACCTCCATAGGGTCGAAACCTATCTGAGTTCTAAGTCCAGGTAAGAATCATGATCAGTTATCCATTTGGTAGATCTATACCCATGGGATCTGGACTGACGGGTCGCCCCGGGTTCGGCGGCTCTTAGGGGAGTTATGTTAAACCGAACGGTGTGTTCGCCCGTTGGCTTTGAATCTCCGACTTCCCATATTGGTTCTACCATCTTTGACGATATTTTGTCTTTTCTGCACGCCTTGATAGTAAGCAATCTCGAGCTTTTTTTCGATCGCCTTTTATCTTTGCCGTTCCTTCATGAGTAGGAAATTTAAAACAATAGTAGTAAGTCGAACAAAGTCGTCTTAAATTCTGGATGAATGGGCGACTTAAGAACCGTTATAGGGTAGATGGAGCATCGGCGATTACAAAGTCTAGCATTCTAGTTCGGATCTCAGTTTTTAAAGTTGACTCTAGCTCGACTCTAACTTTGATCGTACCATAGGGCGGGTTATAGATTCCCCAAACCCATGATGGTGTGATCACATGGTTCTATATACACACTTAGATCCCCAACTTGCTTCTCCATTTGGTTCAGAGTGTTAACAAACAGAATGTTCGCATATGCTCCGGTGTCGACCAGGAGGCGATGCACCTTCAAACCGAGAAAGACGTTGATGGTTAGAGAGTCATTGTGGGGGTGATTATGCGTCAAGATCATCTTCCGAGAACATAATTTGGTGAGAGGGTGGCGTGCTAGCTGATGTGCTCGCCACATTCACCTAATGGATGTCCTACATGGCGCTCATTTCCATCTTCTTGCGTCTGTTTGATAGGGAAGGCACTCGATAGCAACCCCAACCAGGGCGTGGTTGGACGGATCATGTTAATTTCTTTCCCTCTCCCTACCTTTGTTAGGTGGTTGGGGCCCTTTCTTCTGTAAGTCCGGTATGCGGTGGAATTCCTCCCGATCCTTGTCGGACACCTCTTCCGCCTTCGTTTTCTCTTGATCGCTTTGACCTCTCGGCGGGTTTCTCTCGTCGCGAACTTCTTTTATATATTGGGTAAGGTGATTTTCCTCATCTAACTTCGAGTTGTCGCGTGAGGTCGCGACACTCGTCTGCATTTATGCCCATAAAATCATGGAGCAGCGAGAACTTGGAAGGATTTAGATGAGTTTTATCCACGAGAATCTTGTGGGTTTTTCCAACATATCTCGATCCTTGATCCGGTTATATACTGTCTCGGCCGAGACCCCGAGAATACTCTGTTGCGCATTTGCTTCGGCCCCTGCTTCAAATGGTTTGAAGGATCCTGGGGGTTTGTACCCCCCTTCATCTGCTGGTTTCTTTCAAATGATCACCTTCCCCAGTCTCCACCTCTTGGCTTGCTTTCGCGGTTGGGCGGCGGTCTTCTATCGTTATAATCTTGGTACTGCATCGACTCATGAGATATGTGTTTGGCCATTCTTGATGCATGGCCTTCCACATATCACGTATTTAGGGTCAAACCTCGACCACCAATCGTGAGGATCTTGGCATCCTCTTCGACGGGAGCCCATCATCTGAACATTTATCGAACCTTTCCACGTCACGCCCGATCGACTCTCCCTTGAGTTGGGAAAAATGTGTTAACCGTTGCTTGTTCTAGCGAGCACACATAGATGAGAAATGGGACAGAGGATTTTACGTCCCAATCGGGCGAAGGATGTGATGGACGCCGGGCGGGCAGTGAAAACCACCTATGTGCTCGATCGCCCAAAGTCATGGGGAATGATAAGACTTTGCGTTGCGTCGGTGGGCCCATGGCAATCATAAAATCCGGTATTTCTTTGAGGTGAACATGTGGGTCGGACTTCGGCCGAACATAAAGGATTGGTGGTGGTTCTTTGCCACTTTTTCTTGTGCCGGGCTGCCATGATCGCCGATGTTAGTGGCGAAACGCGGCATCGTGCCCCTGCGGAGATCCTTCGTTGCGGCGAATCGACTGTAAACCCTCGATTGCTTTACTGCATTTACGCAAATTTCATGGGCCCGACAAACTTGGATCGGGTTTGTGTCCCATCGCGAGGACGGAGGTCGGGCTCATGATAGGGCGATCCCTTTCGTGTCCGTCCTTGACCCCGATCGATGATGGATAGACAATTTAATTCTGGTAGATTTCTCGGTTCTTGCCGCCTTTCATGGTATTGGCGATCATCATCATCTTGAACTTTCAACAGCGACTCATTTTGGACCTCTCTTTTACGTCTTTGCGGCAAGAAAGTGATGGCCTTTGTAGTGGCCGTTGGCTCGTTGGCGATATCTTCAAGATTGATGGTTTCCACGGTCTGATTTTCGTGAGGCTGATGTTGAGCCTCTTTTTTAGCGTGAGGTTGGCTCTGTCCCGACCTCTCCATCTGAGTATTCCTAGATTGAGGCATTATATTTCTTTTTTCTGCCTCGGTTTTTTAGGATTGTGTTTGGACTGGTTTTTGGTATCCTCCTTCTAGTGCCAATTGTTGTAAGTCGTATTTCGTGGAAAATATGATGTGGCGATGTATGTTACGACTTAACAAACAAAATAATGATGTGTCAAACACTGTGTGTGTGTGTGACGAGCACAACTGTATGTAGAATGACAACAAGAGGATTTGATGACCCAGTTCGTCAATGTTGACTACGTCTGGGGGCGTACCAAGCCAGGATTATATTATTATGGTTTAGGGAGTGTGTCGATCACAATATGTTAGTGACGAGCACAATGGTTATGTGATAGGGAGAATTGATACAAGAGTTATCTATGGAAAATTTCTGAACCTTTTTCTTGTTCTTTGAGGGTCTATTTATAGTGTTTGGATGAGTTGGTGGTGTCATGGCTTGAGCTGGTGGTGTCATGGCTAGCACGAGCTGGCGATTTCTTAACATGCACGAATCTATATGGTGTTGCCACGTTTCCTGTTCGTGCTTCTTTGGTTGACATTTGTCTTTACTTGCTTAGGAAGTATCCGACTTGTCATCCAGGTGGTGATGGTGGAGTCGTGGGTAACCCGATTCTTGTGCTCGCTTGGTGGTTATTCGCACTCATGAGACTCTGCCCTTGTGGTCGTTCATTGGGCGTGGCCGCAAACCAAACGCCACAGTCTTGATTACGTGCTTCTACTTTTAGGGGCGCACACTCTTCTCGCTCTCCACTCTTCCGGACCTTTGTTAACCCATATGCTGCTTTCGCTCTCCCGATAGGTCGATTTCCTTGTCTGGAAAACGTTGTTGTAAACCAAGTGCTTTAGTTCTTGTTGTTTGCTCGCCTTCAGAGGCGAGCATGTCTTCCCTTCCCTGTTCGATTGGGCTTCGTCTTTTCTTCTTCGCTAAATGCGGTTTTACGCTTTCGACCATTACCCGTGTTCGCTGTCTTGGTGAATAATGGTTTGGGGCTAGGGAGAGCATAATTTTTACAATGTAATGGCCTCTTTCGGCGCCGGCATCCTAAATCGCCTTAGTGTTGGTCGCTTCGTCACGTTGGTGTGACGTGCCTTTCGTCCCACATTGCGGCTCGTCGGTTGGTGTGGCGTCTTTCATCCAACGTGCTTGTCCGAATCGGGCGCGGCCGTGCTACGGCCACTTATGCTCGTCCAACCGGTGTGACCGATGCTCGCTCACTTTGTGCTTTCGTCCGGACCGTGTGCCCGTGCTCGTCCACTTATGCTTCGTCCGGTGGTGTGACCGTGCTTTCGCTCACTTTGTGCTCGTCCCGGGACCGGTGTGCCCTGCGCTCGTCAAAATCCAGGTGGTGGCTGCGTCCGCGTGTGCTTTCGTCACGGGCGATCGTGTGGCTCGTGTTTCGTCGCATCGGTGTAGCCCGTGGTTTCACGCCCACTTGTGCTCATTCGGACTGGGTGTGCCCGTGCTTCGTCGGCCGGTGTGGTCGATGCTTTCGTCCACTTCTGTGCTCGCTCGACCGGTGGGCCGTCTTTCGCCCGGCTCAGCTCATCATTCCTGACCGGTGTGGCTTCGTGTTTCGTCCGACCGGGTGTGCCGTCGTCCCGGACCGGTGTGGCCCATGCTCATCCACACGTGTTTCGTCCCGGGTGGGTGTGACCCGTGCTCGTCCACCTGTGCTCGTCCGAACTGGGGTGGCCCGTGCTCGTCCACTTGTGCTCGTCCGGACTGGTGTGCCCGTGCTTTCTCCGGCCGGTGTGGCCCGTGTGCTTCGCCCACTTGTGCTCGTCTAGATCGGTGTGGCCCGCATTGCCCAATCACTGTGCTCGTCGGGACTGTGTGGCTCGTGCTTTCGCCCACTTGTGCTCGTCCGGACTGGTGTGGCCCGTGTTCATCCACCTGTTCATTTGGTGGACACGTGGCAGGTGGTCTTTGACCGGTAGCTGATCGGTTACAACAAAGTAATAGTAAATAAACTCTTAATTTTAGGATATGAAATAACTACAAATTATAAAATTTTGAACACTTGCTTATAAACAACATTGCACATGTTAATCATCAAAAGAAAGTATTTTGAATCGTCGTTTGTTCTTGACGGTAGAGATAGAATTGACCAAACTGGATTGTGACTTATGTAAAATAATTTGAGTTGGTATAAATCTAAATACAGGATAAAGAAAATAAAATTAACAAATCGAAATATGTTTTAAGGAAATCCTTGAGAAGCAGAGTTACATTCGACTAATGAAGTTGTCAACTAATGAACTGATACAATTGAAAAATAAATGCTTGCAAGTTGCAACTTGCAACCCACTATGACCAATAAGACTAATGCAGTTTTTAAACTATTGTACTTGCTAATCAAGTAGACCAACAAAAAACTGTTAAATTTGTGGAGATAGAGATCAGCGATGGAGATCTTACTTTATTATAATTACGATTTGATTAGAAAATTAGTTATTAATATAATTAATTTAATTTATTAACATTTATTATATTACCGTATTAATTAGTGTTTTTTTTTTCATTTAAGGCGTACGTAACCTTTTCATTCAACTTGAGTTAAGTTGAATATGAATTAAAATCATTCGAGAGAGTTTCTGTTTTTTCCTCTTTCTTGGGATTCCTGTAGAATCAACGGAGATTGAGAAGGTTGTTATTGTTTTGTTCACGCTTCTCCCTGCATCAGTTGGTATCACGTCTTCCGTGCTGCATCAGTTGGTATCCAGAGACTATGTTTCGATTGGCTTGATGGCTCCAAACGCCAGCCCGCTAGATGGCTGCTATGCAACAACAGATCGACGCCCTAACTCAGGCCCTGAATGAGATGCGAGTTCAACAAGAAACAATGTTTGCAGCCGTCGCTGCACACCCCCGTCGCCGCCATCAACAACAGCCCCCAGTGATCGATCGTCGTGATTCAGCCCGCTTTCATACACCACGCCCTGTTTTTGATGCATCATCTGATGAGTCGGATGGGGACGACGTAGTCCGGATGTCAAACCGGACACCACAAAATTTCAGCCCCACCCCCTGTTTCGCCAACCGCCGTCACTCTGCCCCATACCCGACGGTTAACCTTCGGCGACCGTCTGCGCCACACCACCACACCTCTGGCCGTAACCCAACCGTCCGTCCCGTCCAACACGGCACGATGCGTCGGAATCCACCGGAATTTATTCCCCCACCACCGCTCCCTGTTTCTCCTGTGTCAACTCCGAACACTGGCAGACTTCGAACATCGCCGCGCTGCACACAACTGCTGCTGCTCATGGAGAAGAGGGCTGGGATCGTGGTGCCCTAAGCCAATTTGGACTTCTCCCACAATTTTGTGCAAGTGAACCGATTGGACTTGAGTCTCTTAATGATATTGGGCCTTTGACTTTTGTTAATAAGTTTCGGCCGTTCTCTGCTACTGAAGAAGACAATGAACCATTTCTTGCTAATACACAAAGTGAGCCTATGCATAATGTTAAAAAAATTGTTGAGAATGGGCCAGCAGAAATATTTGAGGATTTAGAGGCTAATGGGCCATTTATATTTTCGAATGGCCTGAATAATTTTTGTGAGTCTCAATTATATGATGTGCCACCTATTTATGATGAATGGCAGCCCGACAGTGATCACGTGCTTCCCATTTACGACACCGAGCCCGATGAAGATTTTTGTCCAATTTATGATACAAATTCTGATGGGGTTTTTTCAAGTTATGAGACGAAGAACGACGGTATCTTGATTCCGGAGCATCCATATCCTGATCCATCAGTCGATTTTGCCTCGAAAAATAATTATTATTTTTATATTCATCGTGATAATTATTTTTTCGACACCTTCCTGAAGCCTCCATTTGTTTATCGCCTAAAAGTTATGGGACACATCCGGACAGCTGACATTTTTGAGCTCCCCTACTTGATGACTTTCTATTATCCCTCTGGAGATGAGATCGATGCCGATTCGAGGACGGATCGTTTCAAAGAGGGAGAGAATGATGGAGATGGGATCGCGATGAAGATCTTACTTTATTATAATTGCGATTTGATTAGAAAATTAGTTATTAATGTAATTAATTTAATTTATTAGCATTTATTATAATACTAGTAATTAGTGTTAGAGTTTTTCCATTTAAGAGTCGATCTTGTAACTTTTCATTCAGTTGAGTTAAGTTGAATATGATTAAAATAATTCGAGAGAGTTTCTCGTGTTTTTCCTCTTTGCCGGTATTCCTATGGGAATCAAATGGAGATTGAGAAAGGTTGTTATTGTTTTGTTCACGTTTTCCCTGCATCATAAATTCTTGGAGGAGAAACACGAGCAATTGCGGAACATACATTCACATATGTGCCTTTTTGTTATTGTTTTTTTTTTTTTTTTATCGGACAAATGGTGATTTGAACCCATAATCTTCTGGCGTAGATAGTGTCTTTCTAATCACTTGAGTTATTCCATTTCGTTATTAAGAAAAACCGTTACAATAAGGAAATGGCAATGAATCAAACATTAGCGTATATGTCATATCGACATGTTTAAATACTCATCTGGTACACTTAAATATCTCGTATTCTTTTCACCTTCTTCGGGCACCAAGAAGTATCTGCATGAACGTGGCCAGCAATGCCGGAAAAAAATAAGTCTCTGAACATTATTGTTATTTTTGCTATAGGAGATGCAACAATATATTTATGGAGTTAAACAATAGTTACAATAAAAGTTAGGAGCGTTTTGCTGCAAACTGTTCAATTTTCATGATGGTCAAATAAATCACATTTATTCGATTAAGGCAAGATTTTGTATTTTTACTTATTTTGAAAGTTTAAGCTATACTAATATGATTTGTCCAAATTTATGCATTTGTATGCTGTATAATATTATATTTGTGAGAGAATAGGGTTACTGAAAATTTCATTTCACTGACATTTTGATGCTTTATTTACCTAAGTAGTAATTTAGAAGAGATAAGTTGTTGAAGATGTGCATCTAATTTCAGTGGCATCTAATGTAGGAAAACATTGTTCTTGAAAATTTTGAGAAAATATTATTGACTATTGATTAGAGAATAACAGCTCATCACACTGCATTCCAATCTTCACGCGAGTTTTCCTCTAACGGCTAGTTAATTGCTTTGACCATAATCTTTTTGATTGTAAATTATTCCTTATTCTTTGTACAATAGTTTCCTTCTGAATAGCTTGTAGAGCTGTATATATATGTATCTATTCTCTCCATATTACACAATAACACGGAAAATATTCTCCAAACATTCATTGCATTCACCATTTTTATCATGGTATCAGAGCCAAACCTGGTAATCCAAGCTTCTCAATAATTTCATTAACCCTTGTCTATTCCTAACATTTCCTATTAAATGGCCGGTGGAGACGATATAAAGGGGTCTGGTGGCGGTTCTAACATCGACATTGCGTCACCATATTACCTCCATGCCTCCGATAATCCGGGACAAATCTATGTCGGAGATCTTCTCAACGACGGGAATTAAGGTGATTGGGTAAACGACATGGGAAATGCACTATTTGCCAAAAACAAAATTGGTTTTGTTGATGGGACAATCGAAATGCCCAAAGACGGTTCACCAGATATAATGAACTGGAGACGGTGTAATGCCATGGTCAGAGGATGGCTGACGAGTTCGATGGAAAAAGAGATACGGAATAGCGTTAAATACGCCAAAACAGCACGAGAGATTTGGCTTGACCTCGAGGAGCGATTCGGCAAGGAAAGCGCTCCTCGTGCATACGAATTGCGTAGGGCGCTGACCTTGATGCGTCAAGATGAAATGACCGTCTCCACATACTACACTAAGTTGCGTGGAATATGGGATGAAATTCAGTCCACTACACCAGTACCAAAATGCACATGTGGTGGTTGCAAGTGCGAGTTGGGGAAACAAATCACTCTTATGCGTGAGAAGGAGAGGTTATACGAATTTCTTATGGGCTTAAATGATGAATACTCAGTTGTTAAAACCCAAATTTTGAGCACAAAACCCACGCCTACTTTGGGAAATGCCTACCATCTTGTGGTGGAAGATGAGCGATAACGGCAGATTTTGACTTCTCGTCAAGTTGTGTCCGATGCTGCCGCCTTTCAAGTGCAAGGAGGCGAGAAACTACTGACCGGAGAAATGAAAAGAAAGAAGGAAAGTGGTTTTGCACTCATTGCCACAAAAATAATCATACGGTGGAGACTTGCTACAAACTTATTGGATACCCTCCTAAAAAGGAAAAAGAAGGTGGTTGGAAAACCTATCAACCACGAGCAGCAGCTGTCAATACTGAACATAGTCCAATTCCTGGCTTATCGAGGGACCAGTTCGCACGTCTAGTTCAATTGTTGGAAACAACTGGTGAAGGTAGCAAATCGGAACAGGTGACAAATTCTCCAATAGCGAACATGACTGGTAAGGCCGATACCACTAATTCTTGGGTAATTGACTCAGGAGCCACGGAGCACATAACTTGTAATGAAAATTACTTATATAATTTGGTTGAAAATGGGTTAAGTTTGCCGGTGAAAATTCCAAATGGTGAATCTATACCAGTGAAAAATATTGGGATGCACGCTTGCCAAATGGGCTTGATATTAAGCGTGTGCTAAATGTTCATAATTTCAAATGCAATTTACTTTCCATAAGTCGTTTAACACGAGATTTAAATTGCTCATTGACATTTTTTTTCGGAATTCTGTGTTATACAGGACTTACACTCGAGGAACCCGATTGGACTGGGTAAGGCTCGCAATGGTCTATATTTCTTGGAACTGGTTGGACGAGGAGGTGTGGCTTTCTCAGTCTCTCTTGATTCCAAGACTTGGCATAGACGATTGGGGCACATTTCCGCTGCGGTTTTACAAAGAATTTGTCGTTTGAAGAATTCTAGTAGTCATGATTTTTTTTGTGATTCTTGCACTAGAGCCAAACAAACTCGTCTATCATTTCCTGTTAGTTCCATAAAGACAAATGATTGTTTTGAACTCATTCATTGTTATATTTGGGGTCGTTATAAGGTTGCATCGTTTTCAGGGGCACACTATTTTTTATCAATTGTGGATGATTTCAGTCGTGGGGTTTGGGTGTATCTCATGAAAGATAAGTCTGAAGTTGGTAAGTATTTAACTACCTTTTGCAATATGGTCAAAACACAATTTGGTAAACAAGTTAAAAGAGTAAGAACCGACAATGGGGCCGAATTTCAATCTCATTATATGCTTAATTTTTATAAAGATGGTGGGATAATGCTAGAAACCTCGTGCCCATACACTCCACAACAAAATGGTGTTGTTGAAAGAAACATAAGCACATTCTTGAGATAGCGAGAGCTTTACGTTTTGAAGCTAATTTACCACGTGATTTTTGGGGGGAGTGTGTATTAACCTCAACTTACATTATAAACAAGTTGCCTTCCAAAGTTATTCATTTCAAAACACCCCATGAAATTTTATTAGGCAAACCACCTTCTTATGATCATTTTCGAATATTTGGGTGCCTTGTGTATGCGCACGACAATCAACGGAAAGGTGACAAATTTAGTGAGAGGGGGAGACCTTGCATATTCATAGGGTACCCCATGGGGCAAAAGGGATACAAAGTTTATGATTTGCAGAATCAAAATATCTATACTACTCGTGATGTCACTTTTCTTGAAGAAATATTTCCATTTGCAAATGGATTTCAGGGACTTACTCTTAATGGGGAGATGGATCTAGACAAGCAGTTGGAAACGCTCAAAAGTCCATTAGCAAAAATACAATCCAAGAACAATTGATTGAAGAAACACAAGAAGTTTTGCCACTCACGGAGTCGACAGATGTTGAGCTTAAGTCTCAAGCACAGCTCACAAATGAAAGTCTAGGTCCCTCCATGCAAGTTACTGAGGACAATCACATTGATCCTCTAATATTGAGCCCCAATCAAGCCGATCCAGCTATTCGAAGGGTCAAAGGACTAGAGTGAAACCTAAACATTTCCAGGCTTTTGAGACTGAGTTGCCACCCTCAATTGACCATTCGCAGCCCAGCTCCATTTCGGGGACCTCGACGGTATATCCTTTATCCAACTTTGTTTCTTATAATAAATTTTTGGAGTCTCACCGGGCTTTCTTAGCGGCCATCACTTGTCGTGATGAGCCTAAGTATTTTTCTCAGGCTGTTAAAGATCCAAAGTGGCGAGAAGCAATGCAAAAAGAAATTCAGGCATTGGAGAAAAATGGAACGTGGTCTTTAATCACCTTACCGCCTGGTAAGCGGGTCGTTGATTCTAAATGGGTTTATAAAATTAAGTACAAACCCAATGGAGAGATTGAACGATACAAAGCTCGATTAGTCGCCAAAGGGTACACTCAAGTAGAGGGCATCGACTTCCATGAGATATTTGCCCATGTCGTAAAATTGGTGACGGTACGTTGTATGTTGACTGTTGCCACGCAGAAAAATTGGGAAGTACATCAATTGGATGTAAATAATGCTTTTCTCCATGGGGATCTTGTGGAGAATGTTTACATGCGAATTCCACAAGGCTTTGCAAAGAAGGGAGACAAACGTGTTTGCAAGCTACAAAAGTCCTTGTACGGGTTACGTTAGGCATCACGTAATTGGTACCATAAATTCACTGAGGCACTTCTCAAACTTGGTTTTCACCAATCTAGAGCCGACCACTCATTGTTTGTCTTTAGGCAAGGCCCAACTTATGTTTCTGAATTGATCTATGTTGATGATGTGTTACTTGCAGGCAATGATGGAGCCCGAATTCAAGCCGTAAAAGAATATCTTGATGAAAAATTTAGCATTAAGGACTTAGGACCCGTGAAATATTTTTTGGGCATTGAAGTTGCTCGTTCATCGGAGGGTTTTGTTCTTAGCCAACGAAAATACACTTTAGACATTTTGGAAGAAAGTGGTCTCCAAGCTGCACGGCCCAGTTCTTTTCCTATGGAGCAAAACTTAAAGCTCAAAAAGGATGATACGAGTTCGGCGGTGGACCCGGCTCAATATAGAAGATTGGTAGGATGTCTTCTTTACTTAACAGTCACATGCCCAGATATTGTATATTTTGTGAATCAATTGAGTCAATTTATGTGTAATCCTCGTCAAACGCACATGGATGCCGCAGTGCGTGTCCTTCGGTATCTTAAAATGACCCCAGGTCAAGGATTGTTCATAACAGCAAATACCGACCTCACTTTGGAGGCTTATAGTGATGCCGATTGGGTAGGATGTGTTTTCACACGACGTTCCAGCACCGGCTATTTCATAAAACTTGGAGGGTCTCCTGTTTCGTGGCGTACAAAGAAACAAGCTGTCGTTTCACGCTCTTCTGCTGAAGCAGAATATCGAGCGATGGCTACTACTGTCAGCGAAGTATTGTGGCTTCGTTGGTTGCTCAAGGATTTGGAAGCACCTCAATCTGGGCCTACATCCTTATTTTGTGACAATCAGCCGCCGACACATTCTTGCCGCCAATCCCCAGTTCATTTCATGAACGCACCAAACACGTTGAGATGCATTGTTATTTTGTTCGTGAACGCATCGAAAGTGGAGATATCAAGCGTTGTCAAATATCCTCCGACTTCCAGATTGCGGATATATTCACAAAGGCCCTTGGGACGGAAAGGTTCCAGTTTCTTCGAGGCAAGTTGGGCGTTCGTGATCTTCACGCTCCAACTTGAGGGGGAGTATTGACTATTGATTTGATGGTCCCGATTTGAAAACCCAAGAACGCGGAAAAGACCATGTAATGCATATAAAATAGGGGTGAGGGCAGAGTGATTCCAATTTTTTTTTTTTGCTTTTAAGAACGATGTGTGTTTTGCTTATAAACGAATGCATAAGGCAAGTAATAACATAAAGCAAAGAAAGAACACACAATTTTATAGTGGTTCGGACAACTCGTCCCTACATCCACTCTTCCCTTCATGGGGCACCGACTTAACCAACCGGACTTAGTTTACCGTGTTAGTCCAACACCCAACAGATGTTTACCGAAGTTCACACTCAAACGGGACTTATCACCCTCACGGGATCGCTTATAGATGTTTAATGAAGTTCTCACTCAAACGGGACTTATCACCCTCACGGGATTGCCTATAGATGTTTAATGAAGTTCTCACTCAAACGGGACTTATCACCCTCACGGATTGCTTATAGATGTTTACTGGAGTTCACACTCACCTACAAACTTAACCTATCAAACTGATTTTGGTAAGGTTTGTTTGGTTTCCAACTAGGGTGAGATTTTCCCTTACATTTGTTTAGCCTCAATGCTAAGGATGAGAAAATCTCTCTAAGCTTAGGATATGGCATTTTTGCTTAGATACAATGAAGAACACTCTTGGGTAAATTTGGATATGTAATGCTCGTGTTTCTTGAATGGAGTTGCTTGAATATTTGGCTTTTAATTTCACTTTGCAGATCCTCCATTATCTTCTTTTGAAGATAGTGCAATGTATTTATAGTGTGGATTTGAATATTACCGTTGGAGAGTAATATTCAAATCCATACTAATAATCTTCCAGCTTTTCTTTGTCCTTTTGCACTGTTGTTTGCAGCTTTATGTCACATCCATATATGTTGTTATCTTCTTATTGATCACCTGCTTTTGTGTGTCTAACGGATCTGATCATTTCATGGGATTATTATTCATTGCTTCGATTACGTCGCTTTGATCCGTCCAATTGAAATCGATCCAGAGATTTACGGTGTCTTTGAAATCATTTGTTCATCGATCTTTGAAATCACTTGTTCATCGATTCTTGAAATCATCGTTCATCGATTCTTGAAATCGGTGTTCATCCGAATCGATTTTTACCGCTCATCGGTCCGATTTCACGAATCGATTTTTATTGCTCATCGGACCGATTTCACTAATCGATTTTCTTGTTCATCGGCCGATTTACGTCACTTTGATCGACAACTCACTGATCGGATCACTTCAGATCAGAATCGGTCCATCTTGATCTGGATCACATGAGCAAACTGCATCGTAAAAAATGATGTCGGTACTTCTGATGTCATTTCTAAGAATCGGCTAACTGCGATGATCGGTAGAGAATTCTGATATCTAACTGCGATGATCATTACCGCTCTGATAGAATCGCTGATAAATCGCATCGTAAAACCGCATTGCGGTCGGTTTACGTCCGCTTAACTTCGAACTCATCCTTCTCATCCCGATCTTGATCGGCCTCGTCTGCTCGACCTCGTCTGCCGATCTCGATCATCTTAAATCGATTTCATGAGTTCCCCTCAACTTGTTCTTTCGTTCCCCCTCAACTTGTTATCTGTAAATTAGCTTCAAAAAACACAAGTTGATAATGTTTTGGCATAATTAATCAAAACTAAAATGTCCCAACATGATTAGAGAATAACAGCTCATCACACTGCATTCCAATCTTCACGCGAGTTTTCCTCTAACGGCTAGTTAATTGCTTTGACCATAATCTTTTTGATTGTAAATTATTCCTTATTCTTTGTACGATAGTTTCCTTCTGAATAGCTTGTAGAGTTGTATATATATGTATCTATTCTCTCCATATTACACAATAACACGGAAAATATTCTCCAAACATTCATTGCATTCACCATTTTTATCAAATATAAACCGTCAATAATTTTTTTTTTAAAATTGAAAAATTAAAATTAAAAATTAAACAATGAGAAATTAGAGATAGATAGAAGGGGGATTCGAGACACTTAAAATTTAAAAAAAAAAAATCCAAAAGTGGCATCTCAATTATTATTGTGACGCCCTTTTCGTTTGAGTCGGTTCTTAAAAAATGGTAATCTTGGATGCACATCTTCAATCGGGAAAAGATTAAAAAGTTTCTTTCCCCGGACAAAATGATGTATTGGATTTGAATGCACGTCTTCAATCTGGAATTTTCTACCTCGTACAACATGATTTTCGATCCGAGGATCCTCCTCTTTTGTATTCTAAAAAGATTACCACAGGACCAGAAAAATGTAATCCTAAAGTACCGCAAGAATAAACAGAAACCAACATGGATTAACAATAGATGGATTTCGGGAAAATGAGAACGACAAATACAAAATTAGATAACAATGAGAAATATAAATTGATGAATCGGTGATCAAAACTTGATAGCAAAATAATTGGCCACAAAATAAAACAAAATAAATTGAATTGAAAGTAACAAAAAAAATCTAAAGGAAAAAAAAAACCTTTGTAAAAATGGAGAAAGAATATTGGTGGCAGAATCCAGTAGTATGCAGCGGTGTAGCCAAACAGCAAGCAAGTTTGGCAAAAGAATTGGAAGTCAAAATCTGTAGAATATGCATGGCGGAAAGGAGTACTGAAAAAGAAAATGAAAGAGAAAATTAAATAACCGTCTTTATGAATAAGTGGAACCGCTAGAAATTTGGGGTGGTTGAGATAAGATTGGAACTAAATATTTCAATTAAAAATAAAAAAATGTCGAATAATTTAGATGATGAGAAATTTGAAATTTTGAATAACAACATTTGGGTAGTGCCATGCAGGAGTGGTAAAAACTGTAAAATAGATACAAGGGAGATTATTACCTCTATTCCGGCATGCTGCTATGGTCTATAGGTTTTAATAACAGGAGAATGAATTTTATCACAAAATCGAGAGCCGGTTTATCCTCTCTTTTTTTGTTCTCTTCAAAACTCAGACCTTTATTTTGGTTCTCTTTTCTTTCTTCTCTCTGACTCGATAATCATTTTCTCTTATCCACCACAGAAATCCTTGCAAAATTAATGGAGTACTGCAACCATCACGGGTTCTGCTAATCCAGTGGTAGTTCCGGTTTCATGGAAGGATGGTATGCCCTAATCTCCATTCATCAATATGCAATTCCAATTTCAGTCTACGTTTAATTTTAATTGTGTCGATGATTGAGATCACTAACAATTTGTTGATTTTGTCCGAATTGTATGTCAATGATTGAGATCAGTAACATTTGTATCCTAATTGATCAACTAAGAAGGGTGTTTGAAGGATTATAAACTCTATTTTTCATTAATGAGGCACGGGCCGATTTTTGCTTTAAGTCAGCAGTTTAATGGCCTTAATTTGATGTTGTATTATATCATGTCATGCCTGTATTTTGATGTTAAATTAACTTAATGCTTAGTAGCAGTAGCAGTTATTTTTCTATAACAATTTTCTTTCAATCAACTTTTTATTTATTATTATTATGCATACTTTTTATTGTTACATTTTTTCTGTGAAATAAGGGAAAACTAAACGATGACATGAAAAAATGGATTTTGGATGTTAAATTCTTACTTACTGCTTTTGATGATGGATAACCTGTTGTTTCAGTCATGTTGAAACTCAAAATATTTGTTTGTCGAGGTTATAATTGCATTCGTGCTCCCATCATTGTTGAAACTAATTTTAACGCGCAAGTCATACTGAATACATTAGTGTAATTTTTTTTCTTGGTAATATGTTTGCAACAACTTACGACTTTGATCCCGCATCTGCACTTCTTTCGCCTTATGTTTTGTGTTGTGAACCACATATGTTTACTCTTTCGTAACTGTTGCAATACCCCGCAGAAGGGTGTTTGAAGAGATTACTAACTTAAATCATTAATCATGAAGTTAATTTTTTTTTCTGTATACCCCATTATTTACTCTGCATACGAAAAGTGGACTTGAAAAGGAATTTGTTAGTGACTTGGTGCAAATCCACCCTCTGAGTGTTATTCTACTCAATTCGTAAATTTGGACCCTATTTATCGCCATCACATGTCAATTCACACCATCTTCTATAATTTATTACCAACATTACTTTCTGCTTCTCTTTATCTCCGTTTCCGCTGGAGTTTTGTTTAGATGGACGATTATCAGTTTAATCAGCAATAATATTCTTTCGGGTTAATGCCCATTTTAGTGTTTTTCTCACAATAAATGTAAAATGAAAAAATATTATCCAAATTTTTGTATCATTACTCATGTTCCACTTTTTATAATTATTTGACAAATAACAATTACTATACTTCGTTCAAACTCTAAATTGTATTCAATCCTCCTAAAAGAATTCTGTCTCATCTAAAAGTCCGAACTTATCGTTCCAACTCTAAATTGTATTCAATCCTCTGAAAGAATCGAATCCAGAATCTGTTGTATTCAATCCTCCAGAAATAATTTCGTCATTTCCACAGGAATCGAACCTAGAATTTGGGTTGAGTCTGAGCTCTGATACCATAAAAGAATTTCGTCTCATCTAACAGTTTGAACTTATAAAAAGATGCATAATTAAATCTTTTATTTAATTTCCCTCAACACCTCTTAAATTTTAAAAATTATAATTGATACATATTATCAATTTTTTTTTATTTACTTTACAAAATTTATTTACAGTCCCACGCAATACGCGGGGTATTGCACTAGTATGGTATATTTACTGTTCAACGTGCACTGTACACGCTTACTGTTGAATCCGTGGCCCGCACGCGCCATATAGTAATGTTTCTTCACGCGCTTTTAAATGGTTTATTTAATTTATTTGTTTTTTTCCAAATGCCAAGATCTGCGCAATAATGACCGTTAAGACTTGCTATTAAATAATTATTTTATGTATTCGAAAAAGTCCTGATCAGTGCAATAATGGCTGTTACAAATTCAGTCAGAATTGTCAATAAACCCTAATTCTCGCTACTGTTCACATTTTAAAATTTAAATTAAATTTAACTGGAAAAAAACTCTTCTTCTTCCTTTGACTCTATAAATGCTGGTTATTTCAGGAAGTTCAATATTTGTTCCCCATCACAATGTGCTTTTGGGTTTTCTTATTCCGGCTTCTTTGTATTGATTTAAACCTCATTTCTTATTTTTTTTAACTTTAAATTACATATAATTTGTTAATTTACTAATTTCTCTTAACAAAACTGCAGGAATAATTAGATTCTTCCTGCAGACAATTGGCTCCTCACAAACATAATGGCCGTGAAGACGCTACAAGTCATAGTATATGAATAACCTGCTTTCAAAAACAAGAAGATTTGCTGAAATCATGGTTAATATACAGGTATGATGAAAGACATATTATCAATTTTTATAAAAACAAGGGCTTTAAGCTTAATAAAGGTGTAAGATAACATAAGCAGTATCAGTCCAAATATTGTGTGTGTGTTTTTTTTTTAAACAATCCAATTATATTGTTGAATCAACTATTTCTTACCGAATCACTAGATCATAGTATTTTCTTTAAACAAGACAAGATGAAGGTTGTGGATAAATTAGCAAGATTTCACATTCAGTATAAGATACCATAGGGAAATAAAAATAAAATAAAAACCAACCATTATCTACCATAATAGACATGAAGCCAAAAAAAAAGAAAAAAAAAAAAACTTCTGATCAACAATGAATACTTCATTTGAAATATAACTAATCTTAACTAGAAGGGACACATAGATTATGCATGTAATATCAATCTTCCATTCTTGACCGAACGTTTTAAAGGAAACAAGGAAAAACAGAACTGAATTTTCCAAACGTAAATATTGAAAGAAAAAAAACAATATGATAATTTATGGGTTAATTGCAATAGTGGTCCCATGTGAATTTTGTGTTTGCAGTTTTAGTCCCATGGTAATTTTGTGGTCCTTTTTGTTTTGCAAAAATGGTCCCAACTGTTAAATACTTAATAGATTCCGTCAAGCAGCCAAAAAAGGTGGGAAAATCGATTTTTTTGAGGGAAACCAGTTTTAGGTCAGATTTTGTGGGGGAAAATTTGTCTATATAACACTCCATTACTACTAGCACCCCCAAACCACAAAATCACTCCAAAAAATTTCAACTTTGCAACAAAAAAGAGAAAATCACTTACATGTCTTCATCTTCTTCATCATCTAACATTCGTTCCAATGTTAGATGGGGGTGTGGAGTACGGGCTGTTCAACGCACTTCGTGGTCGGATGTTAATCCCCGAAAGAAGGTTTCTCAATTGGTTCTCAATGACGGGTAAGATCCACAGAAATCATCCCAGGTTTACTTCACAACATGAAGGCACAGAAAAATGAACTAAAGAATGCACAAATTAAAGTGGAGAAGCTAGAGGAAGAGAACAACAATCTACTTGTATGCATCATGAGTTTGAAAGATGAAATTAAAGAGCTGCAAATGAAGACAACCCGGATCTTGTAAACATGAAGAAAATGAAAAGCATAGGAAGTGGAAAAATATGTATTTGTTCTTGCTTGTAATATCTTGGCTACCTGTAATAGTATCATGGTTGTTTTAATAGAGTTTGAGTCCACTTTAACAGCCTAATGACATTACAACTAACCAAACTAACCAAGCACAAAATCATATTACAAATACCACAAAACCAGTGATTGCATAGCACAAAAACAGCCTAAACAAGCACAAAAAATCACAAAAACCAGATCACTAAATGAACCTAAACAGCACAAAACGCATTGTTTCTTCTAAGACAGAATAACCATCCTCCTCAAAATCACAAAAAACACAAAAAGAGGCACAAAGGTAGAGCACAGTTCCAAATAGAGCAACACAATAATAATAGTAAATATATAAAATACAAGTAGAATTTATGTATACAATATTTATGAACTTTAGACTTTTCCTTGTTATCTACAATTGATACTAATTTTGAAGTGTACAAGACAGTTTCTGGAGATGAATAACAATTCTCCTTTTCCCTCTTTTAATCTTTTCTTTAAAATTTTAGTTCACATACATCGATTGATAACACATTCAGCACCTCGAAAAGAAGCGCTATTTGCTGCTGCTACAATTTTCAGATGCTCCATATGAAACACAGTTGAGCTGAGGAACCGAATCACAACCTGTATCAAAGACGATGCTTTCTCTACTCAATGAAACACTTAGAATCCCATTGAGTTAGTTCAAGCCATATATGTAACGATATCCCAAATGCTACCTCCATCTCAAATAAAGAATCAGAAAATCGGGGCATATGACAAATTCTTGTTTACACCAGTTGAACCATGCAATTGGTGCCTCTATTTTGAACATTGTTAGTTGATTTTTCTGAACAGTATTAGTTGGTTGGTATTAATGGTTTTCATTAAAAAATATTAGTTGTTTCTATTGAACATTATTAGTCACACAAGAGGGTGTCATTTGTTGTAACTAAAGATCAGATCAAATATTCCTTTCCAGGTAAAAATTATTTCTTTAGTTATCTGTGACATTTTTTTCCTTGAACAACAATTGAAACAAACTATCTAAGCATCATCTCTTAAACCCATAAAATCCATACCAACAAGAGATTCACTAAGAAAAAATGATGCACATATAAAATCAAATCAAGAACCATCTCCATTCTCCAAACAAAAAATTCCAACAAAGTAGAGCATACTAACCCTTAAATAACCGCCATTCTTTGCTGCAATTTAGCTTTCTCAGCTTCAATAATAGACTCCAAAACCTCCACCGATCTCTCCAATTCCCCTTCCTTATTCACAACCACATAATCAAACTCCTTCAAATGCCTTAGCTCCTCCCTAGGCGAAGCAACCCTCATCAGCAATGCCTCCGTCTTCTCCGTTTTCCGATCAATCAACCTCCTACCAAAGCCTCTTCACTCTCAGCAACCAAAAACACAAAAACATCATTATCGTCGCAACTTACCCTAAGTCGTCGAAACTTACGATGTGGAGGAGGGTTTGCAGCTTTCTCTTTCCCTCGTCGCAACATTTTTGCTGCTGATTTCCCCTATTTCAGTGATTGCGATTGCGATTTCCCCTATTTGAGCGATTGTGATTTTGTGTGGTTTTCTAGATACGATTTTTGTGGGGTTAATCGTATGAGTTATGTGGGGTTTGTGTGGTTCACCATGATTTCAGAGTGGATTTGAGTGTGGATCGAAGATGAGGATGCGATTTTGGTGTGGTTGAGTGAGAAGGGTTTCGTGTGGGAGAAGAGTGAAGAGAGAGAAGGCGAACTAATTTCTGATTTTGAAATCTGATATTTTGGGGGAGTTAACGGGCGCGTGTACCACACGCGCTTTAAACCGTTAGTTTTAGACGGAAAATTCGTATGGGACCGTTTATGTCGAAAAAATGACCAATTTCGTGAGGGTATATTCACATGGGACTAGTATTGCAATTAATCCGATAATTTATGCATTTGTGTTGTGGAGGCTAGCATTTGAATTTCATGTATGAACAAAGGAAGAAAAGTGGAAGACCGCCAAATCTTAGCAATTATTAATTACAAGAACGTCATTATGCATGTTCGACAATATATTTTATTAATCATAGTGCACGGATATGTTATTAAAATAATAGAACTGTACATAAAAAGAAAAAGAAAGAATATGAAACTCATCTTTGTGATTTCAAATCTGCATAATAGAATCTGATAACCTTCCAAAAGAGAAGAAATTGATGATCTAAACAAACTGGAAATAAGTTTTAAACGATTTTTTAACCCTTTCTTCTATTTTCTTTCTATTACTCAAATAATAGATGCAATTTCCCTCCCTATAAATCAGTCAAATATATAAACCACAGATTCTTGAATGAAGACCAGCGAGCAGATAAAAAAACCCCACGAATCCACGTTACCTTAAATGGAGACAGATCTAAAAATAACATACAAAAATAATTTTTTTTTAAATTAAACTTTAACATATACTCCCTCCGTCCCGGATAAAGCTTCACACTTTGACTTACACGCATTTTAAAAAAAAATAAGTTTTTGATGATTTGTTGACTTTTCAATGGGGGTATTTTTGGGAAATCAGATGGAAAGTAATTGAGGGATTAAGCTCTAATCTTTTCCTCCTATTTTTCCCCCCAATTCTTGGATGAACAGAAAATTCAAAATTGAAACAGTAAAAAAAAAAGGAAAACATAAAAAAAAATTTGCGAACACCCAAAAAATTCAAATTTCACAAATTTAAAGGGTGGGAAAATTTTCCCACCACTATTACAACCGTCTAATCAATCTTTATAGTTGATTTAACTTAAATTACAAACATAAAATTCCCTCCTAAAATTACAGCCTTGTAAAGGCACCATAAATACACAGTTTTACATTCAAAAAAGTAATTCAATGCAGATTTC
The DNA here is from genome assembly GCA_037126765.1 of Stenogyne calaminthoides. Lineage (NCBI taxonomy): Eukaryota > Viridiplantae > Streptophyta > Magnoliopsida > Lamiales > Lamiaceae > Stenogyne > Stenogyne calaminthoides. The sequence continues at coordinate 8,609,538 of JBBCBC010000020.1, read as the reverse complement.
AGTTCATTGAATAGCCATAAACAAACAAACAAACAAAAAACTAATGTCACAGACTACACAAAAAGGTTCTAATCTTTCTGCATCAGATAGGAATGCAATTTCCCAATTCCTCATTGCCAACAACAAAGATGGAGTTGTGAATCATGGGAAGGTAAAAGAAGCAACAGCATTATTTGGGGTTAGTAGGAGGGTAATTCAATACACTTGGAATGCTGCAAGAAAACAAATATTAGAAGGTCCAGTTGTATTCAAGCAAAAGTCAGGCATCATAAATCATAAACCAATACAACTAGATGTGGAGAAGACGAAGAGCATACCATTTTAAAAAAAGAACAACAATTAGGAGGCTGACCATTGAGTTAAAGGTGAGTAAGAGTGTTATTGGAAGGTGGGTCAAACAGAGAAAGATCAAACTCCACACAAATGTCATTAAACCTACCATTACAAAGGCAAATATGCTGCAAAGGCTCAACTACGGCCTAACATCACTGCATCTTGATAGGGAAAGCAACAAAATCAAGTATGAAACTATGCATAATGTCATTCACATTGATGAGAAATGGTTTTTTCTGACAAAAGCAAGTATGAGGTGCTACAAAGTTGATGATGAAGATGACCCATACAGGACATGCAAAAACAAGAGATTTATTCTCAAGGTGATGTTTATGTGTGCAGTTGCAAGGCCACAATATGAAAATGATGGTGAAGTAATATTTGATGGAAATATTGGTATCTTTCCATTCATAAAGAGGGTATCAGCTCAAAGAAATAACATCAACGGATTATGGGGCACAATGGTGACTAAACCAATAGATTCCATAACAGAAGAAGTCACAAAGGATTATTTTTTGAATTAGGTACACATTTAAACTATCAGAGCACATGTCATCATCTAGTTGATTTACAAAGTAAGCCTCCAGAAATGTGTTCTGATAGTAGTTTACTTAAACTATCAGAACACATTGGTGACACTACTATCACTTGTTCTTTTGATTTAAACGGTTAATTCATTCATGTAATCAGATTATACCAGCAATTAAAGCAAAATGGCCAGAAAGTGCAAGCAAACACATCATCATACAACAAGACAATGCAAAGCCCCACCTCAGTAACAATGATCCTGATTTCAGAGATGTTGCATCATCAGATGGGTTTGATATTAATGTTATTTTTCAACCACCTAACTCACCTGATACCAATGTGCTAGATTTAGGGTATTTTAATTCAATACAGACATTGCAAGTGGACGAAACATCAGAAACAGTTGAAGAGTTGGTCAACAATGTGCTCACATCTTATGAACAACTTGAAATTTATAAACTTAACAGTGTGTTCTTGAGTTTACAACAGAGCATGATTGAAATTATGAAGATAAAGGGTCACAACAAGTATAAAACACCACACATAGGCAAAGAAGCACTAAGGAGGACCAACAACCTGCCATTATCCCTAGAAGTGGATGAGGATGTGGTAAGACAAGGGATTGAACACCTGATAGCTCATGGATATCATGAAGGAGCATCATATGATATTGGAAGTCTTATGTCAGATTTAGGGTATGTCTAAGTAGGGTTTAAGGACTAGTTTTTGCTCATGTTTACAACATAAAAACAATATATGTGTACATTTTGCTTAGGCTGTAAACATAATGCTAGAACTTGTATATTTTGTTCATGGTTATGCAGTTTTTGTAATCTTAACTAGATATGTGAATTCAATCAAGTCCCTCAGAACAATGTCATCATAGGGATCACATTAAGTCTCCTAATCTAGTTGAACCTAAAAAAAATAGCAACTTATCATTGGTTTACCACTAGAGGTGACTCAATTCACACTGGATAACATGATTATTGAGTTTACAGTCACATTTACCTCAGAACACATTCATCATGGGCCAAAAACTAGAGAACCATCCACAAATCATGCAAATTTTGACCATCATACACCAAAATCATGATTACACAGAGTGACAAGCCTCATTATCTAATTGAACCTCAAAAAACAACAACTTATCATTGGTTTAACCACTAGAGGTGACTCAATGCACACTGGATAACATGAATATTGGGCTTACAGTCAAAAAATGCACATATAACACATTCATCATAGGACAAATACCACATAAACAACCATCTAATCAGTCTTTACAACTAATTTAACTGAAATTACAAACAAAAACTGCCCCCTAAAATTACAGCCTTGTAAAGGCACCATAAATACACAGTTTTACATTGAAATGCAGAGTCAGTTCATTGAATATTGGGTTTACAGACACAAAATGCACATGTAATCATCCCAAATCATGCACATATTGATCACCATACACCAAAATCATGATTAAACAGAGTGAGAAGCCTCCTAATCTAGTTGAACCTCAAAAAACAACAACTAATCATTTGTTTAACCACTAGAGGTGACTCATGGCACACTTGATAACATGAATATTGGGTTTATAGTCACATTTGCCTCAGAACACATTCATCATAGGCCAAATACCAGAGAACCATCCACAAATCATGCACATTTTGACCATCATACACCAAAATCATCATTAAATAGAGTGACAAGTCTCCTAATCTAGTTGAACCTCAAAAAAAAGCAATTAATCATTGGTTTAACCACTAGAGGTGACTCAATGCACACTGGATGACATGAATATTGGGTTTACAGCCAATAAATACACATAACAACATTAAATGCATCACAAATCATGCAAATATCAGCAGAATTAATTCATAAATTGAGATATCAAAGTACCTAAGCCCAGGAAACCATCTGCAAATCATCTCGTGGAAGTACCTTTCTACTTCAGAAGACCACTAAAGACTTGTGTCGTAGCAGGGCCCATAATAAATAGGATTATAAGCAGCTTTGAAATGACTCGGATTATAGGGACCATAATAGGGTTCCTCTTCCGAGTCGGACTCATCCTCAGAATCTGACACAACACACTTGGAGTAATCAATCTCCGAATCGGTCACAACAGAGTCAACAGATTCAAATTTAGCCAACAATTGGTCAGAATCGGCCAACAACGGGACATATCTGTACATTTCATCTTGGATTTAGCCTCTAATACATAAAAAAAACACATATGCGGTTCATTGAAAGCATAAATAGAGATATCAGAGTACCTAAGACCAGGAAACCACCTGCAAAGTACTCTATGGAAGTACCTTTCCAATTCAGCAGACCACTTTAGGGTCATCGGAAGCGAATCGGTGGCACAATCCTCCGGATCTGGAACAAACTCATCCTCCACCACCATCGGGGTTCAAGCACACATGAATCCTCCGAGTAATCAACCAAGACAGAATCCGGCACAAAAGAACCTTCACCGGAATCGTCCATCTCAGAATCCGCCTCATAAACAAAGTTTTTCATAGTTCTACAGATTTCTCAGGGACGCGACGCGAGTGAGAGAGACAGAGTTCTAGAGATTAGGGTTTCAATCGGACGGGAGGGGAGGAGAGAGTTCTAGAGATTGAGGTGTGAATCGGTGGAGAGGCGACGAGAGAGTTCTAGAAATTAGGGTTCCAAAGAGAAAGAGTGAGATGAATCGGTGGGAGGGAGAATTCTAGAGATTAGGTTTTTCGAGAGAGTGAGATGAAATGTTAACTGATTGGGTTTGGGTTTAGGTTAGTGGGTTGGGCTAATTAGGGAGGAAGGGATTAACTAGGATAATGGGCTGATTTAGTTCTCTAATTAAAAAAGTGAATCAGAAATTAGTGTTAAGTGGGTTGATTTAGTAATGGCATATGTGTAAATATGTGTATATTGTGAGGGTGGAGATTGTGAAATTCTTTGTCATTTTTTGGATGTGCAACTTGAAATCGGACGGATCGAAATAGAAAGTGTGAAGCCTGAAATGGGACAAAGGAAGTATAAGTTAAATAAATTTACCATTCTTATCTTGGATCTTCACCATCACAAAATCGCGGTGGAATTTTCTTCGTATAGAAGAAGCATATCAAAAATAGTCAAGACTAAAAAAATGATCAGATCCGAAATTATCACTTATAGGGAGTGTTCGAAATTTTTGGCAAGCAACTTTGCTCTCTTAAATTTGGAAATTGCGCAACGTGCTATGTGTTTTGACGCGTGTACAATTCATTGAGTTTCGATTCATATGTCTCAATGATATAGTTTCATATTTTTTCTTAAAATGATTGTGCTATTTTCATTCATAATTTTATTTTAGGTCCACTTATTTATTTGTGTTATAATAATTAATATTATTTTAAATACTTCTTGACGGGAAGAAAAGATATAAATATTTAAATTGTCCATCTAAATCGAATCCGTAACAACGGTATTGACATTTTGGGCTCATCCATATTTTGGGCCTAAGCCCAAGCCACTGTTGACGGTCAAAATTACTGTATTATTTTCATTTTATGATATTAATTTAACTAATGTCATATTTTATTTTATGCTATATTTATTAATTTAACTAATGTCATATTTTATTTTATGCTATATTTATTAACTTTAAATTCAATTACATCGTAAAATTATAATCTAATTATTTTGAATCAATTATATTCTTTAATTATGCATTAGATTTTGGGCTCATCCATATTTTGGGCCTAAGCCCAAGCCACTGTTGACGGTCAAAATTACTGTATTATTTTCATTTTATGATATTAATTTAACTAATGTCATATTTTATTTTATGCTATATTTATTAATTTAACTAATGTCATATTTTATTTTATGCTATATTTATTAACTTTAAATTCAATTACATCGTAAAATTATAATCTAATTATTTTGAATCAATTATATTCTTTAATTATGCATTAGATGGATCACTTTATGACTAGAAGTGTACTTTAAGTCTTTCTTTTATTGTAAATTATTTAGATTTTCACATTTAAATAAATGTTAAATTTAATTTCATAACTTTAAAATTAAATCTTAAACACTACAAGTATTAGATTAATCTACATATATAAAAAAGATATTAGTAACAATACAATTTTAAATATATTGATATAATTATAAAACCGTGCATCGCACGAGTGGAAATACTAGTATGGGAAAAAGAAAGAAGCTGGAATGAGAAAGACGCAAAATTGAAAAAGAATTAGAGAATGTAAATTAGAAATTTAGGCGGTTAAGATAGAGAGAAATTAGGGTGATTAAAATAAACATGAATTTTTTTTAAAAAAAATTAAGAAATACTGAGAAAATTCAAAATTTAAATAGGAGGAATTTGATAGTGCTACATATTGATACCAAAAATATAAAATGATGATTAAAGCATTGATGTGGCTATGATTGGCATCAAACTATTTATGATTTGGAGTGGGTGATAATTAATGAAGAACAAAGGGAATGTTCCTCATTAATGTGATGATGATGTGATTTTATGTTTAATCTTTTGAGTGTGAGAAAGCAATAAATTGCAAGAGGATTTGGGCCAAAGGCCTCTTTTTTGGCTAATAAAGTTTTTGTATTGAATGTCAATGTTGGAACCCCTTAATGAGTCTTAATTACAAGTATTTATACTACAAACTCTTGGGGTGTAGCCCCTCTAGGGGCCTAGGACCTAGACATTTAATGATATGCAGGGTGCATTAAATGACGCCGGCTCTGGTTACTGGGTAGCGTGCTCGGGCGAGGAGAAAGGGCGACCTCTTTCCAAGGGATTGCTCGCTGGAGGTCGCTGGTACTGTTCCCGAGGTCGCGAACATAAAATCGAGGTCGTGATCGATCGACCCTTTTGTTGGGGTAACTCGCTCAAATATTTTAAAAGCGAAAAGCGCTTCCCATTTGGGGAAAGTCTTCTCTGGCCCGATTTTCTTCCCGAGGCTTTCCAGTCGTAAAAAGGCCATTTGGGGACACGTGCCACCCTGTCGCGAATCGGGGTCTTGTCGGTCGCGGTCATCCAAATCGGGTGGTGGATCGGCCCTTACCTAAACACGTTTTAGTCCATTCTTGTGACGACCTACACCCGATCGCCGGAAGGGTAGAGTTAGGGTTTTCGTTCGAAATTATTCGTTACAACAATTGCCCCTTTCAGGTCGCCGCCGAGCCGATCGATTCACGGGGATCCGGTATGCGACCGCAGCGTCTTAATTTCGCTAAATTTGAGACCCTAGCGGATTCGTGTGACATTTGTGTCCGAGGCTTTTTCAATGACATCTGCGGCTACTTTTGCAGGTGTGATGATGGCACATGTTCAACACGCGCCGGATTTCAAGGGTCGCGACGCGTGGGTGGCCTTAGTCCGCGAGCTCCACGCGCCCTAATCTCCTCTATATAATGGAGGTTTCCCCCTCATTCATCATTTTCCCACTTTCATAATCTCACGCTCTCTCTGCATTTGCTCTGCCGCGCCTGACTGTTGTCGCCGCCGGAACTTCCAGTTTTCAGGTAAGGTATTTCCCTAACCTTTCTTACTCTCAATGACTATCTCCCCCCTCAAATCCACTTCGAACTTCCATGCCGGAGAAGGCTCGTCCGCTCATACCGAATCTGGACCTTCAAAGCCGACCCATGGGGTCAGCGCCAATCCTTTGGTTTTTTGACGTTTCTTGAGCTCATCACCCGCCTGAGTTGGCCTTGGGGACTCGGACTTCGACTCACCTTTTTCTGATTTCCCAAGGAAAACGATGTAAATGAGCCAGCGTGTGAGCAGTAGCCGGGTGGAGATCTGAGAATCTGGCTCAAATTCTGGCTTTTTTCGTGGGGCCCAGTCGGCTAGGGGCCGGTTCGGTTTGGGTAGGGCCGACCCTCTAGAGATCGGCTCATCGGCGGATCGGTCGGAGACTCCTCCCGTGATGATCCCCACGCTGGGGCTTCGGGTCTCCCCCTTGAGCTTACCTTCAGGAATACCGGGTCAATTTTCCTATCAACGCCCCTCGGGGCGACGGCAGGAAGGAAGGCAGGGGAGAAAAGATGCTCAACTTTATGGCCGGCACGATTCTTGGCTTCGGTCTTGACCGAACTTCCAGTTCTTTTCGGGAATGGTATGAGGTCCCTCGGGACGTTCAGCTTCGGTCCCAACTTTGGATGGGAAGGGCCGACCAACCTCCAGATGGATCGTTCTTATTAATGAAAGGGCGCCGTGGAGGCCGGTTGCGATTTTCCCTCCACCGGGGATTAGCGAGATCTTAAATCTATGGGATCTCGCTCAGGCCAGACATACACCTAATGGGTGGAGCGATGATCGGTCTGTTGACCTTGTTTGGTCTATCCGGCCCGAACATCTTCTGACGGCGACGAGATCATCTCGTGACCAACCTCGTGGGGCCTTGAGGAAAGCGGCCCCGGTACTACGTCTTTGAGCTCGCCCGAACAATAAAATCATCGAGGATGTCCCGCCCAAGGTGGAAGGGTGGAAGTCGAGATTCTGGTGGGTTTCAGGGGATTGGCGGAGCCCGACGGACGAGCTGGACCGAGGTGGTCGGATCAACGTTCGGACTGAGTTCGGTGTCGCCCAAAGTAAGTCCGCATGTCATTTTTATTTCCCAAGTTACTGATTTGACTCCTCTTCCTTTTTGCAGCCAAGACTCAAGAGGAGCCCCTCCTTTCACCGTTTCTAGCTCGAGCTGTCGTGGTTTGTCGGAGGAGCCCTATAGTCAGATTGTTGAGAACGCTGAACTCAAACGACGCCCGGAGAAACGCGGGCATACTGATCGGGCCTAATCACCTGTTATTTCAGTTTCCACGAGGTAACCATATTTTTTATCTCCTCGACCAAAAACTCCTTTTTTTTTAATAATCTTCCTGTGACAGCTGCACCTCGATTCGCTCTCCCCTTCATCCCCACATCCGCAGAAACCAAACTGATGAATGCCAACAACCCTGCCGCTTTGAGGAAGGAGAGGATGAAGATCCTCGCGGATGCCCGTGCCCAACAAAAATCTTGGGATAAAGAGGCCCGGGAGAAAGCTCCAGGGGTCACGATCAAGGAGGTGGCGGCCCCATCTGCTGGGAGGCCCGAGGCCATGATGGAGGCCGGGCAGGGGAGTGTTGCCCCTACCTCCGGGATAGGGGGAGTGAGCTCACAGAAACGGCGGGATCGTGATCTCACGTCGAGATCTGAGGACCGCTCCAAAAAGAGTCGGCATGACATCCCTGCCGACAAACCGTCCAAGCCCAAGAGCTCCCACCGAGGCCACATCCCGGAGGGCGAGCGCGAGAAGGACGACAAGTCCTACTTGGGTTGGTGTCGGCCGATCGAGTAAGTTATTATTTTCTGTTATTTCTGGTCGCGATCAAGCCGTGGACTAAACCTGTTTATTCTGTTTGTTTTGCAGGGAGGGGTCCTCCCACCCTGTCCTCATGTCCAATTTCATCCAAAGTCAGTCCTCCGACTATCTCCGCGAGCTCTCGGATTACCTCCGCCGGGCTTGCTCACTTCCTGCTAGGTCGTGGACCCTCGGCTTGGACCAACAGGTCGAGGACGCTGGGCCGGTGGGCAACATCCAGCTGGCCATGGTGTACGGTGGTCGGATGATGGCGGCCATGTCCAAGGCCTCAGAGGACTTCACCTCGGACGGACCCGAGTCGGATGGCTGGGGAGAAGAATGAATGGAGCGGAGGTTTACCAGGAGGAGGCCGTGGACCTGAAGAACATGGCCCTTGGCGTGCTGGAAACGACGAAGACTCAGGTCGGGAACCTCGAGCGGAAGGTCGCGGAGCTGGAGACCTTGGTGGCTGGCCTGGATGTGGAACTGAAGGCTAGTCGGGCGGAGGTCGGCATTGTGAGGGCGGACTTGGACCTCCGGGAGAATGCCCTTCAAGAGAGGGACGAGAAGCTCCGCCTTCTGCGGGAGGAGCTTAAAGGAAAAGATGCCGAGCTCGCTGCCCTCAAGGAAGAGAATGTCGTCCTCGAGGGTGTGGGTAACTTCCCCTCGGTGGAAGCCATGGCGAGATGCATCCGCCTTGCCCGTGCTTTTCCGGAGGGGTCGGTCCTCAAGGGGGCTTTGGTGGCGAAGCTGTCCACGTTCGTTGATCGCAATCCGCCAAAACCCTCAGACTCCTTCCCGATCGCCGACCTCGGCCCCGATGGACTCGACCTGAGTCGGTTTGAGGGTATCGAGGGCTTGGATCTCTATGATCCGGCCTCGATCACTTCGGCAACTGGCCCCGAGAAGGCCGTGGAAGGAGGGACCACATCCGATCTCCCGCACGCGTCATCAGAAGGGATGGTCCAAGCCTCGGAGGCCCAGACCTGAGCTCGTTGGGGAGGGCTTGATCTTTTAAGCGAAACCTGGTTGTTTGTTTTTCTTTTGTTTTTCTTTTGTTTTTCTTTTTGTTTTTGATCTTGCCCGCAAAGGCCCCCCTTTGTATAGTTCCCTTTATTTTTTCTTAATGGAATGCCCCACGGGCTTTTATTACTCTCGTTTCGCTTAATTTACGTTGTCTTATTTTATTGCAATTTAGCGAAAAATATTGTATGGTTTGTACCTTTCTCTTATGTCGTCTTAATGATTTGAGACTTGATGAACTGAAATTCATTATCGAGCTCGCATATGTCGTCTTAAGAATTTGCGTCTTAAGGATCTCGGTAAGCAATTACTTGGGATTTTCCTGAGCTACCGAGCTCGCTTATGTCGTTTTAAGATATTGCGACTTAGCGACCTCTATCTGTCTCGTACTTTTTATTGTTTCCCGAGTTTGCATATGTCGTCTTAGGATATTGCGACTTAGCGACTTTGATTTATCTTGTACTTTTTATTTTATCGTGCTCGCATAAGTCGTCTTATGATATTGCGACTTAGCGACCTCGATTAACTTTTACCTTTGTACTTTAGTTTATCGTGCTCGCACATGTCGTCTTATGATATTGCGACTTAGTAACCTCGATTAACTTATAATTTTGTACTTTAGTTTATCGTGCTCGCATATGTCGTCTTATGATATTGCGACTTAGCGACCTCGATTAACTTTTACTTTTGTACTTTAGTTTATCATGCTCGCATATGTCGTCTTATGATATTGCGACTTAGCGACCTCGATTAACTTATAATTTTGTACTTTAGTTTATCGTGCTCGCATATGTCGTCTTATGATATTGCGACTTAGCGACCTCGATTAACTTTTACTTTTGTACTTTAGTTTATCGTGCTCGCATATGTCGTCTTATGATATTGCGACTTAGCGACCTCGATTAACTTTTACTTTGTTAGAGGTCCGTAAATTGTCCTGTCCTGCCCCCCTATTTTTCGATTTAATAGAGAATAAAATGGGAAAATTGGAACTTTGTATTTATGTAGGAACAATCGCTACATTCATTACCGAGGTAAGTTCCTATGCTAGATACTAGTAAGTTCGGGCTAATGCCCCCTTCTACTGATAGTATTTCTTCAGAAAGGTCGCGTTCCATGGATATTGAGTTGGAATGTCGTTGATGTCTTCTAACTCGTACTCTCCGTTAGGTAGTATCTTCGTGATCTTGAAAGGCCCTTCCCAAGTTGGGCCGAAAGGTCCTTGTCTGACTCCTTGTATCTTTTTCAACACGAGGTCGCCTCTGCGGAATTGGCGTACTCGCACCTTCGAGTTGTAGTATTTTTCTGACCTCTGTTTGTAGGTCACATTTCGGATATTTGAGTTGATGCATTTTTCTTCGAGGAAATCGAGATTGACCTCTTGTGCTATGTCGTTGGTTTCATCGATAGCTCGTGATGTTCGGTATGTCGGGAAATGCACCTCCGTTGGGATGACAGCCTCCGACCCAAAGGCGAGGGAGAAAGGTGTTTCCCCGGTTGAATTCCGGCAGGTGGTCCGATATGACCAGAGTATCTCGGGAAGCTTGCTCGCCCAAATTCTTTTTGCTCCCTCGATCCTTGTCTTGAGTGTGTGCTTGATGATCTTATTAACCGCCTCGACCTGACCATTTGATTGTGGGTGATAGGGGGTGGAGAAAAGCTTGGTGATCCGCCACTTCTCGAAGAAAGCTCTGATTTCCCATCCGTCAAATTGTGGTCCGTTATCCGACACTATCGTCTGGGGTAGGCCGAACCTGCATATGATATTCTTCCATATGAATCGAATGATTGCTGCCTGATTCGTGCTCCCGAGGGCCTCTGCCTCTGCCCACTTGGTGAAATAGTCGACCGCGACCACTGCGAACTTGACCATTCCAGGTGCCGTGGGTAGTGGTCCGATCAGGTCGATGCCCCATTTGGCGAAGGGCCACAGGCTATATATCGATGTGAGCTCCTCTGGGGCCACCCTGATTTTTGGTGCGAAGACCTGACACCTTTTGCATGCTTTAGCAAAGTCGAGGGAGTCTTGTTTCAGTGTTAACATGAAATAGCCCTGTCGCAGGACCTTGTGGGCGATTGAGTGCCCTCCAGCGTGGTTACCACATACCCCTTCATGAATCTCCTTTATGATCTCTTTACCGACCTCGGGGGTTACACATTTTAGCAAAGGGAAGGCGAAACCCCGCTTGTATAGTTGGTTGTCGACGATCGTATATCGGTCTGCAGTCAGTTGAAGTCGGCGGGCCTCGATCTTATCAGTGGGGAGCTAGCCATCTTTAATGTACTTAATGATCGGACTCATCCAGGTATCTTCCTCGGTTGCCATAGGTGCGATAAGGGCCAAACTACCCGATGGGGCATCGAGCTTAATGATGGTTATATCTGACATGTCGACCGCTCCTTCAGATGTCGCCAACCTAGCTAGAGCATCTGCTTGGGTGTTCTCCTTCCTAGGAATTTGGGATATCTCGACCTGCTCGATCTTTTCGATCAGATTTTGGGCTATCTTGTGGTAAGCCATCATCCGTTCGTTTCTCGCCTCGTACTCGCCCATCATCTGGAAAGCTACCAGCTGAGAATCGCAAAAAACCTTGACGCGTTGCACCCCCATAGCCATGGCTATTTCTAGGCCATTGATCAAGGCTTCTAATTCGGCCTCGTTGTTCGTCGCTTGGAAATCGAAACGGATTGCGGTTGTGAAAGATCTTCCTTTTTAAGTTGACTAGTATCACGTCTGCCTTGGCTTTCGATCATTGGTTCTTAGAACCATCCACATATAACTCCCCAAGGTTGCTCCACGACGTTCTCTGTTTGGTCAAAAAGTCGATTCCACGAGGAAATCCAACCAACGTGCGCCTTTATTGCCGTCCGAGTGCGTATGTGATCTTGAATGCCCGATCTCCACCGACCACTTGAGGCATCTTCTGCGGTATCTCGGTCGATGGAGTATTCACCGCCAAAATGCTTGGTCGGGACCTCGACATGGTGGTCGAAAAAATATGGCGGAGCTTTTCGGACGCTCATTCTGGTAGCGTGGGCGAACTTCTCTAGATAAGTATCTTAGCTCGGCGTCGTTCAAAGTCGGCTCACAAAAGTAGATCGGCGGATGGTCTTGCCCTCGGCGGACCAATCTGGTAACTTAACGCGTCTCCGAGGCCACCAAGTAAAGGTAAAGTTTTTCCCCGGACAGGGCTTATGAGAATCTGCATGTTTGATAGGTAATCTTTAATGTTCTCGAATGCGAGTTGGCTTTGAGTTGTCCACTTAAACTTCCCCTTCGATTGTATCAAAGAAAGGTTTGCATTTGTCCCCCATCCGCGAGATAAAAGCGATTCAGAGCGCCAACCGCCTGTCAACCTCTCTCGAACTTCCTTGATGTTACGTGGTGCTCTCATGTCGAGCACGGCACGGATCTTGGTCGGGTTAGCCTCAATCCCGCGATGGCTCACCATATACCCCCAAGAACTTTCTGACTCCACCCTAAAGTTGTACTTCTTGGGGTTCGATTTCATCTTATATTGCCTTAAGATGTTGAAGGCCGTATGCGGTCCCCGGATGGTCTTCTCTTATCTTGCTTTTAACCACCGGATCATCGATATACACCTCCATGGTCTTGCCCGATTTGTCCGCAAACATGCAATTGACCAACCTCTGATACGTTGCCCCGTCGTTCTTTAGACCAAAAGGCATGCGTTTCCAGCAGTAGATGTTCTTTTCTGTCAGAAAAGAAGTGTGATTTTGGTCGTCTCGGTGCATAGCTATTTGATGGTAGCCTGCGAATGCGTCCATGAACGACATCACCTCGTGCCCCGCCGTATTTTTGATCAGGTGGTCGATGTGCGGCATGGGGAAATGATTTTTGGGGCAAGCGTCGTTTAGATCCGTAAAATCAATGCACAACCTCCATGACTTGTTCGTCTTTTTTACCAACACCGCATTCTCTACCCATTGAGGCTTATTAGCTTGCTCGATTAGCTGGTTATCTAGGAGCTTCTTAACCTCCTCGGCCAAGGCCGCATATTTCTCGGGACCAAACTTCCTTCTCTTCTGCGAGACTGGTTTCTTTGAAGGATCGATGTGAAGCTGATGGCAAGCGACCTCGGGATCTATCCCGACCATATCTCTGCGGGACCAGGCAAAAACGTCCAAGTTGGCTTTTTCGGGAACTTCGATCACTGACTTCGCGTTTTCGGAATGAGGTGGTCCCGATGATCCCTCCATCTCGGGTCGGGTTTATTTTAATCGGGACTCTCGAGCTCTTCCACCGGTGTGGCTCGTTGCCCTTTCGCCCATCGTGGGTCATCAATAGGCTCGTAACCTATTCTGGGCTCGAGATCGGCCACTTCCTCGATGTTGGCGACTTTCATTCTTTTGTTGGGTACATTCGTTGGTGGCGAGGTCGGGTCGCCGGGATAGTCTTTCGGCCCCTCGTTCCTTCGACCTCGGAAGTCCTCTACCTCGAAAGAGGCTTCCAAGTTCTGGCCGGATTGTGAAGGAGTCGGCTCTGGATTAGATTCTGGAGACCTCGGGGCTTCCGAGGTGCATGGGCGAGCCCAATCTCTCAAAGGCGGACTCGAAATGTCGTGGTTGTGGGAAACTTCCTCTGAGAGGGAGGGAGTTTTCAAGAACTCTGGCGCGGTGTGCCCCCACCGACTCCTTATCGTCGTGTGATTGGTCTTATTTGGTGCATACTGGGTCGGGAGTTTTTCGTCCATCTTCCTCTTTCCGGGACCCGGAAAAGGCGGTGGGACTCGGCTGCGCCGATGTGGCCCTTATGCTTTCGCCAAAAATTAAGTCTTTGTCGCCGCCAGAGGATTTTCATAGCCTCCCTGAGATCCTCCGGAGTTTTGATGTCGGCCCGAGTTCTTGAGGGACCTTTCGTTCTTTGGAAGTGGCCTCCTCTCGGCGGCGAGCCTCTTCCTGCGGGATGCCATGGCAAGGCTTGAGTATGATGAGGGTATAAAGATTCGAATGGGATTGTTGAAGATTTGAAGATTCGAAAGGGTGTATCAATAGAAAATCTGGAAAAATTCTAGTGAAGGACCCTCCTTCTAGCGCCAATTGTTGATAACAAAAATATGAAATGATTATTAAAGCATTGATGTGACTATGATTGACATCAAACTATTTATGATTTGGAGTGGGTGATAATTAATGAAGAACAAAGGGAATGTTCCTCATTAATGTGATGATGATGTGATTTTATGTTTAATCTTTTGAGTGTGAGAAAGTAATAAATTGAAAGAGGATTTGGGCCAAAGGCCTCTTTTTTGGCTAATAAAGTCTTTGTATTGAATGTCAATGTTGGAACCCCTTAATGAGCCTTAATTACAAGTATTTATACTACAAATTCTTGGGGTGTAGCCCCTCTAAGGGCTTAGGACCTAGACATTTAATGATATGCAGGGTGCATTAAATGACGTCGGCTCTGGTTACTGGGTAGCGTTCTCGGGCGAGGAGATAGGGCCCCCTCTTTCCAAGGGATTGCTCGCTGGAGGTCGCTGGTACTGTTCTTGAGGTCGAGAACACAAAATCAGAGGTCGCGTCGATCCCCCGCCCTTGTTGGGGTAACACCTTTCGGATGTTTTAAAGCGAAAAGTTTCCGCTTGGGAAAAAGTTTTCCCTGGCCCGACTTTCTTCACGAGGCTCAGAGTCGCCGCCATTTGGGACACGTGCCACCCCAGGTTGCGAATCAGGGTCTTGTCAGGTCGGTGTCATCCAAATTTCGGGTGAAATTTGGATCTGGCCCCACCTAAACACGGTTTTTTAGTCCATTCTTGTGAGCGACCTACCTACCCCCCGTCATTGAAAGGTAGAGTTGGAGTTTTCCGTTCAGAAATTATTCGGTTACAACACTACATCGTATGGGAAAGATTGAGAAATAGATATATAGAAAAATTTATGCATGAATTGAGTGCCCATTTTTAACATAAATAAAAAAGAAACTCGAATTTGTCAATATAATAGATAAACTAAATGAAAATAAATAATGAATTTTGAAAAGTAAAACTAAAAATAGTTCACGACTCACAAGCCGAGATTTCCAATTCAAATCCATAGTGTACGTACATTGTGTAGCATTGCATTGGTTTATATTTTACACTACTAGACGCTAGTGTCTTTTTAAATTATTTAGAAATACTGAACACATTTATCTTAATTGATTATATAAGCAATATAACATACATTCATCAAATAAAAGACGTGAACGAAAAGGAGGAAAGTAAAGTAAACATATTGCAAGGAAGACCGATCTGGAAAAAGGAAAATAAGAATAATAAAAGGAAACAATTAAATAAGAGAAATAGGACGAGAACTATAATAAGATATACTGCTCTACGGCCCGTCCAATCGTGGGCAAGTCTTGACCGCTTGGGAGGCTCCACCTTGCGATGGAAGTTCCTGTGGCAGCCGCAGGCCCCACATTTGAAACCCGACTTCGCGTTGCCTTTGAACTACTCCTGGAGTTATCGATGAGTTGGGCTCCTTTGCAAGAAATTAAATTATACTCTTTGACTCTTCCGCTTCTCTCCCCCTTTCTACTCACCTTTATAAATGCACTACTAATTCCAACATAATTGATTCCGGTTTGTGATTATAGAAAAAAGTTGCTTAATAGTTTAAATTGGACTAACACTTCTGCGAATCAAAATTATATATGAATTCTATTACTATTATGTGCAAAAACTATCACTATTATGTACAAAAATTTTATTGTTTAAAAATATAAAATATTTATTATTTTTGTGCATAACATTAATAATTTTTATGCATAGCAGTGACTCGGATTCACACAACTTTTTGTCTTTAAATTGCTAGGGTTTGCAAAAACATTTCAAAAACTACATGAGGTAGTATAATTTAGAATTTAAATGTGTTTGCTAGAAGATTAGATATAAGCTAAACATTTGATCAAATATATATTATAGCTTACCAATTTATTGGCTTCGAGATTATAGCTTCTCAAAAGTAAACAAAAATGATTCTTAATCGTAAAAAATTCTTGCAAAAACGAAACACCCCTACGTATGTATGTTATCTGTCTATTATCTTTTATAAATATATTACATGTTCTTCCCTAAGCAAAAATAAAATTAGGGGTAAATTTAATCAATTAACTGTGAAAAGTAGTTGATTTTTTTAACAGAATTACTAAGTCTAAGGTGAGTTGAGTTCACATCAAAGTTTTAAGTTTTGTTTATTTCAATATTTTTATGTTATAATTTATTTCACATGCAGACTTGGGTCACATGGCTCGACTGTTTGTCTAAGTCGATCACATTTTTAGATCGAGCCCAATTATTATATTTCTCGATTATTTTTATAATGAATTCATTATAATCCATAATGTTATAACAAAGTTTCAAGTGCAAAATAGTTGGTGGTGAAGCTACACCATCTCATCTTACAAATAGATACGTGGTAATAATTGATAATTAATTAAAGCTCAGACTTTATGTCATATTTAAAAGCATATTAGATAATCAGCTAGCTATACAGGTGCATATATACGTTTTTTTTTAATGTGATATCTCCCTCAAGTTAAGAGATGCCTTCTACTAGTTCCAGCACTTGGAACATACAAGGGATACCTTAGACTACTATACCACATTGAAAGAGGTTCAAAGAAGCAAAGATTACCAAGGTTCAGAATTATTGAAAAGGATACTTCTGTTGTCTGGCAGTCCTGACCAACCAACCTCCATCGAAATGAGATTCAGTCGAACTATTAGTTTCTCTACGACGTCTTCCTCCAAATCGTTGGTTGAACCAGTTTGCTGCTAAAAGGTAACAAAATATTCATTTCAGTAAATTTAATATCTCTGAAGTCTGAACACAAACACACACGTGCTTCATGAGCTCTACCTTTGTAGCCTGGTAAAGCTTAAGGTATTGCAGCGATTCCTCGTAGAAGCCACAATGGTAGAGGAGAACGGCATAGTCTCTTAGTTCCTTTGGATCACTTTTGAGTAAGATAAGGCGTTCACAAGCTGTTACAGATATTTGGAAATGAGAATGAACGTAAAGACATCTTAAAAGATATGGATTTGTGTGAGTGAAGATTAGGAATCATGATTTGGGATAGCCCAGGATCATAATATATTGGGCATTGATTTATTAAATGCTTAAAAGGTTTTTACACTGAACTTATATCTCCAATAACAGGAATAGGAATAATCTAATGCTAAACTGAATGTACAACAGAGATATTTGAAGCTTTGACTTTTGACTATCTATTAGCCAGGAAGAGGCAGAATTTATTAGTTTGAATGTTGCAGTAAGAAACAGTTTTCCTAAACAATGTAGATCATCCATGCAGTTCCGATATCTGATTCTAGAACTCATATCAGGATTCTGTTAGATTAAATAATTAGACACCTTTACCAAAGTTATATTAGAAATTTAGAATATGATATAAATATTCACCATGTTCACTGAACCACTAGTGTAGATGATAACTAGGTAACTGTAACTGGAGTTCATGTATGTTTATTTCTGGATTAGCAAAGATAGATTTTACTTTCAAGATCCTAAATGCATGTCTCTTTGTAGTTTTATGCAAGCTATATTTCAAAATTCACCAAAATCCTACTTATAACACCTACGCTCCTTACATTCTCTCTCATACTCTTCTATTTTTCCCAATAAAAACACATCTTTATTTTTCACAATATAATAATTCCACAATCACTTACTTTTTTACAATTTTTTTCTCAGTCTCAACCTACTATATATTATCAACCAAACAAACACAAAAAGTCAAATTCACCTTTTTACTATTCTAGGATTCCTAACCAGTAACCCCCTACAGCACGAAGCAGGCATACAAAAAGTAATATACCTGATAGTGCACGACGCATATCCCCAAAATGAACACTAGTCCAAACACCGCGTTGAAGTCTATGCCGAGCAGCCTTGGCAGATGCAAGCTCCAACGCACTGCATTAAACATAGGAGTGGAAAATAATGAGTGGAAAGAAAGAAAGAACATCCTTATAATGTTTGAGTTTATCAAAGGCTGTTATTTTAAGTAGTTTAGTAGTACCTTTCGTTAGGCTTGATGGAACCAGTGAAACATTGAGCAGCTTCTGCTGCCCTTAGGAAGGGACTTGTAGCATTATCAAGTTGAAATGGCCAGAAAGCATTCTTTAAATCATTTAGTATCTCCACTAATAAAGATTGTGATGTCATAACATGTGAGGGATCCGATTCTTTGCTCTTTTGTTTTAGATACCCTCTGGGAGAACTATAAGGGTCACGAGGGAAAAATATTTCCACATCAAAGTTTAGGAGACCCCACATGCGAAGCATCTTTAGAATCTCTGAGTAAATAAGGGAGAGCATAGAAACAGAACCCGAACGATGTGTCAAGACCTGTAAAAATATGTAGTTTTCAGTGAACCATATCATAAAAAATGATAGCAAATATTCATTTTGGAAGTAGAAGAGGCCAATACCGAATTCAGATACAGGGCACGGTGCTCTACTTGATTTTTGGGATTTGTCCTTCGAAAACCCTGAAAAGGACATGGCCAAGTTACAGTAGGAATTCTTGATAGCAATAAGAAATACACGGACAATGCTCAGGACCATCAAGAAATATTATTTACAGGAAAACACTATCTGACAAGATATGTCCACTTTCCGCAAGATAGCATGTTAATTTACCTTGCAGAAAGAAGATACAACAAAAAAATGACATAACAAAATTTCTGGTAAATATTACCACTAATATCTATTTTGGCACGTCAACAACTGTTTCTAAAATCTGTATCATAACTACCTGCTTTTGTCCTTCATTCTTTACCACAAATGCCCAGAAACGTTACACTTCTATTTTTGCAATAAATTCTAAATGTGCTAGGCATAGATGCTTTAGCTTTCTGCTTAGAGGATGTAAAGATATCAAATTATTATATTTGTGACCTATAAAAGGGAACACGATACATACATCTGGAATGGGTTCTATTTTGAGAGTCAAAAGAGCACTATCTTGTACAGACTACAGAGGTTCCCCACTTTCTCACCACCATTTCTTTTCAAATATAATTTCTTCCTCTTTCAGAATGAAAATATCTTGCTAAGAACAAAGTATGTATCTAAACTATCTTCAAATTGAGATATAAAGCAAGACCCTTCCTCCCTTCTACATTATATAGATGTATTGCTGCCAGATCCTTCCTCCCTTCTAAATTATATAGATTCGTATTTGAAAGGGGTAGATTCTTCAAAACTGATTATTCATGCTTCTCGTAGAGGTAAGTCAGATTAGTATGTGATCGAGTAAACGACTAATCTAGTAAACACAATAAAGATATAATCGTAAAATGCGAAACACTAGAAGACAAAATTGTAACATAAGCTTCAGCAATCTGTAATACCATTTGTCATGGTCCAAGCCCATAGGAACGCATCTAAAAGCGAGATATTATCGACTAATATAATAAGCTCTGAGCAGCTATTTCACAGTCATCTTTTCGATTTGAAAAACTGATAAACCCAAATAATTAGGAGATTCCGAGTTATAAACCATTCTAAATTTTTCATCCACAAGAGATCTGGTATCACAGAGAACTAGTTCTGAACAACTGTCAATATGTGATATTATGATAATATACACAAGCATTTTCCACATTAAACATTTTTGTTACTGTGGAAGTAGAGATGGTGTGATTTTCACGGTATCATGATAGTATATCTTTTAGCACCGTGTCAGTAAGAAAATAATCAGAATAATGATATACCCAATGGCCATGGTGGTTTATCAACATTCAACAAAATGGGTGATGTATTCATAAAATTTTAAATTTCATAGTTAAATTTACATGTCCTAGCAAGACGGGATTTGCAATATGCTATCTTTCAAGAGGCATTTTCCCACATAATTTGATGTTACTAAAAGCTTTATGTCCACTCATATTTACATATACTACAAGTTTCTTGCATCCATCTCTCAATAATTATAACCAACAATGTCAATCATACAAAAGATTCTGCAGATGAGATTAAAAACTTATAATATTAGGACACCTTTTCAGCTCACAACCTTCACATTGTAACTTGATATGGGCACAAATAGAATACATTAATTTAGAACCAACTGTAAAATATAAAGAAAAGCTTAACTTACTTTATCAATGTATAGGAATCTTTCTAAACACTCAAGAAAATTCTCTGGCGAGGATCTATATACGGAGCTGTAATGAGAGCAATAGCCCATAGATAGGCTGTCCAATCGCTCAATGAAGTCATCAACTGGAAGTGGAACAGAAGAGTGCGAAATGAGGGAGTCGTCCTCTGCTGCTACATGAAGAGCTGCTCTGGCCAAATCAATCCCTCTATTTATACTAATGCTAGTTTCTCTCTCAATGCCAGAGAGTTTTTCAATCTGTGAGCAGAAACCAACCCTTGCAGCCTGTTCAATGGAGATAAGTGAAATAATATTATTATTCCACAAGAATATGGCAAAGATAATCATTAAATCAATATACCAGGAAACGCCAAAACAGAACTGTGAATGAAGGAATTAGGGAAAAATCCATCTTTAATACTTATAGTATGTCTGTTTCTAGCTCACAGAATACAAACGATGATACATTTCGAAGCATCTTTATCACGGACCAAAGGCCTTTTCTATTGACTTTCAAAATGATAAATCATCACAGCCCTGCAACATGGACCAAGCTTAAAAATGTTGGCTAACAAATTCCATTTCTATTATTAGCCATCCTAAAGAAAAACTAACATGGCACACTGTAAACTGCAAGTCCTTCTCATTTTCTGGTAAAATTAAAATTAATATATAATTTATTCCATAAACTGTAACTAATCCGACCAAAATATGAGAGCTTTGAGCTCTGATCACAACAAACACTGAACAATCCGCATGGATAAGTCCTGGGTTCCCGTGAATTTCACGACTGAAGTGATTACTAACTGAATTAAGGAACTGATTCATTAATCCCAAAGATGTATAATCTCGTATTATACGCCAAATTCTTTCCCTAGAATTGCACATATATTAAAAGTAGATACAAAATTCATCACACACACACATATTGGAAAGAGAAATTTACCCTGGCGTGGACAGTATCGTGGCCAGACAAATCAAGGGTATCGTGAAGCACGAATTTCAGCTCATCTGCAGCCGATAATTCACATTTACAGCTGCAATTTACATCCCGGCTCGATAAACGAAATCTGGACAATTTCACCGGAACAAAATTAGGAATTGGTGAAGAAGTTGATGCTGTGTTGGAGAAATTGGTGAAAGCCATCGATGAAATCCATGCAAAAGTCATGATTGCAATAAACAAGTTAACAATTTCTGAGGAAATTAAGAAGCCAAGTAAATTTTTTATTGTAAAAAAAAAAAAAAAAAAAAAAAAGTAGCAGTCTGAAATATCTTTTAGTAATTTTGGCATTTCCTAAGGGGGTAAAGAGGAATAGAGGGGCTACTAATTGTTTATGGGCCTGAGATCAACAGTTCGGCCCCGAAAGGAATTTCTTTTGGCCCAGGTTATTGGCGCACTGGAATTTATGAATCCCCAAGTTGAATTCCTTTTTCTTAGAAAGCCTCTCAAGTTAGCTTCGAGTCTTCGACTCACATTATGGAGTGCACGGTGTACTTAGTGCACATGAGACCTACTTTTATTATTCTTACAAGAGACCCACTTTTGTCATTCTTATGTGATGTATGTTTTCAAATTCATTTGGAATCTTAGAAGCACTTTTTTTTTTTTTTTAAATGAGTCTTATCAACTTAAAAAAATGATTTTCATTGTTCCAAATGAGTTATAAAACACCACCATAAGCTAGGTTATATGTATGGAATTTGTGTTGATGTATTTGACTCGTGACCCATCCCCGAAATTCCAAAATTGAAATAATTGTTACAAGGCAATTTGGAGCGAAACTTGGTGAGATTGTTTCAACTAAAAATTAATGTCCTACGCTACTAGATGCACTTATGTTGATTATATATGTAATATAACATGCATTTATGAAATAAAAACACATGAAATTAAAGGAAGTAACGAAGTGTCGGAATTTTTGAGGTGAATGGAAAAGTCACCTTGAAATGGTGTGTATTCTATAAAGAGGTATGAGTGAAATAATGTATGAAATAAGTGAAAGGTTATTTCAAAGATTGCACCTATTCACGAATCGATACCTAGAAATCTATAAATACACCCTCCTCATTCCACAATCTCAACGAATTGAACTCATTCATTCAATCATTAATTGATTCTTGAGTCTGGTCATTTGAGGTCGAAGTTTTAATATTGTCTTCCCTCATTTTCGTGTTCCGGAGAGAGCTCAGAATATTGTTTGGTTCACCGATAGTTTCCGATTCGTAGTGCAACGGTCGAAAAGTTTTAAAGTCGTTGTATCTTGGGGGCGATTGTCATGATACCGTATTGCACCGGATTACGGGGCAATATCGTCTTACGGAAAGAGAGTCCAACTCTTGCCTCGACTATTCCGTGTCAGTTTTTCATAGCCATCTTCGTCTACACAACTCCATTTTTCTAACAATCGTAAGACGATATTGCCCCGTACCCAGGTGCAATACGGTTTTCTATGACAATCGCCCCCAAGATACAACGACTTTAAAGCTTTCCGAACACTGCACTACGAATCGGAAACTATCGGCGAACCAAACAATATTCTGAGCTCTCTCCGGAACACGAAAATGAGGGAAGACAATATTAAAACTTCTACCTCAAATGATTAGACTCAAGAATCAATTAATGATTGAATGAATGAGAGTTCAATTGGTTAAGATTGTGGAATGAGGATGGTGTATTTATAGATTTCTAGGTATCGATTCGTGAATAGGTGCAATCTTTGAAATAGTATGCTTTTGTATGTAGAATGCTATTCGATTTTTGTATTGAGTCTGCATAATCTTCGTCTACACACACAACACCAATTATCTAACACTAAGTAGAAGTAAACATTACAACACAAACCGAACTAGAAAAGAACATGAAAATAGCAACTGAAAAAATACGGTCTGCAAGGCAGAAGCTGCAGACAGAGAACCGGTATATGCTTGAGTTGTATTGTATGCATAAATTGTGTATGTTTTGTTCCATATATGGATCACGAAAATCGAAAAAAATAACTGCATTGCCGCCTTGTTGACCATTCAAGTGAATGGCTTTCAACTATACTAACCTAATGCTATGACTTTCACTAGTCTGCAATTTGGGCTATAGAACCATAGCATCTTTTGTTGGTTCCAAGAAACAATTCAATGTTGAGTGCAGAGCCTGGTCCTAATATTTAAGGGGCCCGATGCAAAAAAAATTAGACTTCTTGTATATAAAAAATAACATAATTATTAATATGAAGATAATTTTACTAATTACTTAAATAAAATGAAATGTATAACTATAAAATATGTTATGTTGTAATGTAATAATAAAAATATATGTGAGAGTTTAGGAAAGAGAGTGAAGGGGGGGAGGGAGAAGGGGTAGAGATGAGGAGATTTCACAAATGACTAGATTTTGATGAGGATTTGAAATTCCTTCATTTTAAACTAAACTCTCAAATTTAAGTATTTATAAATTTATTGGAAAGTGATGGACACTACATTACCATTCTTAGATGTTATGTACTACACTTGATTTGATAATATAAAAAAAATTAATAATAATATAATAATATCATCTTACCTACTTTAAATGTTTAACACACTTATAATCCTCATCAAACGTGTATATTGAATACTCTCTCCTATTCAAAATATACGATGTTTTGGTCTTTTGCACGTTTATTAATAAAAAAAAATTATATCAAAATTAATTTTATTTAATGATAAATTATCTTTAATAACATAATAGGGAGTAAAACAAGAAAATAAATAAAGAATATTAAATAAAGGCAGTGTAGGGAAATAGAAGTCAAAACATCAAATAAAAAGTAAATAATGCAATAAGTCAAAATATCTTATATTTTTAATAGGAGGGAGTATTAACTAGCATTTTTCACCCTTCAATTATGGTTTTGAAATATTCACTCATTTGATTTAATCTTATGAAAAAGAAAAGTAAAAAACTACCTTACGATGGTCTCAAACCAAGTTTTAATAAACAAAATAATTGGTAAGCTATTGTAGAGGTAATGTAAGTGAATTCAAATCAATAATTCTAGATATAAAAGATATTCATCAAACTCTGAAATTTCATATACGGTAGCAAACACAGGAAAACGAAATACATGAGTAATGACATAATAAGGTGCAATCTTAATTGGAAACGTCACTCTTACACACTACACTTGATTTGACAATAAAATTTCTTCCATAACAATAATACTCCATATACTAATATCACATCGTGAATTACTCACGATTAATGATCCTCATAAAAAAATGTATATTATTTATTGTTTCGACTCATTTGATTTGACCTGACAAAAAGAAAAGAAAATATCAACCTAAACATAGTCTGAAACAGGTTGCCATGATAAACAAAAATAAAATAAAATAGAGAGTTATTTAAGAGGTGGTGTAAGGGAATTCAAATCAATAGCTGTAGATGATCATAAGATAATTTGCATTAATAAGCTTGAAAACTGATGAGATTCTGATGATCTGTAGCAAACACATGAAACAGGGCAGGGGTGGGGCCGGGGTAAAACTGATGAAATACAGTATCAATCACAAAGTAGTTAGTTTGGAAAGGTGATTCGCCGCATGAATTGCAGGTCTGGTCCTTTGGATCAGCATTTGGATTCTTGGGCGTGAACTCCTGGCATCCGTCCACAGTAAGTAAAGACCCCGCGAAAAGAATAGTAAATACTTTGTATATACACAATTATCCACCCTACGGTGGAAACTTATAGCTGGACAAACACGGTTCAAATTCGAGGCAACCGTCGGTGCCCCCGTTGAAATATAGAGTCCGAGAATTAATAGAATAGTAAATACTTGTATCGATTGCAACCAAAATCGAGGTCTATTTATTTTATTAATTTGTTTATTTTTACGAGTACTACTATTGCTTTGTTCCCAGAAATTGATTGTGGAAAATTAATTAATGATGGTGACACCACTTTTATTATCTGGCCATATTCCTAAACTTTTTAATGTGGCGCTTCATGGATGCCACTAAAATTAATGAATTAGGAATTTGGACGAAATTGAATTAATTAATTTTTTTTTTTTGATCGACAAAAGTTGGTTGTTAGATGTTAGTAGTTAGTACACCAAGCACCCAAGCACTCCACAAATTCACCAAGCCACCTTATAACTCTCATACTCCAATTCGTTCTCAAAGGGAATCGAACCTGGGTGAGGGACGAAATTGAATTAATTAACTAGAAAAATACAGAAAAAGTCCACAAGTCGATTTCTAAATAGCATTATAATGAGAGAAATTAATAAACGTCGTTACTTTTCAATTCATTGATAGCGAAATCGAGCTTCAATACTCAAGCACGAAACATTCATCAATCGCATGTGATAGCAGGGGATAACATCGTATATCGATCTTATAATTCATAAGGGATATTTGATTGGTTTGTAGTCTTTTTATTTTTTTAATCGGACAAATGATGACTCGAACCCATAACCTCACATTCATAGGTAGTGGTGCTCTAGCCGTTTGAATTATTTCACTTCGTCTTAACTCTTGTAGAGATGTTTATATTACGTTTGTACACAAATGAAAGATATTGAATAAAATAACTATTCACAAGTTGAAACTCAGAGTCGCTCAACTCACCGTCTACCGATTGGGAAACAATGGTTTGGATTGAGGATTAAAATAGAGAGTAGAAGGAATTGCAAAAGTAAATATAACATACATTCATGAGATAAATTGTCATATTCTTCATGAAATAAAATACATGGAATTGCAAAAGTAAACATTAACACAAATTAAACCAAACTGGAAAATTAAAATGGAAATAAAGCACAACTGGAGACTATGCGCGAGAAGCTGCATAAATGCAATGGAGTTGTAGTATCGTATGTTTTGTTCAAAAGATGTGGAAAAATCGAAATAACAGCATTGCCTCCTTAATTGACCATTCAAGTAAATGGCTTGCAAGTTGCAAGTACACTCAACCGGCCTGATGCTACATCTGGATCAGAGCAGAGCATCTTTGTTGGTTTAAAGAAACAATAAATGTTTTTTTTAAAGCAAGAAACAATAAATGTTGATAGACTGATCAACATCCAACTTTAATTAGCACTTGAAGACTGGCACATTTTAATTCATACAGTCTGTTTGTCGAAAATTATTTTAAACATTTTGTAAGTTTGACATTTCATAAGTTATTTTAAAAGCTTAGAAAATATAATTTTTAAGTAACTTATAATGTAGTTAAATTATTAAACTAACAAGGCTTATAAATTTTTTGATAATTTAAGAAAAATATATTCAAATTTAGTATAATTTTTTTAAAAAAATATATTGTATATTAAGATGGTCGGGCATGGTTAGATTCGGACCGGTTGTGGTTGGGACGGTTGGATGGAGTGTAGCTTGTACAGTTTAAGTAAAATAAGTTGGAATATCTCAACTTATTTTTTTCTGATCCAAAGAGGCGACGTAATGAAATTCAGTTGAATAATTCTGATCAAAAGACATTGAGCAAACACATGATATGAAATGGAAACTGATGAGGAAATACAGCATATGCTAGCACAGAATAATGTGCAATTTTTACTAGTGATATTCTGGGTGTTTGTAAAAAAATATTATTTTAAGATAGTGATTAAAATTAGTGATTATGAGAAAACTGATTAATATTATAAATTGAACGTGTTTATAAAAAAATTTAATAAAAGTTGATAGCATTTGCAAAAAAAGTTAATAATACCTAAAAAATACTCATAAACTATAAAAGACAACCTTCTTTTAACTTTTAGCTTATACTCCCTCCATCCCACAAAGATAAATCTGATTTCAATTTTCGTTCATCTCACAAAGATAAGTCACTTAGTATATTTAATCTATCATTAATGTTTTATTTCCTCCTTTTTGCCCTTATTTAATGTATCTTATTTTTTTCCCAAATCAATATCTAAATACTATTAATAAGGGTAAAATGGAAAATTAAAGCAAAACGTTTTTGTTTTAACTATAATAACTTCTATTTTCTGTGTGAAAATAGGTTTATCTTTTGTGGGACGGGGTGAGTAACTTTTAAGAGATTATTTAATTTAAGAAATGAAAAATAAAACACTTTAAATTACTTATACACACTGTTCTAAATCAATAATATCATTTATAATTTCTTACTATCATCCCCTTACAAAGCCTAAGAAGTAGAAGTCATTAGTTTGGCAACCTTCAATCTGCCCGTCGAGTGCTACGTGCCTTCTATTGCATTCTGCGTGCGCGAGAACCATTTTAATTGGTTTCTCTATGGGAGCCATTACACACACCCTAAAATTTTCCATTCACATCTCATAATTTTTAAGACTAAAATAAACATACACAAAATGATTATAATGCCCTCATATAAATAGATATCAAATTAAATTTTATTTAATCCGTAAACCATAAATTCTAAAACATTTTTTTTCTTGAAATTTACGTCCATAAACCCTTTCATCTTTTTGATCCAATTTCAATCATCATTGTAATGGAACATGAAAGTTCAAAGGAGAATATCAATGTAAGTGTTTTTATGTTTTTTTTTTCTACTTTTTATTCAATTTCTATGCAGAAATTTTGGTATTTTTAGAGGCCGTTTGTTATGCGAGAAAAGAAATGAAAAGAGGGGAAAATAAATTATATCCCACTTTTTCTAAGTGTTTGGTATGCTTGATGGATTTTCCCCTTGGCCCTTGGCCCGCATTTCCATTTCTCATTTTTACATGATTATGGATCCCACCTCCTAGGTGGTATTTCTAATACCAAATATTATCCATTGTTGTTAATTGACATAAATGACCCTATTTTAATTCATTGTTGGTAAAAATATATATGTAATAAGGGATATAATAGTAAAATTAATATTTATCAAATGAATTCTCATGTCTTTATCAATCTTAACAAACGGTTGAAGTAAAATAAATCATGATTTGAATACATCATAACAAACACTTAAAAAAGTTAAATATATCATATAGGTAAGTAAAATGTATCACATGATGTCATATATTTTCATATCCTATACCACGTAACAAACGGGCTCTTAGGGTCTACTCGCACCACTGTTCGGCCAAAATCGCGGCTGAACGTAGACAGTAATTTCGGCAAAAAAAAAAAAAACGAAACGAGTAGTGTTTGGTCCTCAGGGCAGAACGTTAACGAACCCGTACATGACTATCCAGCCAAATATATGGGAGATTGTACATAACTTTCCGGCCGAACACACATGAATTCAACTTCGATTTCGTTCCATGAGAATCAAAGTGGGAGGTTTTTTTTTTTCTTAAACGAAGTCGGACGCACATTGCTTTGTTTTGGAAAGGGAAGAAGATAAGAGCGGTTTTTTTTTTTTGGAGAACGCACACTGCTTTGTTTTGGAAGGGAAGAAAATAAAAGTGTGTTTTTTTTTTGGAAGAAGGGTATAAGGGTAATAATTTGGGGTGAGTTTAGTAATAAAAATTAATTTTAATTTTTTAATAAGGTGAGTTTAGTAGATGAGTGTGAATGGAGGATTGTGGGATGTGTTTAGTGGCTCCCTTTCTCTATTTCTCCCACTATAGTTTTTTTTTTTAACTTTGCTCTACAAGGCTTAGTAGTATATATAATCTCATATCTATTACTCTGAGTCATTTTTTTATGTTCCAAAATATTAGAGAAAACTTCAATTTTTAGCCCATTTTTATTTAGAGTTTTCTTTTTATTAAGATTTTTAGTTTTATTAATTTTTAGTCAAGGGAATAATTTTTTGGGTCATTATATATACATTTAATGAAATCAACCAAAAAATATGGTGGTACAAGCTTCATTAAATGGTGGTATGAAGTTAATATATTATAATACGGATTTAATTAAATTGTGGCGGATTAAACCAAAATAGTCTCATAACTTTAAATCTTTATTAAAATAATCTCATGATTATCAATTTTTTCAATTTAGTCTCACATATATTCAATTTGATCCAATTTAGTCACAAACAATCGGAGGTCGCTCAAAATTGCCCAAAACAACGTCGTTTTGGACGCGTGTCCTACACTCGCCCCCAATTTTGACCGGAATGTGTAAGATTCGTGTCCAAAATGACGTTGTTTTTTTGAAAAATTTTGAGCGACCTCCGGCGGTTTGGGATTAAATTGGATTAAATTGAATACATGTGAGACTAAATTGGAAAAGTTGATACACTACAAAAAAACGTGCATTTTTCCGATGGAAATTAGCGACGGTTACAAAAATCATCGCAAATAGCAACTGTTTTTACGACGGTTACGGTCAAATGGTCAAAGTCAACAATTTTAGCGATGGTCTAGAGAACCGTCGCAAATAGCGACGGTTTTAGCGACGTTGTGGACTAATCCCTTTAGCGACGGTTTTTGCGATGAATTTAGTGATGGTTTTAGCGACAGATTAACGACGGTTTTTTTATTTTTATTTTTATTTTATATATTAATTATGTTTTTTTTTTTTATGTTTCAGATTATACAAGATTTTTTAATTGTTGTTAATGCACCTTACTGTATATTTAATTTATAGTCACTTGGAGAAGAGTTCCACCTGACCGTAGTCAGATCTATTTCAAGGAGTTTACGGTATAAAATTTATTTCATAGTATATTTATATATATATATATATATATATATATATATTGACTAAAAGTAGTACTTATTTAAATAGAAAATTAGTAATTATTTAAATGAAAGTATTACTTGTTAAATGAAAAATATTACTTAAGTTTAAATAGAAAAGTAGTACTTGTTTAAATGAAAAGTAGTACTTGTTTAAATAGAAAAGCATTACTTGTTTAAATAGAAAAGTAGTACTTGTTTAAATAGAAAAGTAGAACTTGGTTAAATGAAAAGTATTACTTGTTTAAATTAAAAGTATTGTTTAAATAATAGAAAGTATTACTTGTTTAAATGAAAGATATTACTTGTTTAAATGAAAAGTATTACTTGTTAAATGAAAGTATTACTTGTTTAAATAGAAAGGTAGTAGTTGTTTAAATAGAAAAGTAGTACTTGTTTAAATGAAAAGTAGTACTTGTTTAAATGAAAAGTATTACTTGTTTAAATAAAAAAAGTATTACTTGTTTAAATAGAAAAGTAGTACTTGTTTAAATGAAAAGTAGTACTTGTTTAAATGAAAAGTATTATTTGTTTAAATGAAAGGTATTACTTGTTTAAATGAAAAGTAGTACTTATTAAAATGAAAAGTAGTACTTATTTAAATGAAAAGTAATATTTGTTTAAATGCAAAGTATTACTTGTTTAAATAGAAAAGTAGTACTTGTTTAAATAGAAAAGTATTACTTGTTTAAATTAAAAGTATTACTTATTTAAATAATAGAAAGTATTACTTGTTTAAACGAAAGACATTACTTGTTTAAATGAAAAATATTACTTGTTAAATGAAAAGTAGTACTTGTTTAAATAAAAAGTATTACTTGTTTAAATAGAAAAGTATTACTTGTTTAAAAAGAAAAGTAGTACTTGGTTAAATGAAAAGTAGTACTTGGTTAAATTAAAAGTATTGTTTAAATAATAGAAAGTATTACTTGTTTAAATGAAAGGTATTACTTGTTTTAATGAAAAGTATTACTTGTTAAATAAAAAGTATTACTTGTTTAAATAGAAAAGTAGTAGTTGTTTAAATAGAAAAGTAGTACTTGTTTAAATAGAAAAGTATTACTTGTTTAAATAGAAAAGTAGTACTTGTTTAAATAGAAAAGTATTACTTGTTTAAATGAAAAGTAGTATTTGTTTAAATGAAAAGTATTATTTGTTTAAATAGAAAAGTATTACATGTTTAAATAGAAAAATAGTACTTGTTTAAATAGAAAAGTACTACTTGGTTAAATGAAAAGTATTACTTGTTTAAATTAAAAGTATTACTTATTTAAATAATATAAAGTATTACTTGTTTAAATGAAAGGTATTACTTGTTTAAATGAAAATTATTTCTTGTTAAATGAAAAGTAGTATTTGTTTAAATGAAAAGTATTACTTGTTTAAATAGAAAAGTAGTACCTGTTTAAATGAAAAATATAATTTATTTAAATGAAAGTAGTACTTGGTTAAATGAAAAGTATTACTTGTTAAAATGAAAAGTAGTACTTGTTTAAATGAAAAGTAGTACTTGTTTAAATAGAAAGTATTACTTGTTTAAATAAAAAGTAGTACTTGTTTAAATTGAAAGTATTACTTGTTTAAATAGAAAGTAATACTTTTTTAAATAGAAAAGTAGTACTTGTTTAAATGAAAAGTATTACTTGTTAAATTAAAAGTATTACTTGTTTAAATAGAAAAGTAGTACTTGTTTAAATGAAAAGTAATACTTGTTTAAATGAAAGGTATTATATATTTAAATGAAAGGCATTACTAGTTTAAATGAGAAGTAGTACTTGTTATAATGAAAAGTAATACTTGTTTAAATGAAAAGTAGTACTTGTTTAAATAGAAAAGTAGTACTTGTTGTTTAAATAGAAAAATAGTACTTATTTAAATTGAAAAGTAGAACTTGGTTAAATGAAAAATATTATTTGTTTAAATTAAAAGTATTACTTGTTTAAATGGAAAGTATTGCTTGTTTAAATGAAAAGTAGTACTTGTTTAAATAGAAAAGTATTACTTGTTTAAATAGAAAGTAGTACTTTTTTAAATAGATAGTAGTATTTGTTTAAAAAATGAATTTTTAGGACATATACAATTTTAAAAGAATATAATCATTTATTTATTATTTATAATATAAAAAATATATATAATTAGTATTTTAAAGATTATTAGATAGTTAAATTTTTATTTTTATTTTTGATCGCGCAAAGTTAGATGTTAGGAGTAGTTGTTAGTAGTTAGTACACCAAGCAACCAAATACTCCACGAAATCACCAATCCACCTTATAACTCCCATAACTCCAATTAGCTTTAAAGGGAATAGAACACCAGGTCTCCCCAAATGAAACGAGAGTTTTAATTCAAAAGGTTAAATTTAAGCGCGGTTAAATTATTAGATAGTTAAATTAAATAAATGAAATAAAAAAATTTTAAAAAAAGTGTAAGAAAAAACGAATTAAAAATAAATAAATAAATATATTTTAATATAATACAATTTAATTTAAATTTATAAATAAATAAAAATAAAAATTATTATATTAAAATGTGGTTAAATCATTAAATTAGATAATTGAAATAAATAATTTTAAAAAAAAATTGAAAAAAAAATGATTTTTAGGACATATAGAATTAATTTCATTAAGTAAACGCAAGAAAGCAAGTGCCCGAGTGGTCTAATCCCCGCTCAGGCGCCCATAGGTCCCGTGTTCGATCCCCCTTGGGAGCAAAAATTTGCCTCATTTAATTGGGAGGCTTGGTGACTTATATCTGATATGCTTGGTGGTTGGGTTCGACATGGTCCGTGGTGCCCACCCGGACGCCCCCTGGGCTCAGGTTTGAACCACT
This sequence comes from Stenogyne calaminthoides, assembly GCA_037126765.1. Lineage (NCBI taxonomy): Eukaryota > Viridiplantae > Streptophyta > Magnoliopsida > Lamiales > Lamiaceae > Stenogyne > Stenogyne calaminthoides. The sequence continues at coordinate 8,576,745 of JBBCBC010000020.1, read as the reverse complement.
GTGAGCCATTTTTTTTCCGTAAATTCACGCTTTAGCGACGAATTTAATAAAAAAAATTAAAAAAATTATTTTTAAAAAAATATTAAAAAAAAACCGTCGCTAATACCGTCGCTACGGTTAGCGACCCTCGATTCAACGATGGATTTTTTTCCGTCGCCAAAACCGTCGCTAATGTCGTTAGCGACGATTTTTTCTATCGCTAAAACCGTCGTTAAACCCCGTCTTTTTTGTAGTGATAATTATGAGACAATTTCAATAAAGGTGCAAAGTTATGGGACGATTTTGGTTTAAATCCCTAAATTGTGGTACAAACTTAAAAATTATGACACAAGTTCAATTAAATTGTGGTGCAGGCTGAAATAATGATGGCACGAGGTTGAAATAAAGATGGTACAAGATCGTCGCTAAATCCATCGCTAATCAACGACGGTCACAAAAAACCGTCGCTACGGTTAGCGACCCTCGATTCAACGACTGTTTTTTTCCGTCGCCAAAACCGTCGCTAATGTCGTTAGCGACGGTTTTTTCCGTCGCTAAAACCGTCGTTAAACCCCGTCTTTTTTTGTAGTGATAATTATGAAATCATTTCAATAAAGGTGCAAAGTTATGAGACGATTTTGGTTTAAATCCCTAAATTGTGGTACAAACTTAAAAATTATGACACGAGTTCAATTAAATTGTGGTACAGGCTGAAATAATGATGATACGAGGTTGAAATAAAGATGGTACGAATTGAAGTTATAGTGGTGCTAGATTAATTTAATAGTGGTACAAACTGAAGTGAATCAAGTGATAATGGTACAAAATTAATTGAAATACGAAATGTATATGGACTAAAATAATAAAATGATGGGAAAATGGTAGAGTTGGAAAAAAAAATTAACTTTGAATAAAAAGAATTATTACAAATTTTGTTACACAATAGAAATTGTCGGTCATCGCACGTCGCTAGAAATCTTAAGAAAACGTTCCCACGTTGAACACTACCACTACTTTGAAGGGATGGAGACTGTTCGTGTTCAGAAATAGCTAGGGCTTCTGTTGGAGTTATACTAAAAAATATGATTTTATTTGTATAATCAAACTGAATTTCTTTTTTATTTACTGAAATAAATTATTTATCACATGTTGCATTAAATATGAATGAATGTTATATATATTTACTGCATACCTGTTCAATAAGTCAGTATGTGTTACGTTGTAGTTAATTTGGTGATATCAGATCACAGAAGATCAAATTAATAGTTCCTCGTGACTAAGTACAAATTCACAACCCAGATGGAAATGAACAATCCATCATGAAAGGTTGAAGTGTAAGGCTCAAATTGACTTGTCTTGACCAAGAGATTACACTAGTGCATTATAATCTTGTTGAATAGGACCTCTGAGGAGGACAAATTCTTTGGTACTGAATATACAAGAATTAGACCTCAGTGGTTCGTTATTTCTTAATCTTCGTCCCTTAAATAGGATCGTGTGAAATTAATAATTATTGCTTTGACTTATGATGGGAAGAGAATCAATGCGATTCGATACCTTGTATCTTGGGCAATATTATTGATTACATAACGATTGCTAAGATTTAATACGGAGAATCGCGTGCAAGTACGTCTTGCTTGATTTGTGCCCTTGGTGGGCTCGAAATCTTTATCATACCAAATCTTGCAAGTGGAAATTTATTTCCGGTATGGATAATAACGTTGAGCTGTCTTTACTCCAAAGAAAAGTATATTAATTAATATAAAGTCTGTTCAGTGACTTAATTAATTAATGGACTAAGATAATCTTAAACGCGGGAAATAATGACCGGGAGCCATATTATTATGAAGTCGTAATATGGGTTAAGTTGGATAGTTCAATATTAATTTTATAGTGGAGTAAATTAATATTAATGGGCTTGAATAATATTTTGGCTAAATATTAAAGTCTCATAATCCATTGGAGGTTCAATCTTAATTCTCCTAAAGGCCCCTCAAATAGCCCAAATTAAAGTTCAATTAATGAAAAGGAGAAGAAAATATTATTGTCTATTTTTCCTAATTATTTTCGAAAAATATGAGTAGGAGACAAAAAAGATTTTCTTGGAAAGATTTTATAGAATAAGTATTCTTGAGATACAAGTTTATCCCATAAATTTAAGAAAAGTCAAAGTTATTTTTTCTTCCCCATTTCATTGTAATTTTCGAAAATAATGCAAGGCAAGAAGGAGGAGAAGATTTTGTTGGGAGATATTTTGGGAAATAAAATATATTGAATATATTCTAGATTGTATCTTGAGGAAGAAGCAAGGAAATTTCCCAATGACCCAACTAAGTCAAATTTTCGTCCCCCTCCTTGCTCTATATATAGGGGATGGATTCTTCATCCCCAATGCAATTCAGTGTGTTGGAAAAATTAGAAATCCACAAAGGTGGTGGCAAAATATTTTTATTTTTTCTCCTTTAAATTAAAATTGTTCGTTGAGAATCCTCCCACCGGATTACGTTCGTGGACTTGGGACATATTTGAGAAGACACTTTGGGTTGATCCATCGTCTCAACGGTTGTCTCTACAAGAGGTACATAATCTCGTAACTCCTAGATTCCGCATGCTTAGGATTTGCGTGGATTATGTGTACGCATGTTGTTTATTTGCTTATTAATTATTATGTTGAATTGATTTAGGATTAATTCATGTTAGTAATTAATTAATTAATTTAAATATGTATTTAAATACACCTCGAATAGATTCGGGCACTCCTAATTTCCCAACAGCTTCTTGTTGGGGTTCAAACAATATCTCACATCGAAATATGGGAGGATTATGAGGTTTATTAGGATGAACACTATCTCTATTGGTATGAGACCTTTTGGGAGATGCTAAAAAACAAATATGTGCGGGCTTAGCCCAAAGCGGACAATATCATACCAATGAGGGGATTTGGATTCATCCAGGTTATAACGATGGGGAATTATTTGCACGGATCTATTTGGGATGAATATTTAAATACAAATTTAATTCTAACAATTATTACTAGCATGAATTAATCCTATATTAATTCAAATAATAATTCAACAACAAATCATGTATATAAACAGTTCACATAAATCCTACGCATGCGGAATTGCTACGGGTTTATGTGAACTAACCTCTTGGAGTGGCAATGGTCTCGTTGATAAGAACAGACCAAAAGGCATTCCCAAGTATTCCCTAGTCCTTGCTCGCCAATCCGGTGGAAGGAAACTCGCGAACAATTAACAAAAGGGAAAATAAAAATTTGTTGCACCACCTTTGTGGATTTACTAATTTTTCCAGCACATGGAATTGTACTTGGGAATGAAACACTCATCCCCTATTTATAAAGGGTGTTGGTCGGATTTTTAGTGATAAAATAATATGGGAAAATCTTTTCTTGATCTCCAAGAAATCTTTAATATTTCTCATATATTCTTTTCTCCATAATTAAAATATTCCACAAAAATCCCAACTCCTCTTGTTATGGAATTTTCGAAAAAAATAAGGATCAAGATTCCAAGATTTGGATCTTCTTGAATTTATGAGATATACTTGTATTTCAAGAAATACATATCTTCCATAATATCTTTTCAAGAAAATCAAGAAAATCTTTATTTCCCTTATTCTTTGAAAATTTCGAAAATCTCACCATAAATAACCAAGTGGGAGATTTCTTGAATTTAATGAGATAATCTTGTATCCCAGAATACATATCTTCATTCCATAACAAAATTCAAAGAAAATCTTTCTCCCTCTTTTATTTATGATTTTCAAAAAATATGAGCAAAAATAAGCAACAAAATTTATTTTACTTTTTAAACACTTTTTTCAGTTATTGGACTTTATGTTGGGCTACTTGGGGGGCCTTAAGGAGAATTAAGATTGGACCTTCCAATGGATCTTGAATTATCAATATTGAGCCACAATATTATTCAAGCCCATAAATATTAATTAATCACACTACATAATTAATATTGCACTATCCATCTTAACCCATATTACAGTTAATATGGCTCCCGGTTATTATTTTCGGTGTTTAAGATTATCTAGCCCATTAATTAATTCAAGCCAATGAAATAGCTTTTCATTAATTAATATCTTTTATCCTTGGTTAAGGAACGGTTCAACATTATTATCCATACCAGAAACAAATTCCACTTGCAAGATTTGGTATGATAAATCTTATGAACCTCCCAAGGGGGCAAATCGAACAAGCATACTTGCACACGATTCTCCATATTAAATCTTAGCAATCGCATGTGACCAATAATATTGCCCAAGATATAAAGTGTTGAATCTCCTTGATTCTCTACCCGTAATAAGTCAAAGCAATAGTTACTAACCACACCCAATCCTATTTAAGGGACGAAGATTAAGAAATAACTAACCACCGAAAGGTCTAATTCTTCCTAGTTCAGTTCTGAAGAATTTGTCCTCCTGTAGGTCCTCTTCAGTGCATCAGTCATGCACTAGTGTAATCGCTTGGTCAAGACAAACCAATCTGAGCCTTATACTTCAACCTTTCACGATGGATTGTTCATTTCCATCTAGGTCGTGAATGGTGTACTTTTAGTTACAAGGGACTGTTAATTTAATCATCCGTGATCTGGTATCACTAAACTAACTACAATGTAACACGTACTATTTATTGAACAGTTATGCAGTAAATATATGTAACATTCGATGATATTTAAAGCATCAATGATAAACAATTTATTTCAGTAAATAAGTCCGAAATTCAGTTTTGATTATACAAAGTAAAAGCATACTTTCCAGTATAATCCCAACAATCTCCCACTTATACTCAAAGTCTGCTTTTAAGTATACTACAGCATGTCTCGTGTAGTTCCTAATACGTGACATCTAATGTCACCTACACGAACCTAATAATGTCTCCCACTTATACTCAAAGCAGATTAGCAACGGTCTTGACACTCATTCCTTCCACATGTCTCTCGAATGTATTCTGAGGCAGACCCTTTGTGAATGGATCAGCTAGGTTGTCTTCTGGCGCGATATTTGCCACCTCTATATCTCCTCTCTTAACGATTTCTCGTATAAGATGGTATTTCCTTTCAATGTGTTTGCTGGCCTTGTGGGCTCTTGGTTCCCTTGAATTTGCAACTGCTCCGGCATTGTCACAATAAACAGTGATTGTGCTGGGCAAATTCGGAACTACATCCAAGTCCACTAGGAAGTTCTTTAGCCAAACCGCTTCTTTCGCTGCCTCGCAAGCAACTACATATTCGGCTTCCATGGTAGAATCTGCGATGCATTTCTGCTTAACGCTTCTCCATGTCATGGCTCCTCCCCCCATGCAAAACACACTACCGAAGGTAGATTTTCTGGAATCTAAGTCTGATTGGAAATCCGAGCCCGTGTAGCCAATGGGGATTAGACTATCTGACTGATAAACCAACATTCTATCTCGAGTTCTTTTTAGATACTTCAGAATGTTTTTAACTGCCGTCCAATGTTCTTTCCAAGGGTTACTTTGATATCTTGCCACCATGCCAACGGCAAAGCAGATATCTGGTCTCGTGCACAGCATTGCATACATAAGGTTTCCGACAGCCGAAGTATAAGGAATGCCTTTCATGTCATCTATCTCCTTTTGTGTCTTAGGGCACATTTCCTTGGATAGATGGATTCCATGTCTGAAAGGTACGAAGCCTTTCTTGGAATCCTGCATGCTGAATCGTTTCAAGACAGTGTCTTTGTATGAAGCTTGCGATAAGCCTATCATTCTTTTCTTGCGATCTCAAGTGATCTTGATCCCAAGGATGTGCCCTGCTTCCCCTAAGTCCTTCATATCAAACTGTTTTGAAAGCCATGCCCTTACGTCTGATAACACCTTTATATCGTTCCCGATGAGCAGAATGTCGTCTACGTATAGTACTAAGAATACCAATGCAGTTCCAACACGCTTTTTGTACACACGACTTTCGAACTCGTTTTGATCAAACCCATAAGACTTTATAACATGATCAAAACATTGGTTCCAAGCTCTGGATGCTTGATTGAGTCCGTAAATGGACTTCTTGAGCTTACAAACTAGGTGTTCTTGGCCTTTTTCAATGAAGCCTTGGGGTTGTTGCATATAGATTTCTTCATCAAGAGTTCCGTTAAGGAAAGCCGTCTTGACATCCATTTGCTAGATTTCAAAGTCGAGATGCGCAACAATCGACAAGAGAATTCGGATGGACTTGAGCATTGCTACAAGCGAAAAAGTTTCCTCATAGTCGATCCCTTCTTTCTGAGTATAACCTTTCGCCACAAGCCTGGCCTTGAAGGTTTCCACCTTCTCGTCCGGTCCTCTTTTTCTCTTGTATACCCACTTGCAACCAATGGGTTTGACCCCATTAAGTGGTTCGACTAGCTCCCACACTCTGTTATGATCCATAGAACCCATTTCGGCTTTCATTGTTGTTTGCCAAGAAACTGCATCCTTGTCTTGGATTGCCTCGTCATATGTCCATGGGTCTGATTCGTCTTGTCCGGGAATCAAGTCCGAGGACTCTCCTATCCCCATGAATCTCTCGGGCTGTCTCACAACCCTTCCACTACGACGAGGTTCCGGTTGTAAAAGTGTGTCGTTTGGTATGTCATCTTGTACAGTTGGCAATGAGGTTAGCCCCCTTAGCTCATTTAAGGTAATCTCACTTCTAGGTCTTCTTTTGTTCATATAGTCTTCTTCCAAAAATCTAAAGTGGGTGCTTATTACCACCTTTTGATCTTCGGGACCATAGAACAAACACCCTTTTGTTCCCTCGGGGTATCCTACAAACAACCTTAATTCTGATCGAGAGTCCAATTTTCCGGCTTCCTTGTCCAACACGTAGGCCGGACACCCCCAAATTTTCATGTGTCTCAAACTGGGCTTGCGCCCGGTCCACAATTCTTTGGGAGTTTTGGGAACCGATTTGGATGGCACCAAGTTCAGAATGTAAGCCTTTGTTTCCAAGGCATGACCCCAGAACGACTTGGGAAGATCCGCATAACTCATCATAGATCTAACCATTTCCAAAAGAGTTCTGTTTCTTCGCTCTGCAACCCCGTTTTGTTGAGGGGTTCCGGGTGCAGTTAGCTGGGATGCAATCCCTTTATCAGACAAGTAGTTCAAAAACTCATCGCTGAGGTACTCGCCTCCACGATCGGATCGTAGAGACTTGATACGTTTTTCCCTATGATTCTCTGCTTGAGCCTTAAATTCTTTGAATTTCTCAAAGGTCTCAGATTTATGCTTCATAAGGAAAATATAACTGTACCTTGAGTAGTCATCAATAAAAGTGACGAAATACTCATAACCTCCCCTTGCTTTGGTTGACATTGGACCACATACGTCTGTGTGAACGATTTCTAACACTTCTTTGGCTCTATTCCCCTTGGCTTCGAATGCCCTCTTGGTCATTTTACCCTCCAAACATGATTCGCAGGTTGGAATTGGTTCAACTTGGAGAAACTCCAGTGAACCGTCTTTCACCAACCTTTGGATCCTCTTTGGATTAATATGTCTAATTCTTAGATGCCATAGAAGTGTCTCGTTCACGTCTAATGAATGCTTTCTTTTCTCGGAAACAGTTGATGTGTTATAGGATGCATTTCGTGAGTGGTGTGCACAGTTAATTGTATAGAGATTATTCGACAACTTTCCATGACAAATAAATTTATCATAAAGGGAAATGGTAACAACTTTATTAAAAGTAACCGAATATCCATCAAGGTGAAGTTTAGAAACTGAAATTAAATTATTTCTAAAATTCGGAACGTAAAGAACATCTCTTAAAATTAAAACTCTGTCTTCAAAAGACAGGTGCACTTCTCCCACTGCTTCAGCTGCCACTCTCGTAGCATTGCCCAATGTGATGAGGATCTCACTCTCACTAAGTTGTCGGGTCTGCTTGAACCCCTGTAAATTGAAACAAACATGATCAGTGGATCCCGTATCCACCACCCATAAATGGGAGGCATACGCCGCTAAGCAAGTTTCAACAACTAGTGCGTGAGAATTACCTTTATTTCCATTCCTTTTGGGATTGTAATAGGCTGACCTCGAGCGTCCAACTCTGCCTCTTTCCAAAACTTTCCTCATGCTTGATTCCATGCTCTTATTTGATGTTGAGTCTGCTTGGTTCAACTTTCTTCTCTTTTCATCATCCTTATCACCACTTGACCTAGGATGAAAAGAAGATTTCTGTTTTACCAAGTTCTTTTCCTCGCGCTCCCTTTCCCTTTCAACCAAAGTGAGAGCATTTACAAGATCATCCACTGTAAAATCTAGATCTTCCAATAGATACTCAAGATAGTGGTGATTATAGCTCTTTGGTAAGGATTGGAGAATGAAATCAATCTTAGTCTTGAAATCACATTTTTCACCGAGGATCTCAAGCTCCTCAAATAGCACCATAACCCTAAGAACGTGATGTGCTGCAGTCGTCCCTTTTTCCATTTTTAATTCAGCAATTTCTTGCTTCACACTTTGGATTGCCATATGTGATGTGCGACCGCTTCGAGATTCTGTAAGATGTCTGCAGCTGACTCATATTCTTGATGAAGGCGTTTCAACGCATCTGACAGATGTGCCAGAATTGTATCCTTCATCAATTCATTTGCCAGCTCCCATTCACCATATAGCATCTCATCCCATATTCCGGCGTCCTTAGCTGGTTTTTCGGGTTTTGGTGTATCAAGTACCCATTTGGAAGGTGATGCGGCTAGGACAGGTTTTAGTTTGTATATCCAATCAAAATAGTTTTCACCAGTAAGCAAATTGTCTTTAAGTATATTGAACAGTGGATTAAAAGGTTGCGACATGATGAACTGAAATAAATAATAATATGCATAAGCACAAATATATCACAAAATTCGATCACATGTTTCATATTAAAATCTCAAAAAAAATATGAACATGCATCAGTCAACATCTCAAAACAGTTTAAATAAGCCACGTGGGGTGGGTCATTATTTAAACACATTCAAGCAGGTTACAAACAAGGACAGTTGCAAACCTTTAATATCCAGATTAATAGTTGGCTCCCACTTGACCAATATAAAATTGACAGGGACTTCGGGGAAGTATATGCATATCAATTTTATACCTAAGTAATAACCATGATTAAATACAGAATTATTATTTCGCTTTGAACGAGCCTCGTGGGGAGGATCATCGTCGCCACTAGTAATAATTCACAATCATCCATTTGGAATTTATTCATGTGAAAGCTATCTTTTGACCGTCCCGTAGGGGGAATTTCTCCAAAAGAATTCACAAATAAATAAATCATGGAGGTCAAAATTAATTCAATTTTATTATCCGGAATAAAATTGTTAATTAATTGTTTAAGCACACTTAGTAATTTTCGAAAGTGAGATTTTTCAAAAACGTTTTCTCATGCATCGCAAATTTAAACACAATTTAAATAAGCATAAAATAATGCATAACATCAAAACAAAATATTAAACATATTGGACACATATATCCAATTGTCATGGTTAATTTTTGTCATGTCTTGATCTTGAGAAATCGTCTTCATAGCCTTCATCGTTCGTCTCGAAAAGCTCCCACTTGACCGTCTTAAAAAAAACATCTTGTCAAGCCACGTCATCGACCAGCTCGCGGGTCGGAGTGCCCGCCTAGCACTCCCCCTGGCGGAGCGTACTTGCACACGATTCTCCGTATTAAATCTTAGCAATCGCATGTGACCAATAATATTGCCCAAGATATAAAGTATTGAATCTCCTTGATTCTCTATTCGTAATAAGTCAAAGCAATAGTTACTAACCACACGCAATCATATTTAAGGGACGAAGATTAAGAAATAACTAACCACTGAGGTCTAATTCTTCCTAGTTCAGTTCTGAAGAATTTGTCCTCTTGTAGGTCCTCTTCAGTGCATCAGTCATGCACTAGTGTAATCTCTTGGTCAAGACAAACCAATCTGAGCCTTACACTTCAACCTTTCACGATGGATTGTTCATTTCCATCTAGGCCGTGAATGGTGTACTTTTAGTTACAAGGGACTGTTAATTTAATCTTCTGAGATCTGGTATCACTAAATTAACTACAATGTAATGCGTGTTATTTATTGAACAGTTATGCAGTAAATATATGTAACATTCGATGATATTTAAAGCATCAGTGATAAACAATTTATTTCAGTAAATAAGTCCGAAATTCAGTTTTGATTATACAAAGTAAAAACATACTTTCTAGTATAATCCCAACAATAACAATGGTATCAGAGCCATGGTCCCAGACGAAACGGTTTGGAGTAATCCCCGGTGTTAAACAAATAAGACGGTGAAGCCTTGATGAAAAAATGGGGGTCTCTATGGACTAGGCGGTGTTGACCTAGATAGAGCAGGTCGTTTGAGGGGAGGCTCGGTGGTCTTTGTTTGAGGGGAGGATTGTTGGGGTTCAAATAATATCCCACATCGAAATAATATGAGAGGATCATGAGATTTATTAAGATGGACACTATCTTCATTGGTATGAGGTCTTTTGGGAGATGCCCAAAAACAAATCCGTGTGGGCTTGGCCCAAAACGGGCAATATCATACCAATGAGGGGATTTGAGTCCATCCAGGCTCATAACACTTCTCCTACCCAAAAAATAGAAGTTAATTCGTTCTCATTTGCTCATGCTATCCATATATTTGGAGATTGAATGGGTAGCATGAATTTCCTTTGAATTTTTAGCATATAAGAATTTCTCCCATTTTTATTTGAAATGAAATTTCTCCAACAATAACGTAGTATACTACATTAGCAAATCACCACTCTTATTGTTTTCCAAAAGGAATGGGAATGACAATGGGTTTGATAGTAGTAAGGAATAGTAATGGGTATGGTCATTATTGTTAAGTTGTTTGGTTTGTATATAGGAATTACTATCATTGTCATATAAAAGTGTTTGGTTTAGTAAAAATCATTCATAATACAAGATGTAATTAAAAAAATTTTAATATTAAAAAATATATTATGCATTAACCATGCTTAAAAATACTATATATAATAATTAAAATCAATTTATAAGACTAATTATTATTGTTTAATATATAAAATAAAATTTTGGGAGGAATCACTTTCATTCCCCCCAAAATGTTGAGGTATGGATCTAGGCAAAAACTTGTATGCAATATTGCACGGATATAAGATCCGTGCAATTTGCCCATACCCTACCCGTTTTTATAATTATATAAAAATCTGAATTTTTGTATTTTGTTCTTCTTGAATATTCAACGCCAACCCTAGCCCCATCCCCAGCCCCCAAATCGCAGATCAACCTCTTACCTCTGCCTCCATCATTGAATCCACCGCCGGACGGAGAGATCGATGTTGGCGTCGCGATCTGTTTTGTTGAAGCGGGTGGAGAAGATGAGGAATCCTCCATTAGATTTATCGAATGCTCAACCACTGCATAATTTTCCAATTTGTTCGTGTTATATCATCCAAAAAATTCAAGTAAGCTTTTGTCTAAATGTTGGAGTAATATACATAGCATCGAGAAACAGAGAAAAGAAATGAAAACTTGTATTCCTCATCAATTTCAAGGATTTCAAAGAGGTTGGAAAGAGAAAGATGCAAGAAGAAGAGAGAATATGTGTGTGGTGTTTGGATTACACCTCAACACAAAGTGTGTGCTGAAATTCAGATTCTTCTGCACTCTTTTCACGCTGTTCTGTATATCTATAATTTTAGACTGATGATTTTTTTTCGCTTTTGTACTGGTTTTGTTCATGTAGTAACACTCTTTTGCTCATAGGGTAACACTCTTTTGTTCATGTAGTAACACATCAAGTTGTTATGTAAATCTATAATTTTGGACTGGGAATTTCTTTTCCGTTTGTTCTGGTTTTGTTTATGCATTTGTAATGATTTTTGTTCATGTAAGTAATACTCTTTTACTGATGATATTTTTTGTGTTTGTACTGATTTTTGTTCATGTAGAACACTCTTTTGCTCATAGGGTACACTCTTTTTTTCATGTAGTAACACATCAAGTTGTTATGTAAATCTGTAATTTTGGACTGAGAATTTATTTTCCGTTTGTTCTGATTTTGTTTATGCGTTTGTACTGGTTTTTGTTCATGTAGTAACACTCTTTTGCTCATAGGGTAACACTCTTTTGTTCATGTAGTAACACATCAAGTTGTTATGTAAACCTGAACCCCACCGCTCACACCTTACCACCTTGGCCGCGATCATACCTTCCGCCCGCCGCCATACGACCCCATGAAATTTAGGCAACTTTTGTCTTATTTATGTTGTATTGCACATAACACTAGTGTGCAATATTTCACACAAGACTTTCTCATGGATCTATAACTTTCATTGCTTAGTTTTAGGATATCAAATCACTATTCAAGGTTTCATTCCCCTTTACCAAACAACTAACTTTCATTCCATTACCATTCCTTAATTCTAAAGCCATCAACCAAGTACCCCCTTAGTCTTAACATACTAGACAATAAAATTTTCTCCCGTAATAATATAATGACTCATTTGATTTTCACCAAGATAGTGTCAAACAAGTTTTGATAAACGGGAAAATTGGAAGGGAATTCAAATCAATAGTTGTAGATCAAATAGATATCCATCCATTAATTAAGCTTGAAAAATCTGATACATATCCGATGAAATAGGGGGTGGGAGTAAAACTGATGAAATACAGACAGAAATCACAAAGTTAAGAAGTAGTAACAGTTTGTTTGGAAACATCATTCCGATGAAATCCACTGAAGCAGACGCATAAATTGCAGGTCTGGTCTTTGAGGTCAGCATGTGGGTTCGCGGGCGTGAACTCCTGGCATCCGTCTACGGAAGGTGAACCCCCGATAAGGGGTATCTTGTTACACTTTGTGTACACATAATCCACCCTACGGTGGAACCTTATGTGGCACCAGCACGCGCCGCACAACTCGCCGGACTTCTTAGACGGTTCAAACTCTAACCAACCGTCTGTCCCGCCGTTGAATCCTACGTGGCTTTTGTTGCATTCCGCGTGTGTGCGCACCATTTTCCTTTATCTCCGGCTCTCCCCCCTTAATTTTTATATGTGGCTTGGAAGGTGTAGGAGTTATATATAGCCCGAGAATTAGTAGAATTGGAAATAGTTGTATACTTTTATCAATTGCAACCAAAATCGAGGTCTATTTATTTATTTATTTATATTTACGAGGAGTACTAATTCAGTAATTTGCTTTGTTCCCAGAAATTATTAAATGTGGAAAATTAATGATATGTAGTCATGACACTACTTTTGTTACCTGACCAATTAACGACCTTGCGAGCATATTCCTAATGTGACCCTTCATGTATACCACTAAAATGAATTTGGAGTTTGGACCAGATCAAGGGGTATGACATGTGTCGTGATTTTTTTTTATAAAACCAAACACGCCACATATATTTTATATTATTTATATATATGCTTGTTAATTGTATATTTGTGTATGCATATATTACCTATGTTATTTTTGAGCATTTAAATAGGTATGGAATATTATTGTAAAATAATTGTATTGATTTTTTTTATTAGAAAAGAAATTATCATTGATTGAAATGGCATGAGAAGTACCCATAAAATACAATGCACTGGACTGATATACCCAACAAAGAAATCAACCACAATCACTAAGTTCTAGAGTACAGGTTCCATAAACTAACCAAGAATAGCACTAGGATTAGTACACCACTCGCTAAAGGTTATTCTTTGACTCCAAGTTCACGTTCAACCAACTCCAAGTTCTTAGCTTGATGTCGTCTATAATCTCCTTGCTTTCATATTTCCCATTCCGGTAGATGATAGTGTTACGAGCTTTTCACAAGGTCCAGATATACATACACTCCCATTGCCAAACTAAGATTCTCCTTCCATCCTTGAATGGACTGGACTCGATGAGTTTGTGGCGTGTGTTGTGAGCAGATCGCGCGAGGTCGGCCCCGACCTAAAATATCCCATGAAACAATAAATAGATTTTTACTAAGGGTAACACCTCGCAAATTGCCAGCAGGGGTAACAGTATCAAGTTGAAAGATTTGCGATCAAGGAGACCTCGGGACCTCGGACTGACACAAACACAGAGCATTAAATACGACTGGACAGGTGTTAGACGAGCGGCGCAGAAGAACCTTCCTAAAACATGTTTAGGTCAGAGATAAAGCAGCAAATGACGATTACGAATGACAGATCAAAGTATTTAAACGGTTCCCTGCAAATCCGGGAATTACCTTGGGCGAAGTCCCAGCGAGGTGCTCGAGGTCGACATGCCTCGAGCGACCTCCCGTGACCTCAAAGGCAAATCACATCAGTCTTGTAGCATTTAATATTTTTTAGAGTAACTTTCGGCCCATTGTACTTGTAACTCGGGTGAGTGAGCTCCACTCTCCCAAACACTATAAATATGGCTCATTTATGACCCAAATAACTAGAGAATTCATACCATACCAAACCTCTTGCAAATTTACTTCTTGCATTTAAGTTCAATAATTATTCTCTCCACAATCATGAGCAATTAATACAACTCTTATCTCATAATTACTTGTTTGTGTTAAGATAATCATTAGCCACATCTAAGTCTCTCAACCCGATATTTTAGTACACAACAATTGGCGCTAGAAGCAGGGTACTATTTAAGAAATTTAGTGCTAAAGTATTAGTGTTTTCTCATTGGAGTATTCCTCACGAATCTTTGATCAAAAATCCCTTCACACCTTCGAAATCACCCTCAAACCTTGAACATGTCTCAAGAAACTCTCATCTTGAAAGGCAGAGCCAAGTCGGGCACTCATCGTTCCGGCGGAGCGGGGGCTGGCGGCCCAGTCGCCAGCAATTGCAAAACCGGGGGGCCCACGCCTAGTGTCCCTCAGAAGCTCGAACAGATCCAAACTTCGAGCGAAATCAATGAAGCCATGGCGATATTGCACCGAAATCAAGCCGAACTGGAACAGTCGCATGGCGACCTACGCCAAAACCTAGACAGGAAAGCTCGGGATAAAGGAAAGGGCCTGATGGACGAAGAGTCCCACTGCAAGAAAAGTCAGGAGGCCAATTCCCACCAATCCCAACACACTCAAGAGTATCGCCGTAACCACAATGAGGGTCCAAACCCAATCCATCGGCACCTATTCTCGGGAAGCTTCAGTTGTGGCCAAAATCGAGGTCGCGGAAAACATCGATATGAGCGCGAGCCGACAAATCACTACAACGCCGAACCAAAAAGGTCTTGCACAAGATCAGTGGCCCAAGGCAGGTCCAAGCAACGAGAATCAACGAAAGTCCGAATTGGGCGAAGTCCATCACCTCGCCAACATGAGAGAACACCATCTCCCCACAGACTGAATCGCACTCCTTCGCCTCGTCAACAAGGGAGAAACACCCCACCTCGCCAGCGTCGCGACGAGGTCACAGGGCAGGACAACTCACCACAGATGGCTGCAATTTTACAAAACATCAAAGAGCTTCAGGATCAGTTGGCGAACAAAGGGGTAGGACCCATAACCACTAAAATCCCAATTTTGCCACTCTGTTCCACAGTCATGCTCGCCCCTGTGCAAGTAAAAATCAATGCAAACTCCATCAAGCAGTACAATGGTGAGTCTGACCCGATCAACCATGTGAGCAAGTACACTTCCTACATGAACTCATGGAGCAACCGACGCCACCCAATGTCGACTTTTCCCACTCACTCTCGGCGACTAAGCATACCGTTGGTTCAGTACTCTGCCACCCACCTCGGTGGAATCTTTCCATCAGATGGCCCAACTGTTTCTCACTCACTTCGCTTAGTTAACCCCTCACAAAGGAACCAAGCAAAGGCTAGCCAATGTCCACCAACTCGACAGTGAGTCAAACTGATCATACATCAATCGCCTAGACAAACTCATCATGGATGGCGAGCCACTTGGGGATGAGGCCAAGGTCTTAGGTGTGGTTCACAGTTCGAAGAAGGGAAGTAAACTCTGGAAGATGGTGAACAAAGAATACCCATCGAGCTAAGCTGATTTTAGATACCGAGCAGGCATCATGATCACTAACGCCAAAATGCTCGCCCAGAGACTAGGCGAACAAGTGCCCGGCGAGGTGAAAAGTGAAGTTAAGAAGCCGGAACCAAAATCCGGGAAACCCTACAAAAAGCCCTGCATGAACTACCGAGCTCCGGAGTCCTTCAAACCATTCGACAACGGTCTCGAAGTAAAGCTCCACGAGACATTAACCATGAACCCAGCTCAAATCTTTCAAGCGATCAAAGGAAGACATCAACTTCCCCCGACCAAAGATTTTTTTCAGGACACTTCCAAACTCAACCCGAAAAGATTCTGCAACTATCATAACACCATTGAGCATACCACCAAGCATTGCTACGACCTGCAGAGGGAGTTGTGGAAATTATATGAGGAAGGGAAGTTGGTCGGATTTGTTAAGCCGAGGAACGAACAACCTAACCAGCAGAATAATTCGCCACTAGCGAACCAGCCTAACCAAGGTCGGCAAGGTCCACAGATACCGGGAGGTGTCGAGAACAGAGTAATCCATATGATTTGCCCATCTGGCGGCACACTTGGCGATTTCCTTCCAGTGATCTCCCTTTCCAACCGACGATAGAAGGCAAAGATGTGTGCCCTCGACAATGTCGTACTAAGTTGCCTCCCGGTTAACACCATCGCCCCAAACTCAAAACAACTTACTTTCACCTAAGAAGATAAGGATGGAGTGGTATTCTCGAACTGGGACCCACTCGTGATATCAGCAAGGATAATGGGAGCTTTAGTCCACCGCATCATGATCGACAATGGGGCTTTCTGCAACATCCTCTTCAAGAAGACTCTGGACCAGCTCGGTGATTTCCACACTTATGTCGAGCCCTGTGAGGTTGGGATCCGAGGATTTGGGAACCAACCAGTCGTAGCCTATGGGATGATTCGCCTATCGGTCGTGATCACCTCCACCTTGGACTCAGAAGTGAAAGCAACCAGACAGCTCAACTTCGTAATCATCGACATTCTCTCAAACTTCAACGCCTTTTTCGGCAGGCCTTTCGAACATGAATTTGGGGCTGCGTCCTCTTCTTACTTTTATTGTATTAAGTTTTCCGGATTTGACGAGAAGATCGGCACCATTAAAGGTGACCAGATTGCTGCAAGAAAGTGTTTGACTTACACCTGTGTCAATTTAAATTCTGCATTTTATTTTGATAGGAAATCTGAGATGGGACTAAGTTGTACAAGCAGAACCTCACCCCGGAAGAACAAAGAAAATAGCGAAATGGAAATAGACTATGTAACAAAAATAGGTACAACACCTATGGAAATCGACAATGTAACCGAAGGAATGTCCAACCTAGAAATGTTAGTGGAAAAAGAGACACAAAGGCCCACGGACAGTACCTCGCAGAAGCTACCTGATTTGGAACCTCGCCTCGGTTTTGAACCAATGGAAGAAGATCTAGCACTACGAAAATCCATTCTTGACCCGAGAATGGAAAAAAAACAACCAGCGAGCAACTCCCATAGAAGAGCTCGAGACAGTGCCAGTTGACAGCGCGCGACCAGAATTGTACGTAACCATCGGAACCCAAATACCATGCGAAATGCGAGCTCAAATGATAAATTTCCTCAAGCAAAACTTGGACGTTTTCGCATGGTCGCATGAAAATATGGTTGACATAGACCCTGAGGTCGCATGCCACAGATTGAACATCGACCCTACGAGAAAACCGATCTCTCAAAAAAGAAGAAAGTTCGGCCCCGACATATATGCAGCCTTGGCCGAGGAAGTAAAGAAGTTGCTGGACAACAAGCTGATCGAACAAGCTGACCATCCCCAATGGGTGGCCAACGCGGTCTTGGTTAAGAAAGCAAACAACTCTTGGCAATTATGCATCAATTTCACCGATCTCAATGAGGCGTGTTCGAAAGATTATTTCCCCATGCCGTATATCGACCACCTCGTCGATAGCATGACCGGTCACGAAATGATGACTTTCATGGATGCCTTTTCCGGATACCATCAGATAGCCATGCACAAAGACGATCAACAACACATATCCTTTTAAACCGAGAAGAACGTGTATTGTTGGAGGAGAATGCCCTTTGGACTCAAGAACGTGGGGGCGACCTACTAGAGGTTGGTAAACAGGATGTTCGCCGACGAGATCGGAAAAACCATAGAGGTCTACATCGATGACATCGTGGTGAAAAGTGAAAAAAAGGAAGATCATCTAGGTCACCTTGCTCAAACGTTCGACATACTCAGAAAGTACAACATGAGGCTGAATCAGAAAAAATGTAGTTTTGGAGTAGGGTCAGGCAAATTCCTAGGGCACATCATCAGCCAGCGAGGTATCGAGGACAATCCGACAAAGATCAAGGCCATCATGAATATGAAGCCACCTCGTAACATCAAAGAAGTTCAGAGGCTAACTGGATGTCTTGCAGCTTTGAACAGATTCATCTCCAGGATGGGGGTCAAATGCAAACCATTCTTCGAGACCATGAAAAAGGGAAAAATTTCAAGGACCCCGCAAAGCCAGACAACCTTCTTAAAACTCAAGGTATACCTCTCGAATCCACAAATTTTGTCGAAGCCTATTCCGGGCGAGAAGTTTTTCCTATATCTAGTCGCATCGGAGTCGGCCTTAAGCGCAGTTTCATTTGTCGATATACTTTATTAGCTAGACCCTTAATGACGCCGATCTCAAGTACCCACCTCTGGAGAAGCTCGCATATGCTTTGGTTATGAGTGTTCAAAAGCTCCGCCAATATTTTTTTTGACCATCAAGTCGAGGTTCTCACCATAATGCCACTAAGATAGATCCTACAATAGCCCGATACAGCCGGAAGACTATTAAAGTGGGTCATTGAATTGGGACAGTTTGGAATAACTTTTGCACCCCGGACTGCAATCAAAGCTCAAGTCCTCGCTGACTTCATCGCCGAGCTCACGTTTCCCGAGAAGGCCCAGGAGACTTCCGAGATTCCCTGGGAACTGTACATCGATGGTTCGTCAACAAACACCCAAGTTGGGGCTAGAGTGGTCCTCATTAGTCCCGAACATCAATCCTTCACCACAACGATCAGTTTCAATTTCCACGCCACCAACAACGAAGCCGAATATGAAGCACTGATAAACGGTTTAAAAATGGCTATGGCCATTGGCAAGCGCAAGTTGAAAGTCTTCAGTGACTCTCAATTGGTCACATGTCATATGTCAGGAGAGTACGAGGCCAGAGGCGAATAAATGATAAAATACCAACAGGTCGCCAAGAACCTCATGGAGAAGTTCGACCAAATCTACATCGAGCTGATCCCACGAATAGAGAACACCCAGGTTGATGACCTGGCTAGCCTAGCGACGTCAGAGGGAGTGGCAAACATGGATAACATCGCCGTCACCAAGTTAAACTCACCCCCGGGGAAGTGGCATTATTGTCGACATAAACGAAGTGACATGGACGAATCAAATGAAACCATCAAGCCAATATTTCGAAGTGTTCCAGGTCGCAACCCCGGAAGACAATTGGATGACCCCGATCAAAGAGAACATCGGAAATGGAACCCTACCCGATGACAAGGTTTTAGCTCGCCGCCTACAATTGCGAGCAGCAAGGTAAACTATCATCAACGACCAACTCTATAAGCGTAGTTTTTCACTACCTTTGTTGAAGTGTATCACACCGGAAGAGGGGCAGTTAAAAACATTCTGAAGTATCTGAAAAGAACTCGAGATAGAATGTTAGTTTATCAGTCAGATAGTCTAATCCCCATCGGCTACACGGACTCGGATTTCCAATCAGACTTAGATTCCATAAAATCTACCTCCGGTAGTGTTTTTGCATGGGGGGAGGAGCCATGACATGGAGAAGCGTTAAGCAGAAATGCATCGCATATTCTACCATGGAAGCCGAATATGTAGCTGCTTGCGAGGCAGCGAAAGAAGCAGTTTGGCTCAAGAACTTCCTTGTGGACTTGGATGTAGTTCCGAATTTGCCCAGCACAATCACTGTTTATTGTGACAATGTCGGAGCAGTTGCAAATTCAAGGGAACCAAGAGCCCACAAGGCCAGCAAACACATTGAAAGGAAATACCATCTTATACGAGAAATTGTTAAGAGATGAGATATAGAGGTGGCAAAGATCGCGTCAGAAGACAACCTAGCTGATCCATTCACAAAGGGTCTACCTCAGAATACATTCGAGAGACATGTGGAAGGAATGGGTGTCAAGACCGTTGCCAATCTGCTTTGAGTATAAGTGGGAGACATTATTAGGTTCGTGTAGGTGACATTAGATGCCACGTATTAGGAACTACACGAGACATGTTGTAGTATACTTAAAAGCAGATTTTGAGTATAAGTGGGAGATTGTTGGGATTATACTGGAAAGTATGCTTTTACTTTGTATAATCAAAACTGAATTTCGGACTTATTTACTGAAATAAATTGTTTATCACTGATGCTTTAAATATCATCGAATGTTACATATATTTACTGCATAAATGTACAATAAATAGTACGTGTTACATTGTAGTTAATTTAGTGATACCAGATCTCAGAAGATTAAATTAACAGTCCCTTGTAACTAAAAGTACACCATTCACGACCTAGATGAAAATGAACAATCCATCGTGAAAGGTTGAAGTGTAAGGCTCAAATTGGTTTGTCTTGACCAAGAGATTACACTAGTGCATGATTGATGCACTGAAGAGGACCTACAGGAGGACAAATTCTTCAGAACTGAACTAGGAAGAATTAGACCTCAGTGGTTAGTTATTTCTTAATCGTCGTCCCTTAAATAGGATTACGTGTGGTTAGTAATTATTGCTTTGACTTATTACGGGTAGAGAATCAAGGAGATTCAATACTTTATATCTTGGGCAATATTATTGGTCACATGCGATTGCTAAGATTTAATACGGAGAATCGTGTGCAAGTACGCTTGTTCGATTTGCCCCCTTGGGAGGTTCATAAGATTTATCATACCAAATCTTGCAAGTGGAATTTGTTTCCGGTATGGATAATAATGTTGAACCGTTCCTTAACCAAGGATAAAAGATATTAATTAATGAAAAGCTATTTCAGTGGCTTGAATTAATTAATGGGCTAGATAATCTTAAACACGGGAAATAATAACCGGGTGTCATATTAACTGTAATATGGGTTAAGATGGATAGTGCAATATTAATTATGTAGTGGGATTAATTAATATTTACGGGCTTGAATAATATTGTGGCTCAATATTGATAATTCAAGATCCATTGGAAGGTCCAATCTTAATTCTCCCAAAGGTCCCCCAAGTAGCCCAACATAAAGTCCAATAACTGAAAAAGGTGTTTAAAAATAAAATAAATTTTGTTGCTTATTTTTTCTCATATTTTTCGAAAATTATAAATAAAAGAGGGAGAAAGATTTTCTTTGAATTTTGTTATGGAATGAAGATATGTATTCTTGGAATACAAGATTATCTCATTATATTCAAGAAATTTCCCACTTGGTTATGTATGGTGAGATTTTCGAAATTTTCAAAGAATAAGGGAAAAAAAGATTTTTTTGATTTTCTTGAAAAGATATTATGGAAGATATGTATTTCTTGAAATACAAGTATATCTCATAAATTCAAGAAGATCCAAATCTTGGAATCTTGATCCTTATTTTTTTCGAAAATTCCATAACAAGAGGAGTTGGGATTTTTGTGGAATATTTTAATTATGGAGAAAATAATATATGAGAAATATTCAAGATTTCTTGGAGATCAAGAAAAAGATTTTCTCATATTATTTTATCACTAAAAATTCGACCAACACCCTCTATAAATAGGGGATGAGTGTTTCATTCCCAAGTACAATTCCATGTGCTGGAAAAATTAGTAAATCCACAAAGGTGGTGCAACAAATTTTTATTTTCCCTTTTGTTAATTGTTCGCGAGTTTCCTTCCACCAGATTGACGAGCAAGGACTAGGGAATACTTGGGAAGGTTTTTTGGTGTGTTCTTATCAACGAGACCATTGCCACTCCAAGAGGTTAGTTCACGTAAACCCGTAGCAATTCCGCATGCGTAGGATTTATGTGAACTGTTTATATGCATGATTTGTTGTTGAATTATTATTTGAATTAATATAGAGTTAATTCATGCAAGTAATAATTGTTAGAATTAAATTTGTATTTAAATATTCATCCCGAATAGATCCGTGCAAATAATTCCTCAACAACTGGTATCAGAGCCTCGGTTTTGGGCTCTGATTTTTAAATTATAATTTAATTCATTTTCATTAAATTTGAAATTGGATAGTAGAATTGCTGGATCTTTTTTGCAGGTATCCAATTATCATGGAATTTAATGTGTTTATTTATGCATGCATATAAATTGTGGTTTTTAATTCGATTTGTTCGAATTCGTTTTGTCTCGTGAGAAAATCCACGAGTAGATTAGGATTTATTTGATTTGATCAATGTAATAGACTAGTCTAGATCTAGGTTTATTTATTTTTGTAAATAAATTGAAACCGGATCGTGAGCCAAGACGAAGACGATAAATAAAGACGAATGGATCCGAACCGTACGGGCATGGGGGGCCGAGGGCGTCGTGATCAAGGCCGATCAAACACGGGCGCATGCAAAGCACCGCGGCGCGACGGGCGGGGGTGACCTTGGTGGAGGTATGGGTAAATGATGCAAAGTAGACGCCAGGCGATTCAGATGGGCGGCGCTAGCGGAAGGCCACATGAGCGCTGGGCTGAATGCGCTGGCGCCCGAGATCCACCGAGGGTCTCCGAAGCGTGACACGCCGCTTGCGACGGCGATGCCGGGCGCTTAGGGCACCAAGCGCCGGGGCCACTCGACACGCCGGGAGTGCTAAGGGGCACTCCGACCATGAAATGGGTCGATGACGTGGCTTGACAAGACATTTTTTTTAAGACGGTCAAGTGGGAGCTTTTCGAGACGAACGATGAAAGCTATGAAGACGATTTCTCAAGATCAAGACATGACAAAAATTAACCATGACAATTGGATATATGTGCCCAATATGTTTAATTTTTTGTTTTGATGTTATGCATTATTTTATGCTTATTTAAATTGTGTTTAAATTTGCGATGCATGAGAAAACATTTTTGAAAAATTTCACTTTCGAAAATTACTAAGTATGCTTAAACAATTAATTGACAATTTTATTCCGGATAATAAAATTGAATTAATTTTGACCTCCATGATTTATTTATTTGTGAATTCTTTTGGAGAAATTCCCCCCACGGGATGGTCAAAAGATAGCTTTCACATGAATAAATTCCAAATGGATGATTGTGGATTATTACTAGTGGCGACGATGATCCTCCCCACGAGGCTCGTTCAAAGTGAAATAATAATTACAGATTTAATCATGGTTATTACTTAGGTATAAAATTGATATGCATATACTTCCCGAAGTCCTGTCGATTTTATATTGGTCAAGTGGGAGCCAACTATTAATCTGGATATTAAAGGTTTGCAAATCGTTCTTGTTTGTAACTTTCTTGAATGTGTTTAAATAATGACCCACCCCACGTGGCTTATTTAAAACTGTTTTTGAGATGTTGATGATGCATGTTCATATTTTTTGAGATTTTAATATGAAACATGTGATCGAATTTTGTGATATATTTGTGCTTATGCATATTATTATTTATTTCAGTTCATCATGTCGCAACCTTTTAATCCACTGTTCAATATACTTAAAGACAATTTGCTTTACTGGTGAAAACTATTTTGATTGGATATACAAACTAAAACCTATCCTAGCCGCATCACCTTTCAAATGGGTACTTGATACACCAAAACCCGAAACCAAAACGACTAAGGACGCCTAATATGGGGCGAGATGCTATATGGTGAATGGGAGTCGGCAAATGAATTGATGAAGGATACAATTACGCACATCCGTCGACGCGTTGAAATGCCTTCATCAAGAATATGAGTCACCGCAGACATCTTACGAGAATCTCGGCGATGTTCGCACATCGAACCCTATATGGCAATCCAAAGTGTGAAGCAAGAAATTGCTGAATTAAAAATGGAAAAAGGAACGACTGCAGCGCAGCACGTTCTTAGGGTTATGGTGCTATTTGAGGAGCTTGAGATCCTCGGCGAAAAATGTGACTTCAAGACTAAGATTGATTTCATTCTCCAATCCTTACCAAAGAGCTATAATCACCACTATCTTGAGTATCTATTGGAAGATCTAGAATTTACAGTGGATGATCTTGTAAATGCTCTCACTTTGGTTGAAAAAGGAAAGGAGCGAGGAAAAGAACTTGGTAAAATAGAAATCTTCTTTTCATCCTAGGTCAAGTTGTGATAAGGATGATGAAAAGAGAAGAAAGTTGAACCAAGCAGACTCAACATCAAATAAGAGCATGGAATCAAGCATGAGGAAAGTTTTGGAAAGCGGCGAATTTTAGGGGACGCCGAGGTCGACTGTTCCAATCCCAAAAGGAATGGAAAGAAAGGTAATTCTCACGCACTAGTTGTTGAAACTTGCTTAGCGGTGTATGCCTCCCATTTATGGGTGGTGGATCTGAGATCCATCGATCATGTTTGTTTCACTTTCTGAGGGGTTCAAGCGGACCCGGAACTTAGTGAGAGTGAGATCCTCATCACACCGGGCAATGCTTCGAGAGTGGCAAATTGGCGATGGGAGAAGTGCACCTGTCTTTTGAAGACAGAGTTTTAATTTTAAGAGATATTCTTTACGTTCCGAATTTTAGAAAGAATTTAATTTCAGTTTCTAAACTTCACCTTGATGGATATTCGGTTACTTTTAATAAAGTTGTTACCATTTCTCTTTATGATAAATTTATATGTCATGGAACGTTGTCGAATAATCTCTATACAATTAATCGTACACGCCCACTCACGAAATGCATCCTATAACACATCAACTGCTTTTTAAAAGAAAACGTTCATCGACGCGTGAGCGAGACACTTCTATGGCATCTAAGATTGGGACATATTAATCCAAATAGGATCCAAAGGTTGTTGAAAGACGGTTCACTGGAGTTTCTCCAAGTTGAACCAATTCCAACCTGCGAATCATGTTTGGAGGGTAAAATGACCAAGAGGGCATTCGAAGCCAAGGGGAATAGAGCCAAAGAAGTGTTAGAAATCGTTCACACAGACGTATGTAGTCCAATGTCAACCAAAGCAAGGGGAGGTTATGAGTATTTAAATCACTTTTATTGATGACTACTCAAGGTGCGGTTATATTTTTCTTATGAAGCATAAATCGAGATCTTTGAGAAATTCAAAGAATTTAAAGGCTCAAGCAGAGAATCATAGGGAAAAATGTATCAAGTCTCTACGATCCGATCGTGGATACGAGTACCTCGTGATGATGAGTTTTTGAACTACTTGTCGATAAAGGGATTGCATCCCAAATAATCGCACCGAACCCTCAACAAAAGCAGATTGCGGGCGAAGAAACATAACTCTTTTGGAAATGGTAGTTAGATCTATGATGAGTTATCTTGGATCTTCCCAAGTCGTTAAATGGGTCATGCCTTGAAACAAAATGCTTACATTCTAAACTTGGTGCCATCCAAATCGGTTCCCAAAACTCCCAAAGAATTGTGGACCCAAAGCAAGCCCGATTTGAGACACATGAAAATTTGGGGGTGTCCTACCTCACGTGTTGGACAAGGAAGTTTCAAAAATTAGATCCTCGTCGTAATTAAGGTTGTTTGTAGGATACCCCGAGGGAACAAAAGGGTGTATGTTTTATGGTCCTGAAGATCAAAAGGTGGTAATAAGCACCCACTTTAGATTTTTGGAAGAAGACTATATGAACAAAAGAAGACCCAGTAGTGAGATTACCTTAAATGAGCTAAGGGGGCTAACCTCATTGCTAACTGTACAAGATGACATACCAAACGACACACTTTCACAACCGGAACCTCGTCGTAGTGGGAGGGTTGTGAGACAGCCCGAGAGATTCATGGGGATAGGAGAGTCCTCAGACTTGATTCCCGGACAAGACGAATCAGACCCATGGACATATGACGAGGCAATCCAAGACAAGGATGCAGTTTCTTGGCAAACATCAATGAAAGCCAAAATGGGTTCTATGGATCATAACAGAGTGTGGGAGCTAGTCGAACCACTTAATGGGGTCAAACCCATTGGTTGCAAGTGGGTATACAAGAGAAAAAGAGGATCGGACGGGAAGGTGGAAACCTTCAAGGCAAGGCTTGTGGCGAAAGGTTATACTCAGAAAGAAGGGATCGACTATGAGGAAACTTTTTCGCCTGTAGCAATGCTCAAGTCCATCAAAATTCTCTTGTCGATTGCTGCGCATCTCGACTTTGAAATCTGGCAAATGGATGTCAAGACGGCTTTCCTTAACGGAAGTCTTGATGAAGAAATCTATATACAACAACCCCAAGGCTTCATTGAAAAAGGCCAAGAACACCTAGTTTGTAAGCTCAAGAAGTCCATTTACGGACTCAAACAAGCATCCAGAGCTTGGAACCAATGTTTTGATCATGTTATAAAGTCTTATGGGTTTGATCAAAACGAGTTCGAAAGTTGTGTGTACAAAAAGTGTGTCGAAACTGCATTGGTATTCTTAGTACTATACGTAGACGACATTCTGCTCATCGGGAATGATGTAAAGGTGTTATCAGACGTAAGGGCATGGCTTTCAAAACTGTTTGATATGAAGGACTTAGGGGAAGCCGGGCACATCCTTGGGATCAAGATCACTCGAGATTGCAAGAAAATGATGATAGGCTTATCGCAAGCTTCATACATAGACACTGTCTTGAAACGATTCAGCATGCAGGATTCCAAGAAAGGCTTCGTACCTTTCAGACATGGAATCCATCTATCCAAGGAAATGTGCCCTAAGACACAAAAGGAGATAGATGACATGAAAGGCATTCTCTATGCTTCGGCTGTCGGAAGCCTTATGTATGCAATGCTGAGCACGAGACCGGATATCTACTTTGTCGTTGGCATGGTGGCAAGATATCAAAGTAACCCTTGGAAAGAACATTGGACGGCAGTTAAAAACATTCTGAAGTATCTGAAAAGAACTTGAGATAGAATATTAGTTTATCAGTCAGATAGTCTAATCCCCATTGGCTACACGGACTCGGATTTCCAATCAGACTTAGATTCCAGAAAATCTACCTCCGGTAGTGTGTTTTGCATGGGGGGAGGAGCCATGACATGGAGAAGCGTTAAGCAGAAATGCATCGCAGATTCAACCATGGAATCCGAATATGTAGCTGCTTGCGAGGCAGCGAAAGAAGCGGTTTGGCTCAAGAACTTCCTAGTGGACTTGGATGTAGTTCCGAATTTGCCCGGCAAATCAAATCATTTATTGTGACAATCTTTAGGAGCGATTTGCAAATTCAAGGGAACCAAGAGCCCAAAAGGCCGTCAAACACATTGAAAGGAAATACCATCTTATACCAGAAATCGTTAAGAGAGGAGATATAGAGGTGGCAAATATAGCGTCAGAAGACAACCTAGCTGATCCATTCACAAAGGGTCTGCCTCAGAATACATTCGAGAGACATGTGGAAGGGATGAGTGTCAAGACCGTTGCCAATCTGCTTTGAGTATAAATGGGAGACATTATTAGGTTCGTGTAGGTGACATTATATGTCACGTATCTACACGAGACATGTTGTAGTATACTTAAAAGCAGACTTTGAGTATAAGTGGGAGATTGTTGGGATTATACTGGAAAGTATGTTTTTACTTTGTATAATCAAACTGAACTTCGGACTTATTTACTGAATTAAATTGTTTATCACTGATGCTTTAAATATCATCGAATGTTACATATATTTACTGCATAACTGTTCAATAAATAGTATGTGTTACATTGTAGTTAATTTAGTGATACCAGATCACAGAAGATTAAATTAATTGTCCTTTGTAACCAAAAGTACACCATTCACGACCTAGATGGAAATGAACAATCCATCGTGAAAGGTTGAAGTGTAACGCTCAGATTGGCTTATCTTGACCAAGAGATTACACTAGTGCATGTCTAGTGCACTGAAGAGGACCTGCAGGAGGACAAATTTTTCAGAACTGAACTAGGAAGAATTAGACCTCAATGGTTCGTTATTTCTTAATCTTCGTCCCTTAAATAGGATCGTGTGTGGTTAGTAATTATTGCTTTGACTTATTACGGGTAGAGAATCAATGAGATTCAATACTTTATATCTTGGGAAATATTATTGGTCACATGTGATTGCTAAGATTTAATACGGAGAATCGTGTGCAAGTACGCTTGTTCGATTTTCCCCCTTGGGAGGTTCATAAGTTTTATCATACCAAATCTTGCAAGTGGAACTAGTTTCCGGTATGAATAATAATGTTGAACCGTTCCTTTACCAAGGATAAAAGATATTAATTAATGGAAAGCTATTTCAGTGGCTTGAATTAATTAATGGGCTAGATAATCTTAAACACAGGAAATAATAACCGGGAGCCATATTGACTATAATATGGGTTAAGATGGATAGTGCAATATTAATTATGTAGTGGGATTAATTAATATTTATGGGTTTGAATAATATTGTGGCTCAATATTGATAATTCAAGATCCATTGGAAGGTCCAATCTTAATTCTCCTAAAGGCCCCCCAAGTAGCCCAACATAAAGTCCAATAACTGAAAAATGTGTTTAAAAATAAAATAAATTTTGTTGCTTATTTTTTCTCATATTTTTCGAAAATCATAAATAAAAGAGGGAGAAAGATTTTCTTTGAATTTTGTTATGGAATGAAGATATGTATTCTTGGAATACAAGATTATCTCATTAAATTTAAGAAATCTCCCACTTGGTTATTTATGGTGAGATTTTTGAAATTTTCAAAGAATAAGGGAAAGAAAGATTTTCTTGATTTTCTTGAAAATATATTATGGAAGATATGTATTTCTTGAAATACAAGTATATCTCATAAATTCAAGAAGATCCAAATCTTGGAATCTTGATCCTTATTTTTTTCGAAAATTCCATAACAAGAGGAGTTGGGATTTTTGTGGAATATTTTAATTATGGAGAAAAGAATATATGAGAAATATTCAAGATATCTTGGAGATCAAGAAAAAGATTTTCCCATATTATTATATCACTAAAAATTCGACCAACACCCTCTATAAATAGGGGATGAGTGTTTCATTCTCAAGTACAATTCCATGTGCTGGAAAAATTAGTAAATCCACAAAGGTGGTGCAACAAATTTTTATTTTCCCTTTTGTTAATTGTTCGCGAGTTTCCTTCCACCGGATTGACGAGCAAGGACTAGGGAATACTTGGGAAGGTTTTTTGGTGTGTTCTTATCAACGAGACCATTGCCACTCCAAGAGGTTAGTTCACGTAAACCCGTAGCAATTTCGCATGCGTAGGATTTATGTGAACTGTTTATATGCATGATTTGTTATTGAATTATTATTTGAATTAATATAGGATTAATTCATGCTAGTAATAATTGTTAGAATTAAATTTGTATTTAAATATTCATCCCGAATAGATCCGTGCAAATAATTCTCCAACACTTTGAGCTACCCGAGGCCTTTGGGAAAGGACCAATAAGGTCGATCCCCCACTTAGCGAAAGGCCAAGGGGAGTAAATCGATGCAAGTTCCTCGGGGGCACGTTTGATGGTCGGAGCGTAAAGCTGACATCGGTGATACTTTTTGGCATATGAGATCGCATCTCTCCTCAAGGTCAATAAAAAATAGCATTGTCTGATCGTTTTGTAAATTAGGGACTGTCCCCCAGTGTGGTTTCCTCAAATTCCTTCGTGGATTTCTTATGTTGTCACGATTTTTTACATTTAGGAACCTGAGGGGTTGGTCTCCGACCTCCCTCGAGGTCGTTTTTAGGATAGATTCCCAAATGAAAATAAAATTTTAAAGACTAAGGACAGGGGGATAAGGGTGCCACATCCCGTAAGGTCGCACCAACCTGACTTGATTGTCCTAAATCTTTAAGAGGGAAATAAATTATCAAAGGTAACCAAGTCGCGAAGTCAATAAGACGACAAGCCAAGAGAAATCGTGTATACCCAAGCCGAGAACACCAAAGGCAAGACAAAGTTGCAAAGTCAATAAGACAACTACGTCGCATACAAATAAGAGGACATAGCCAAGGGAGACCACGCACTACCAAGTCGACCAAGGTCGCATACCATCTCAAAGTCGACCAAGGTCGCACACTGTCTCAAAGTCGACCAAGGTCGCATACCATATCAAAGTCGACCAAACCAAAAATTTTCCAAGGCAAAAAGGTCGTATACCATAAATAAGTCGACTAAGCCAAAAATTCCAAAGGCAGATAAGGTTGCAAAAGTTACCAACTAACAAACCTACTACCATGTTGTATAATTCGGGATCTCAGGAAAATCAACCGATCTCAAAGTATTCATGTATACAAGATACATCTCGGAAGAATACTAAGTCATGAACAACGAGCAAGGTACAAAAGCAACGTCAAATAAACCAAGAAAAGTCATTCATTGATAACGCTCGAAGGCAACAGAGTACAACGCCCCGCGGGCAAACACTTACAACAAAAGCCCAAAGGCAAGATAACAGACATTACAAAAAGAAAATCCCCGAAGGGCGAACACAACAAAAGCCCGTAGGCCACTAGCAGACTGCTTCAGAAGACAAGGAAATCAGCTCGCCGGAGCATTAGAGATCCCCTCATTAGGGTGGATCGACACATTTTGTTTGACCTCGGGAATCTCAACGCCAGCCTGATTCCCTTCACCACCTTTGCTTCCCTCATCGACATCGCCGCCACCATCGGCCTCACCTTCACCACCTCCATCCTGTTCGTCCCCCATCTCTTCATTTAACAGGCCGAGAAGTTCATCGGGATCATAAAGATTAGCATCGCGAGGAAGGAAACTGAAATCAACGCCGAAGGTAGCGAGATCTTTGATCGGAAGATCCTCCTTCTCTCTGACAGGGTTATTGTGCATACAAGAGACAAACAGCTCTTTCATCACCGTTCAAGCCCCCTCAAGGTCACCAGTCAGCCTGATGGCACGCCCGAACAGCGTTGGAAAAGGAATGGATGTAGGCCATATTGGATGCATGATGACGCTCTAACTTAACAGTGACAGGGTGCTCCTTAACCTCGGCCTCCAAATGCCGACATCGATCCTCCACCTCGGCAGTCTTGTCCATACTTTCCTTCAGCTTCTTATCCCAAAGTTCGAGATCTTTCCACTGTTGGCGGATTGTCTTCCCCATGGCATCCCTCTCTCTGACCACCTCTTTGTACCTCTCCTCGACAGCGACCTTGGCAGAAATGGCAAAATCCCTCTCTTTGGCATTTCTTTCCAAATTCTTCCTCATAGTTACACAGGCCGCCTCAGCCTTCTGGGCCTGCATCCTCGCCGTCTAATATTGCTCCCGACTCTTTTTGAAAAAGGCCAGCGAGCGGCATAGATGGGCAACCCCAGAGGTCATGTTCTAGGGGAAGTGCTGAGTCTGGGCCTCCTCATGTAAAGTCCGGGTCCAGGATTTCGGAGCATCCTCAACAATTCGCTGCAGGTATGCGGGTTGGGCATCATTAGCGGCGGGACATTGCGACCAGAGATAGTTGCGAGTAGCCTCACCTCGGAAAACCCCGTCATCCAACTTGTACCTGCAAGATAACCATGTATATTAAGAGGAACTCTTTTATACATAAGTGATGAACAAGAAAGTATGATACAGAGGTCGGAAATTACCTTCGACGGTAGTCCGGGCTCCACCCCAAGAAGGAATCATCCTCAGCCTCGCAATCCCGACGGTTGGTAAGCTCAAAGACAATGTTGGGGTTCCCCCCGGACCCATAAACAACAATTTTCCCACTGGAGGATTTTCTCAAGGCGTCCATGTCCACGGAAGGCCGAGTTTGTTTCGCCGAGCTCTCTTCGGTTGTTTGGGTCTCGATGGCCCCCCTCTTCTGGTTGTTGGGGTTATACTGGAAAGTATGTTTTTTACTTTGTATAACCAAACTGGATTTCTTATTTATTTGCTAAAATAAATTATTTATCACTGTTGCATTAAATATGATTGAATCTTATATATATTTACTGCATACCCGTTCAATAAACAGTACGTGTTACATTGTAGTTAATTTGGTGATACCAAATCACGGAAGATCAAATTAATAGTTCCTCGTAACTAAGTACAAATTCACAACCCAGATGGAAATGAACAATCCATCGTGAAAGGTTGAAGTGTAAAGCTCAGATTGGCTTGTCTTGACCAAGAGATTACACTAGTGCATTATGATGCGCTGAATAGGACCTACAGGAGGATAAATTCTTCAGCACTGAATATGGAAGAATTAGACCTCAGTGGTTCGTTATTTCTTAATCTCCGTTCCTTAAATAGGATCGTGTGAAATTAATAACTATTGCTTTGACTTATGATGGGAAGAGAATCAACGTGATTCGATACCTTATATCTTGGGCAATATTATTAGTTACACGACGATTGCTAAGATTTAATACGAAGAATCATGTGCAAGCACGTATTGCTTGATTTGTCCCGCTGGTGGGCTCAGAAGCTTTATCATACCAAATCTTGCAAGTGGAAATTTATTTCCGGTATGGATAATAATGTTGAGTTGTCTTTACTCCAAGGATAAAGATATTAATTAATATAAAGCTTTTTCAGTGGCTTAATTAATTAGTGGACTAGATAATCTTAAACACGGGAAATAATAATCGAGAGTCATATTATTGCAGCATCGTAATATGGATTAAGATGGATGGTTCAATATTAATTTTATAGTGGAGTAAATTAATATTAATGGGCTTGGATAATATTTTGGCTTAATATTATAAATTCATAGCCCATCGGATGTTCAATCTTAATTCTCCTAAAGGCCCCTCAAATAGCCCAAATTGAAGTCCAATTAATGAAAAGGAGAAGAAAATATTATTGCCTATTTTTCCATGTAATTTTCGAAAATATGAGTAGGAGAGAGAAAAAGATTTTCTTGATTTTCTTGGAAAGATTTTATGGAATAAGTATTCTTGAGATACAAGTTTATCCCATAAATTCAAGAAAGGAAAAAGATCTTATTCCTTCCCTACACACAATAAAATTTTCGAAATTTTATAGTATAATGAGGAGGAGAAGATTTTGTTGGGAGATATTTTGGAAAATAGAATATATTGGATATATTCAAGATTGTATCTTGAGGAAGAAGCAAGGAAATTTCTCAATAGCCCAACAAGGCTAAATTTTCGTCCCCCCCTAGTCCTATAAATAGGGGATGAATTTTTCATCCCCAATGCAATTCCATGTGTTGGAAAAATTAGAAATCCACAAAGGTGGTGACAAATATTTTTAGTTTTCTCCTTTATTAAAATCGTTCATGAGAATCCTCCCACCGGATTATGTTCGTGGACTTGGGACATATTTGAGAAGGCACTTTGGGTTGATCCATCGTCTCAACGGTTGTCTCTACAAGAGGTATGTAATTTCGTAACTCCTAGATTCCGCATGCTTAGGATTTACGTGAATTACGTGTACGCATGTTGTTGTTGCTTATTTGATTATTATGTTGAATTAATTTAGGATTGATTCATGTTAGTAATTAATTGAATAATTTAAATATGTATTTAAATACACCTCGCATAGATCCGGGCACCCTGTATTTCCCAACACTGGCCCCGACTACGAGGAGCGACCTTGGCTTTCGGCTACAAGGCCCCACCGGTATCACCTTGTTCTTTTTGCCTTTTCTTCTCGGCTTTCTGCCTCAATAGTTCCAAGGCCCGGGCAACCTTCTCGTGCATTTCTTCAGCGTTCAGATTCTCCATTGTTTCGAGGACTTTGGCGGTGGTGAAGTGGATAGGCTTAATAAAAGATACTAGAAATGAAGAAAACCAGAAAGATATCAGAAAAAAGGTCATTAAATGAATATTGAGATCAAGATAAAGTTCACACCGCTTACTAGGAATATTTGCGTCCAGAGATGAGCGGGGTGGGACAGTCAAACCGGCCGACTCCCAACACTTCAACCTCTGCAGAACAGTAAGAGATCGCTAATCGGGATCAATGAGGCAAACTTGGATTAGCCGAACCAAGAAAGCGATCGAAAGCTCAGAATTTTTAGAATTCTTGGGACCTGCAATAAAAGGGAGAAGTTAAATCAGTACTACGGGAAAAGACAAAGTCAAAAGGACTCACGTTTGAAAGTAACATAATCGCGAGGTATCTCGCGGTATCCGAGAGTGCCCAAGGCGAAGACGGGACTCTACCAAGCTCCCCCCACAATCCACCATTTCTCTTTCCAATCATGAACCTTGTTCGGGAGGTCCTCAATCACTTTTATATACGGGTGGGCCTTCACATAATAGTAACCCTCGTCTTTTCCCCACTTCTCCAGCGAGATCAGAGAGTTCATTTCTTTAACAGAAGAAAATGCTCGGGGCTGGATGCGACCAAATAGAGATAGAATCCCAATAATGGTACTCCATCCATTCGGAGTAATCTGTGTCGGAGCTAGACCCCAGAACCATAGCAACGAGGTGATCAGGAGATGAAGCGAAAAGTGGATTCCCGCCATCATCGTATCATAATTCATCGCTACGCACCCCTCAGGGACCTGGTCGGCATAATCAACCTTGTACTCAGGAACCCAAAAAAGGACGTCACTAGGAACTTGAAATTTTTCCCGCCATACAAAGAGATCAGCTTCGGTCACCGAGCTGTTTACAAGCCTTGCTGCAAAGATGCTCGCTTTCCTAACCCGAGTTGGTCTAGCAACCTCGCCATGAGGATGTTGAACCATGTACTCCTGGAGTCTCATTTTATGATCGATCTCATAGACCTCATCATTAGGCTTGGCAGCAGGGCAGGGAATCCCCGTTCCCCGCGGGGATCCGCCCCGATCGAGGCGGGGAATCCCCACAAAAATTCCCCTTGGGGCGGGGATGGGGAATTTTTTTCCCCCGAAGGTCGGGCGGGAGCGATTCGGGCCGGGATAGCATTCCCGCCCATGATCCCCGCCTGCCTTCCCCATGAGGCCCCGAATTAATTTTATAATTTAAATTAATATATATAATTATATATACATATATATATAATTAAATAATATGTTTTAAAATTCTAAACTCTAATCTTGAAATTATAGTTTACTAATATATATTTTTTGAGGAGGAGCTTGACATGGATGCAAGTGAAACGGAGAATTGAAGTTTTTTAATTATGAGAAAGAACAAATGAGATAAACGATAAGCTATTTTTTTTTTTTTATGTTGTATGCTTAATTATATATTTCGAATTTTTGTTGATATTGATGTTGATGTTGAAACTATTTTTTAATTTTTATTGATGTTGTTTAATGTGTATTTTGAATTTTTATATTCGTAATAAAATTGTGAAAATTAGATTTTTATAATTAAAAAAAAAAAAAAAAGGGCGGGATTCCCGAATCCTCATGGGATTAAATTCCCCGGCGGGGTGGGGAATGGGGCCGATTTTTTCCCCGAATGGTTCGCGGGGATTCCCCGCCCCCGCCCCGAATTTTGCGGGGATGGGGATGGGGAGTTGTCCCCCGGCCCCGCCCCGCCCCATTGCCAAGCCTACTCATCATCCTCGCTTGGTGCATCAGGGATGACCTCGTCCGATAAAAAATTGAACTCGGTCGAATCAATGGATCTCGAGGTCGTAGGAACCGCAACTTCTCCCGCCTCTTCTAAAATTTGAACGTTAGGCTCGACGGAGACGGGTCGGAACTAGTGGCTCATTTACCGTACGACGAAGGCGGCACCTCCGAGACGTGACTTCCCTCTAAATCGGAACTGGCACCTCACTTACGGTCTCCGATGAAACGTCAACCAGACATCTCGTTCCCACCACGGCCCCATCGCCGGCGGATCGCGGTGGAAGAGGCGGAGCTCTCCACCGCACTCATCGTAACGTTTTTATCCCCAGAAGCCATGACTTTACGGAAGTAACGATAAATGAAGGGGAAGAGACTCAAGTTTACCTGAAAGCAGACCAATTGAGCGGACGAGTGCAAGAGAATCGAACGAACGCCGGAATGTTGCAAGCAATCGCCCGGAAAAATTAGTCCTCAAAAAATCAGAAGAAGGAAAAGTGAAGAAATGGGGAGAGAAGACCTATTTATAGGAGAAATCAGGGCGCGTGACCCTGATCGTGACCTTTCACATCCGGCGAGTGGACTCCACGCGCCATCATTGCCTACCCCTAGTAGGCTCGACAATCGAGGTGAGCAGCCGTCATCACACCAAGTTTCGAGACAATAGCTACGCATACCCGAGAAGCCTCCGGACCTTGCACATTACGATAAGGATAAAGGCGTAGGAGTAGCTCGTCCCCTTGACGAGCTCAGGAAGACGAGCTAGGGGCTATTGTTGTGAGCAGATCGCGCGAGGTCGGTCCCGACCTAAAATATCCCATGAAACAATAAATAGATTTTTACTAAGGGTAACACCTCGCAGATCGCCAGTAGGGATAACAGTATCAAGTTGAAAGATTTGCGATCAAGGCGACCTCGGACTGAAACAAACACATATCATTAAATACGACTGGACAGGTGTCGGACGAGCGGCGCAGAAGAACCTTCCTAAAATAGGTTTAGGTCAGAGATAAAGCAGCAAAGGACGATTACGAATGATAGATCGAAGTACTTAAACGACTAATTCCCTGCAAATCCGGGAATTACCTTGGGCGAAGTCCCAGCGAGGTACCCGAGGTCGACATGCCTCGGGTGACCTCCCACGACCTCAAAGGCAAATCACATCAGTCTTGTAGCATTTAATGTTTTCAGAGTAACTTTCGGCCCATTGTACTTGTAACTCGGGAGAGTGAGCTCCACTCCCCCAAACACTATAAATAGGGCTCATTTATGACCCAAATAACTGGAGAATTCATACCATACCAAACCTCTTGCAAATTTACTTCTTGCATTTAAGTTCAATAATTATTCTCTCCATAATCATGAGCAATTAATACACGTTAACTCTTATCTCATAATTACTTGTTTGTGTTACTATAATCATTAGCCACATCTAAGTCTCTCAATCCGATATTTTAGTACACAACAACGTGAAAGTGGATTTTGACAACTCAAATTTATTTCAGACCCATCTCATTGTCATTTCTATGTGATAACTAATAAGCTAGTTTATATGGAATTTGTGTCATTCGCAATTTGAAGTGAAACTTGGTGAGATTGTTTCAACTAAAATGTTATTTTCCACACTATATTAGTAATATAACATACATTCATGAAATAATATACATGAAAGAAAAGGAATTGCAAAAGCACAAACCAAATTGAAAAAAGAAAATGGAAATAAAGCAGAACTGAAGACTGAAGAGTATACACGCGAGAGCTGCATATGTTTTGGTCGAAAGATGTCGAAAATCGAAGTAACAGCATTACCTGAACATTCAAGTGAATGGCTTGCAACGAACCTGATGCAGTGATGCTATACATCTAGTATTTTTCACTAAATGTTGGTTCAAGAAACAATAAATGTTGATACACTGATTGACATCTAAGTGCAATTAGCAATTGAATTCTAACATTTATTTTTTGAAAAAATTAAGTCTCACTCTTACCAACTTTTTTAAAAAAAAAGTGTTAGCATATGTGGTTTGAAACAGATACTCCTTCCTTCCGTCCCAATTATATAGGTTGATTGAGTTATGCACAAAGATTAAATTTTTTTATTGGAAAGGTAAATTAAAGGAGTAAAATTTTTATTATAACCCTATTCAATGATTGTTATATTATCTTCACAAGGTATGTGTAATGGTTGTAAATTAAAGGAGGTTTGCCTTTGGGAATGTATAATTTGGCCTATTTGGAAGATGAAAAATAAGCTAATTTTTTAGAATCGGAAGTTTACTTCGTCAAAAATTCTAAAAAAAAATTAAAGGATGTATTTGGAGTTGGTGTTTGGTGAAGAATTATGTTCGTTGTAATACTCCTCTAGAGTCTTGGTTTGTTAACCCATTGTCCTGTCTTAATTTTGTAAATTGTTGCTTGTGTAAATTCTTGTACATATTCTCATAGCTACCTTTTTTAACTATGATTTAATATAACATATTTTTGCCTGATTAAAAAAAAAGTGCAATTTCAGTGAGCCAATTTTTACTGATAACTGACGAACGTAAATTCATATTCTTGAGTACTCACTAATGAAATAATTGAGAAATTACAAATTTGTATTTTCAGAAGGACAAATTCTTTTTTACTCTTTTTGAACTTGCACTTTTCTTTTATGCCCTCGATACTTTTCAACTCACATTTATTCGCTTATTTGACATTTTTATTTTTACTCCCTTTATTCCCATTCCCCATCATTTTTTTATCCTATCCCAATCAACAATATTCTTCTCAAATATGACCTGACCCGGGCCAAATCCAGATCCATATCCGACCCAGACTCAGATCCATCCCGGGATTCGAGTCAGGTCTGGTTGGGTTTGGGTCCAAATCTGGGTTTCGGGTCATATTTGGGAAAATTATTTTAGAGTGGGATAGGATACAAAATGGATATGGGAGTGTGAATGATGGGGTGGAATGAAAATAAGAGGAGTAAGGAAATAAATGTCAAATAAGGACACTTTTGTGAGTTAAAATAGGGCAGAAAAGAGAAATACAAATTGAAAAAGTACAAATTTTCATATTATACGTTTTCAGAACGGAGTGATGAAGTTGTCATGAAAAAGGGTATCAGTGTTCCCGTTTTATTAGTTGTTAAATTAACTTTTTCAATATGATCTTCTTTTTTTGTGGATCGACTAAATGCATGCATCCTGGAAATTTTTATTAGGTGTCCATACAATTTTGGACTACTATTTTCTTATGTTAATTATATCTCTAAAATACCATTGAATATATACTATTCAAATACAAAATTAGGCTAAAATACCATATTATGACCTTAATTTGAGTGTCATTGTTATGCATAATAATGAGTCTGTTGGATTCAATGCAACTGTGCTCGAAGAATGGTGAACTGATACCTTATGGAGACTCAACTAATACTGTTCAGCTTTGCCACTAATACCTTAATTAGCGCGTTTGGAGGCCTTTGTATTGAGCACGAGCCATGCACGCACTCCATTGAGCTTTCTTCTGGATTCTTCTATTCTATCAGGTCTAGCATGAGAGAATCATGAAGAAGAGCACGT
This sequence comes from Stenogyne calaminthoides, assembly GCA_037126765.1. Taxonomy (NCBI): domain Eukaryota; kingdom Viridiplantae; phylum Streptophyta; class Magnoliopsida; order Lamiales; family Lamiaceae; genus Stenogyne; species Stenogyne calaminthoides. The sequence goes on along the minus strand of JBBCBC010000020.1, from coordinate 8,537,569 downwards.
GCAATTGGCATGCACGGCGGTTACACGCGCACGCATGTTGGTTGAAGAGGCACGGGCCAAGTTTGTTAGAGTTTTCTGTTAGTATCTCTTAAGTCACATCTTTAGAGTAGAGAGTGCGGTTATCACCATTAGAGAGTGTGAGTTCACAAAATAGAAGAACTTGAGTGCATTCTTGAGTGAATGAGTAATTTGTACTTGGAAGCTTGTTGATTCATAGTGGAAACCCCCCTGATCCCCGTGGATGTAGATCAATTTACGATCGAACCACGTAATATCTGGTGTTTTGTGTGTTTCTTGTTCATTTCCAATCGATCTTTGCATTTCTACAGTTTGAGTATCACTTGGTCTGTGATACGGTATTAGTTGCTGTTGGTTCTAGTATTAATTGTATGTACTAACAGAGTCAATGACCAGTGGAAAAAAAATCACAGTTTCAATATGAGACAATTGATATGTAAAATCGAAACGCATCAATATTTAAAAAAACCGACAACTTTGATGAGAGTAAGGAAACAGCAAACTATGCGAAGGAGTCCATAAAAAGTAAAAACAGAAGAATTGAAAGGCCGTAAATTAAAATAAGAAGAAACGAGGTGCAATCGTGTGTAATAATAGAGAAATTAATTAAGAAGCTAGTCCTTGGGTTTGGCAACATCATTAAATTTCCGATGAAATCCCCTAAGGCAGCCGCAGATGAGGTCCTTTGGGTCAGCACCTGGATTTTCAGCTCTTGTGGCACCCGCACGCGCCGCCGCCTGCAGCAGGTGCTTCATACTCCAGGCAACCGTCATGGCCCCCCAGTTCTGAGTGCACTTTCTGACACTCATTTTCTTTCTCTCTCCTATTCTTTCTTTATTTTTTTGGAACAACTTTGCTATGCAAGTTGGAAGGTGTTGGAGTTTCATAGAATCCGCCGGGAATGAGTATATTTGCAAGCGAAATCGAGGTTTATATATTTGTTTTTGTTTTTAAGATGTACTAGATATGGCGTGAGATACTATCACATCTCGAAATATCGACAAATCTCCGGATGATTAATTCTTGCTGATCAACAAATTGATTCACCAAAGATTATTTCCATACATATTCTTGCCAATGGATCCACCAAGATTATTTCCATATCTCAGTCCAAGATGTTATTAAAATATAAATAGCACAGGGTCAACAAGATTTATTGTCAAATTGAAAAATGAATCTTTGAAAAAAATATTAAAAATTATTATGAATTTAGAAAAAATCTATGAAAAAAAATAGAAAAAATCTTTAAAATAAATATTAACAAATAATAATAGTAAAAAAATATTAACAAATAATAATAGAAAAAAAATAGAAAAATTCTTTAAAATAAATATTAATAAATAATAATGGAAAAAAAATCTTAATCTTTAAAAAAAAAAATTGTCAAATTGAGAAACAATTTTTTTTTTATATTATTAACGAATAATAATGAATTGAGAATTTTTTTTTGAGAAAAAGTAGAAAATATTTTGGAATAAATATTAACAAATATATCTATTTATATATAATAACAAAAATCGATCTAAATTTAGAAATCGGTAAATTTTTCAGTCAAAATTATTGGGAAAAGGATCATTGAAATAAATATTAATAAATAATAATAAATTGAAAAAAAATACCTTGAACATGTATATGTATAATATTGGGAAAAATCTTTAAAAATAAATATTAAAAAATAATGATTGATTGCATTAAAATCTTTGGAATGTATAATATAGTATATTATTGGAAAAAAATTTAGAATAAATATTAATTAATAATAATTGATTAGATAAAAATATTTGAAATATATGATTGGGGAAAATCTTTGGAATATTTAAATTGAGAAATAAAATTTTAGAATACAGGATTTTTTTTAGAATAGATATGTATGGAATAGATATTAACAAATTATAACAGATTGAGAAAAATCTTTGAAAAACATATATTGAATGTATTTGGAAAAAATATATAATATATTTTCACGAACTCTAATATTAAATTGGGAAACAATGACACATTCAGTGATATTAAAATTTGCGCGAAAGAAAAATCTGTCTCTAATTATGCAATTGATATAGCAAGTTCAAATTCAAGAAGATATATATGATCAAAGTCAAGATTGAGAAATATTAGTTCATTACGGATTTATTTATCTTATCTCCATTCCCTACAAACCTAAACTTTTATTTGAATTTTCCAACAACAACAAACGTTTTCTATTTTATATTAATTTTAAATTTTCTGAGAGATTAATACATTCTCTGATATATATATATATATATATATATATATATATATATATATATATCATTAATAAAAAAATATGTCTCTTTAGAATGAAAATCCACTTTAATACTAATACATATAAAAATTTAATATAAATTAATTGTACAATCATAACAGTACATCGCACGAGTTCAATTATTAATTACTTGTGATAACTGAAGGATATTGCATTTTCACTACATAAAAAGCATTAGTCATAACACTGAATGATTTGATTTATATTACAATAAAAGTATTAGTAGCATAATTAAAGGGTGTAACTTACTATAAACTGTTATTAATCGTAATAATTATGAGATAAATTTCATGGTAAACAAGTTTCACAGGAAACCTACCAAATATGTGAATGGAAAACACAAAAGATAAATTACACCTCTCATGAGTATCCATACAATAAAGAATTTCATAAAAATGGAAATAATATCTTACATAATCTTAATATATCTTGTCATGGTAATTTGGAAACCTCCAACGATCGGGAAGATGGCTTAACAGACCACTAATGGCTCATATAAAACAAAAAATTTAATACAATAATAATCAAACTTAAACTTCTTGTTCATAAAGTCATCCAATCACACAAAGATTATTAACATAAATCTAAAAATTTTAGCATTAATAATAATTTCATGATGTAATAAATGTCTTCATTTTTCGACATTCCACCTTCCATGGATAAAGAATGTATCTTGTTCAAACTCATCATCATCATCATAATATTTAGACTTTTAATTTCCATAAATTAAAGAAGAAAATGAATATTTACACATTAAATTAAATAAATAAATATGAGTGGGTTTAATTTTGTGAAAATAAATTCACGTGAACTACTTTTGATTGTACAAAGTATCACTATTGTACATATGAAGTGTTTAAATAAGATAAGCATTACTTATTTTAGTAGTATTTATTTTTATAAATGAACCTCACTCCTAAAGCATTGAGTACGGGTTACGAATCATGAACTACTACTCCTGAGCTCTTCCATAAATTTTATTTCTCAAATATCTTTGCTTTTACAAATGATATCTTTAAATTATTTGCAGTTTCTACCTGGTACGTATCAGGGGGTCCTTGCTTGTACATGAAAGGCTACAATTGATTTTAGGATGAAACCTCCCTAACAGATGATCTCACAACATTTTGCATTAAATAGAAAAAAAACAAATGCTCACATTCATTATTCTGTTCACACTTCTGTACAAAACACAAGCAAAGAGCAGAGGTTTTTTTGAAGTTATTCACACAATTATACATATTGGAAGATGCCGAAATATACATGACTATCATCTTCATAGTGGAAGGTCACTCACCTCCCTAAAAGTTCAGACATATCTACATATAAGGAGACAGAATCTTTGTTTGATACAAATTCTTGTTTTGAAAACTATGCATTCCCAATGCCAAAACAGAGCAGTGGGCATATGTAAGAGAAGAACCCTGTTTTCTTCTTTGTCTGCAAGGACTTCTTATCCATCTCAGTAACATAATCAGCCATGTATTGTACAACGGCCTGATAAATAAAAGAAACATAATGCAACTTAGTCTTCAATAATGGTGCTAAAGTTGATCAAATGCAGTTTCAGTGACATACCTGCGCGCCCAATTTCGTAATTTCCCTTGGTGGAATTTCTAAAGGCGTTTGATCAGCACGAAAGTTTCTCAACCTTGAAAGGAATCTGAATGAATCAGGCAAAGCTTTTATTTGATTATCACAGATATCAAGATCTTCCAGCTTCTCAAGATTTCCGATCGATTCAGGGAGCATTCTCAAGTCAGCAAAATTCTTCCCGACATTCAGTTTTTCCAGGTTAACTTCAGAACAAAGTGTCTCAGGTATGCTCTCAAGTTCATTGAAGCTAACATTGAGCTCTCTCAAACTGGACAGATTGCCCATTGTTGATGGCAGTCTTCTGACCCTATTATAATGCAAAGTAAGAATCTCTAACCGTTCAAGCTTCCCAATCGCTTCTGGAAGAGCTTTGATCTGATTGAAATCCAATCTCAATTCCAAAAGCGACGAGCATGATCCAATTGTGTACGGAAGTTCTTCTAGATCATTTGTTTCCAGATTCAGTCTCTGTAAAGAACATAGATTCCCAACTGTATTAGGTAACTTCACGAACCGGTTTGAGCTTAGATCAAGATTAATCAGAAGTTTCAAATTCCCAAAAGAGTCTGGCAGAGATTTCAACAAGTTTGCAGAAAGATCCAGGTCAGTTAAGTTATGCAGTTCACCAAATGAACCTGGAAGGTTAATAAGCTGGTTGGCATGGATATCGAGCTTCCCTAACATCTTTAGGCTGCCTATGGAAGTGGGAATAGCCATGATCTTGTTTTCAGATAAATACAACTCGGAGAGAGATGATAGCTTTCCCAGAGATAAAGGAAGCCACTCGATCTTGTCCATCAGTTTGCCTCGAAGATCTAGAACACTTGCACCAGATTTGGCCAAATTTTCAATTACTGCAGCAACTTGCATCAGATTCAATTTTCCTGCTTCTCCTTCACCTAAGAATGCATTTAAAACACAACTCAACCACTAATTTTGACTGTTATTAACCTATGTTCTATACAAATAGTCAGAATTGTATTTAAAGCTCATCAGATTGAAGGCAAATGTATTTCAGAATACAGATTCATTTTGCATTTGCGTTAAAATATAATTAGTTGAAGTCGCTCTACTTAATCCAGCTCTAAGATCTTGGTACATGTAAATGAATCACACTTTAAAAAATGTATTTCCTCTTAAAAAATTGTGAGTACCGAGTAAAAACATTAGAAACAAATTTTCTCAAAATTATTTGTTGAAACCCCAAGATCACAATTAAAAAGCCAGTTTCAACAAAGACAAATTCTCGTGTGGACAGTGTAATGTTAGAACAAGCTATGACACAAATTCTTTCTTTATTAATAGATTGGTTTTGACCGTCTCAAGTAAGAATGTCTCACAAGAGTATTTTTCCAACGAATTAGACGCCAAATATTATCAATATTAGTTGAAGTTTCACCTATATTATACATCAATATTGTCTAGGCGAATTCCTTCAGTTGGTCTAACAGCACTATGATACTAGCATCTGATGCATTATGTTATGACTTAATACAATTGATAACAGTTGACCAGACATGAACATAGTAATAGTTCTGTAGCATATGCATTCATTGTCAATAATTGCAATTTGATTCTATAAAAATTAATAATTTACTAAATCCTTGTCTTTAAACCATCTATTAGGAGACTTCTCAAATCACAATAATTCATTTCAGCTATAGTTCACATGAAGCAACAATTCGGAAAACAGCCAGATTAACTTATCGCTTCCAATATGATTACAGAAGTTACCTCTGTATCTAATTATTTTGGTATCATCTTACACAAGCGTGGTATTTCAGTAACACCAGAATTGGGGATGAAATACTATTTGAACTAGAAAACATGCTATGAACTTGGTTTTTGATTCATAGCATTTGACCCTACCCAGGGTATAATACGGGTCAGGTTTAGTGGTGTAGAAAAATGTGTTGAAAATGAGTTTAATGGGTCAAGTAATTCAAGTTCATGACATTAACCTAGTTCATGGGAGACTTACTCTTTCCTTGACAAAAACTTGTATGAACCTGGTTCATGCTATGAACTTGGTTTTTAATTCATGACATTTGACTCTACCCAGGGTATAATACGGGTCAGGTTTAGTGGTTTAGAAAAATGTGTTAAAAATGAATTTAATGGGTTAAGTAATTCAAGTTCATGGCATGAACCTGATTCATAGGAGACTTACTCTTTCCTTGACAAAAACTTGTATGAACCTGGTTCATGCTATGAACTTAATTTTTAATTCATGGCATTTGACCCTACCCAGGGTATAATACGGGTCAGGTTTAGTAGTTTAGAAAAATGTGTTGAAAATGAATTTAATGGGTCAAGTAATTCAAGTTCATGGGAGATTTACTCTTTCCTTGATAAAAACTTGTATGAACCTGGTTCATGCTATGAACTTGATTTTTAATTCATGGCATTTGACTATAGCCCGGCTATAATAAGGGTCAGGTTTAGTGGTTTAAAAAAATGTGTTAATGAGTTTAATGGATCAAGTAATTCAAGTTCATGTCATGAACCTGGTTCGAGGGAGACTTACTCTATTTCCTTCAAGTTTAAGAGAATTGCTGAAATTTTACCTCATTAAATAAAGCAATCGATAAAAGCTGGAATTAACTGCAAACCTGAAGACGATGCAATAGGTTTTGAAGTGATTATTGGATAAAAATTCTTCAAATCATCATCGCTCAACGAATCATCTCCATCAGTATAACCTGCAATCTCTTCCTCACTGATAGCAAGCTTTATTTCACCTTCTCCATCAAAACCACTGCGATCAGGCACTTCCCCCAAATCGTGATCCCCAGAAACCAGAGACGAAGCCTTCTGGATTAATCCATCGAACGCCTGAAAAATCCGGTCGAGCTCAACCAATTGCGCCGCCTCTTTCCGCTGCTCGTGACTTTTGAAAGCGACCATAGTTTTCTTCACTTCTTTCAGCACGGAGAATAGCTCCGGAGGCACGTCTTGTGGCGGAGGCTCCTTTGAGATCTCCTCAATTTGAAGCTTTTCTTCGGTTTCTACAGTCTGGAGTACGAAAATCGCCGCTTCAACTACTTCAATTGAAGGTCGCGGCGGCAACGACTTGTAAATTCTAGTGATTTCTTCCACGGTTCCGACATAGGCGAGCGGCGAGCTTTCAGTCGCCGTCGTGGCCATGGCGGAGGAGCGATGAATGGGGGCGGAGGAATTCGGTTGGAAGTTTGTGAACTTTCCAAAACTTTTTTTTTTTTTTTTTCGAAAGGATGAACTTTCCCAAACCTGAAAGAGGATAATATGGAAATTAGCAACAACAATTGGGGCCCAATCTCTGTTTTGTTTTACGCAGTTTCGTGTTGAACTAAAACATCTATTAATAATCGGTATAAAATGACAATTAACCGCATATTTAACAATGGATTAATTCCCCCTTTTAAAAAAACAATGGATTAATTCTCAATTGGGAGACGCCAAATGAGTAGAATCTGCTCAGGACAGAATAATTAAAAAATAAATTAATTTAAATATGATATTATATAATTATTTATTTATATTTAATTAGTTTAATATTACCTTTAATTTTGAAAATGGAGAATATTGCTGATGATTTTTTTACAGACACATTAGATATTTAAACAACTCATCATAATTAAAAATATTAAAAAATTATATTCTGTCAGGACAGAATTTTGAGATGTAGAATTACCCTTCCCAGAAGGGAGGTAAAAAAACAAAATCATGGATTAATTTCCCACATCAGACAATGCATAAATTGACAAATCAATTAATTAGGCATGTTGAAACAATTAACAAGCCTATTAATTATGCATATTGAAATAAACCTAGTGTTCGTAACAAACTTTACGTAATTAGATCATATATACATTATTGGAAATTTATAATTTATCATGGTTTGATAAGGTATTGTTAACTATAGTATTTGTATAATTATTCTTCTTTTCGATAGTAACCCATATTAGTCTATATTAACAGTTTATATTATTAACCAAGTTAAGAGTCAAACACGCAACTACTGTTAAGACAATTTTTTTGTTTTTGGAAACCAAACTGTTAAGACTTAAGAGTCGATTATCAGTAGATTGGAAATTGGAATCTTAATTTGGATATTTAAGTAAATAATCAGACGTATTAGTTTCCCGATTTTATATAAGGTTGGATGCAAATATCGGTTATATCCAAAAGTATATTCCTGTACAGTGTAAACATATTACGGCTTAATTTAGTAATAACATTTAACACTTCCAAAAAATTGAGTAATAAATTTGTATTAATTTATGAATTGGTAGTCTTGCACAAAATTTTGAGATTCCTCAAAAGTCTCGACAAAAGGGGTAGGTTGTATTTTCTTTTTACTTTCATATTTTTTATCAAAATTTATAGTGGGGAAAGACGGCTCTGAGAATATAAACATCAATTTTAATCCTCTCATTAGTTTTGTCATTATTATAAATCCTTTATGATTAGGTCTTATATGTATCGGGTCTTGACTTATTATAATAAGTCGTTTTAGAAACGTCTGAACTTGTTATGTTGAAAAGTCACGACTTATTTACTACGAAAAGTGCAACAGTTAATATGAGAACATAGTTGCATGCTTGTTTTGAATAGTTGCACGCTTCTATTTATATAGTTTGTGCTTAAAAATCTTAATATTATCTATCTTGTGATCTGTGCATATATGGCACCCACTCATCCTTAATTTTTTTTCTTTTTGTAGTGAATCCAAAATAGTTGTATGAAGAGAATATGTAGATGAACAGACTTTCCATGGAAAAGATATATCTTTATCCCACAATTGTTTTTCACTCAACATTCTCATCGAATCCAGTAATGGAAACAAAAAAAAAGTTAAGTCTATCTTATATTTTGCTCCCATTGTCCACAGTCGATATATATGATTAATTCTCCCACATTGAGTCGGTAATATCACACACTTAGACAGTGTAGTGTTGTTGGATGGTATCAATGTCCATCAGAGATGGATACCTTGCAACTTCAGCTCTTTCTAATTCTATGATATTTACAACTAATTTAGGAACTAATTAGTGATCCATCAGAGATGGATACCTTGCAACTTCAGCTCTTTTTAGTGCTTGCTCTGCGATTTCAGTCATTTCTCCGTTGTGTTTGTCGTGGGTAAGGGGCGTGGAGAGGCCGTGAAGGGTTTGTTGAGCCACGGCCCACTGTGCTTCTCTCTCGCCTTTCCCATAGTCCTTCTTGGTAGTGAAAGCAGTCTAATTTGATACAGAAAATGAAGGGAGCAAATTAATAAGGTGAATGATTATTCACTAGTCCATTATATATGCATGCTTGTTAAAATAAAGATGGTAAAAGGATGAGCTGTTTACCTTGTTCTGGATCATGTTGTCCCAAGCTTTGCCACTCAATGCGTAACGAATGAGGAACTTGAGAATGTCGAGGGGAATGTAAGTGACGAGGGTGTAGATCCAGATGACTCCGGCCCATCCCCATCCAATGCCTTCAATTCTGGCAAATTCCCAGTTTGCATATACGGCAATTATGGTAGCCAACTGAAGTCCCACGAAACGATATATAGTTACCATTTTCGGTTATACCTTCTAAATGGATCACATTAAAAGAGAAGAACAATGAAGAATAACGTCTCCTGCGAACTCTCTCCTTTTAAGTGTTACTCCATCCGTCTTGTTTTAGATTGCTCATTCATTGTTTGACTCGTGTTTTAATGAGCGGGTCGTTTATTAGTATATAAAATGATAAAGTGACTTTTAAGGAGGTATAGGATAGATAAGGGGTATGACTATCATACCACACCTTAAAAATCTCTTTATAATTTAAAATACTAATAAACAACTCGCTCGCTAAAACACAAGTCAAACAGTGAATAGATAATTTAAAACAGGACGGAAGGAATACTATTTAACATATGAGGTATCACGTTTTGAAAAATGTTTGATTTTACGTGTTACTCTTCTCAAAGTTACTAAGTAGTGATACTTCGTATGCTAAACAGTATTACCGAGTTCACCGTAACATTTTTGTGGAAGTTTTTGTCTAAAATGAAAGGGTGATAATGGTGATTAATTATGTAATTCATCTAGGAGGTATAGCAGAAGATGTTATTCGAGCAATTCATTAGTGAAATTGATTTTTTTTTTTTTTTGTGTATAGCAACTCACCAGCTGAGCAGCGAAGAAAGCTGTGACTAGCAAGAGACCAGGGCGTTCAACGAACGACCAGCTTCTTGATCGTGTGACGAAGATGAGTGCTTGGCTGATGACACTCACTTGAAGGTAGAGAGCAGCAGTGAGCTCATCAGGGCTACCCCTGATAGATTTCACACCAAAGATATCCTATAAACAATAAGTAACACATAATCAGTGATGATCAAATGCAATTTCTTTTGCATATTGAACTCTTGGATTCCAGGTTTTCAGGACAAAACATACGGAAAAATAGTTGGTATCAGCTGCAAGGTAGAAGAAAACGAGAGTCATGATAGCCATGTATGTTCCGAGGACAATGCCAGTGGCGAAGATCTCGTTGAGCTTCCATGAGTCGGGTACTGGAGACGGCTTGACTCTGTCCTTGGAGATGGTCATGATGGTTCCGTCATTGAGGATGGCAATGATCAAAACCATGAAAGGTGAGAAGTCGAACTTCCCGATGAGGGCAATGAGCATGAATCCCATCACAATACGGATCGTGATGGAAACAGCGTAAATGGTGTAGTTCTTCATCCTCTGGAAGATAGCTCGGCTCGTTAGAACCGCACTCACAATAACACTAAGCCCTGGCTCGGTCAAAACAATGTCCGACGCACTCCTGGCAGCATCAGTTGCATCGTCAACAGCAATCCCAATGTCCGCCTTCTTAAGTGCCGGTGAATCGTTCACACCATCTCCAGTCATACCAACAATGTGCTTCCTCTCTTGGAGTTTCTTCACAATCTCATATTTATGCTCTATAAGTTAGATATAAGAAAAAACATTCTGTTAGTCTTGATTTTATTCAGTTATCAAGTGGTTTGTGTGGGATAATATCTTTTTGGTCATTAAAATTTACATTTTTTTCCAGTTTTGGTCACTGTCTTTCACCCACTATCAAGTTTGGTCATGAAAATACACTTTTACTCTCACATTTAGTCTCAGTGTTAGGTGATCGTTAGTTGATTGATGGAATCAACTATTTGATTATGTCAGATAACATACTGTCAACAAACGGTGGAGTCAAATGTGGGAGTAAAAGTATACGTTCAGTTTCAATACCAAACTTAATAATAAGTGAAAGAGGGAGACCAAAACTGTAAAGCAAATAAACTTAGAGACCAAAAATGATATAATCTCTATTAATGTGCTATTTTGCTCGATTTTACCTGGAAAGACCCCGGCAAAGCCATCAGCCTGCTCGATGAGTTCTTCAACTGGGATTGAAGCTATGGACACGTCCTTGCTCTGGCCGAGAAGCGATGAAGATGGATACATGTTGGTTCCCATGCAAGCCTACGGCCAGTCTCCTTACCGATGGCCAGCTGGTCACCAGTGATCATCTTCACGTTCACACCAAGCTCAAGAGCTTTTCTAATGGTCTCTGCACTGTCATGCCTTGGAGGGTCAAACAAAGGCAACAAACCAAGAAACTCCCAAGGCTCACCACTACTTTCTTTGGTTTTCTCTGAAACAGTCTGAAACACATTTTTGCCACCTAGTTAGTCTACATTTTTTTCTTGCTGCAAGAATGGTGATAAATCTAGTAACTAACTTACCTGGTATGCAACACCAAGAGAACGGAGACCGCGATTTGCAAAATTGTCAATGATCTGATGAGCTTTCTTTAGGGTCTCCCCTTGTAGGCCACAAAGTGTAATGATCTAACAATTTTTTTTTTCAAAGTTCAGAAAAATTCATCAAAAAAAAAAAAAAAAAAAAAAAAAAACAATAAATTGTGCAGATTTGGTTGGGGCTACGCGTTTTCCGATGGTGTTTGGTGGGGGGGAGACGGGTCTGGTTGGGGCTACGCGTTTTCTGATGGTGTTTGGTGGTGGCTTTGTGCAGATCTGTTTTAGGGACGACGGATCTGTACAGATCCGCCGCGGGGCGAGAAGAGACGAAGGTCGGTGGGGGTGACTCGGTGGCGGCAGGCGGCGTTGGTGATTTTAATGTAAGTGACCATTTTAATTTTTACCGCTGCATCCCAAATTGATTAGCTCACGAAACAATAAATTCTTAATGTCAATACAAATTAGAACACAAATTTTATCAATACAGAGTGTATGAGTTGTGCTGCTCCTCTTTTGTTGGAGCGTCAAGGTTGTATTTAGTGATTTTTGTTGGAATCTTTGAATGGTTTAGTGAAATCGGTCTAAAAAATCAAAAGTGGTCTAGGTGGTCCTTTGGAGAAGAAGGCGGCGATACAGCAGAGAAGAAGAAGGTCGTTCGTGATTTTTGTATTTTTTGTAATTTTTCTTTAATTTTCTGTATTTTTTAAATTTCGAATTTCGGTATTTTTGTATTTTTTAAATTTAGGTAGTTTCTGTATTTTTTTTTAATTTTTTAGAGTTTCCATCAGATTTGTATATTTGTGTAATTTTTATGATTTTATTATTGCAGATTGTGTAATTTGTAATTTAGGTTTCTCTAGGATTTTTTTTAAAGTATTTTTCTTTTTAATTTGTTTAATTTCTCAAAAATTGGCCTAACATACAATTTAAAAAAAAAATGCACTCAAACATTGATCTAAATACAATTTTTTTTTTAAAAAAAAAACTCTAAAATTGATCAAAATACAATTTTTCTAAAATGATGCACTTCAAAATACAACTTTTTAAAAAATGCACTCCAAAATTGGCTTAAAATATAATTTTTTTTAAAAAATGCACTCCTAATTTGCTAAAATACAATTTTATTTTTAAAAAAAATGCACTCCAAAATACATTTTTTTAAATGCACTCCAAAATACAATTTTAAAAAAATACAATCCAAAATTGACCTAAAATACAATTTTTTTTTAAAAAAATGCACATCAAAATACAACTTTTTAAAAAAAAAATGCACTTTAAAATTAGCCTAAAATACAATTTTTTTTTTTAAAAAAAAATACACTCTAAAATTGAACTAAAGGTGTAGAAATTAAAAGAATTTAATTTTAAAAAATTAATTAATAAGTATTTATGTGCCTAGATCAAAATACAATTATTTTAAAAAATTGCACTCTAAATTTGGGCGTTTTCTGCCAATATACGAGGGAAATGGAAAATGTTGGTGGACCCTTTTTGTGTCAGAAGCATCAATCAAAAAATATGGAAAGAGGGAGGGTGGGTGGGGACCGATTTATGGGTAAAGGAGATGGGGATTGGTGGGGATCAATTTATTGGAGAAAGGAAAGAAAAGGGTAGTTAAATCTCTACCCCTATATTTTTGTATCTTAGAATTATAAAAAAATTATAATGTATCTTAGAGTTACTTGTAAAGTGATTTTGTACCTTAGAGTCACTTTCACAAATTAACGATCGAACCGAACCGAAATTCATAATTCGGTTCAGATGATTCGATTTTCGGATAGGTTATGGTTCTTAATTTTACAGAAATCGGTTTTCAATTTTGTTCGATTATTTTTGGACAAAATTGAAAAATAACCGAACACCGAATATAATATATTTAATATATAATTATATAAGTTATATAATAATATATTAATATGTTTCTTTTTTGGCCCAATATGGCTTAAAGCCCAAAACAGAGAAAAATAGAAAATTTCGATTATTCGGTTAATAATCGTAATCGAATTAAAAAATTCAGTTCAATTCAATTCGCTGATCGAACCGACTGATGCTTACCCCTAGTATCAGGTGCATCGTGCAATTTAAATGTATTTTTAAAACATACTATTTATTTACATTTAAATTGCATGATGCACTTAGTGGGTAAGTACAAAATTTTCCCTTACTATTAAATAGAATTATAATAAACTTTTACTTACTTTAATTTATAGTTGTATTTCTTTTAAAGAAAAAATATTTTTTGTGCAAAACATAACAAGTCTGATATAATTGTGAGGGTGAGACTATGTAATGTGCAAGTATAAAGGAAAAATAAAAAATAAAAAATAATATGAAATTGTCTCATATATAAAAATTAATATCCATTTTTTAAAGACAAAGTCTAGTATGAAAATTTTCATACATGAAAAAACTTTAATTTTCAACAAAATTCTGTAATTGGTGAAAGTAAGACAAAATTGAGTGGTTCATGGTTCACTCGACCCAAGTGATTCATGGTTCACCCGGCCCGAATAGATCATAATTTAAGATTCATTATTTAGTATTTAAGGTGTAGATGATTGATTTATGACAATTTTATAAATTTTCATACACGAAAACTTTTACACTAATACTCTTTCTTAAAAATTGTTAGAGCCACATGTCCAAGTCATATACCATGGTGGAAGCGTTTCACGCAAATATACCTCAAATTTAAAATGTTAATATTTGCTCTTGTACAGTTATATTATTAACAATTAATAATACCTCCTGAAAAAAAGAAAAAGAAGGGCCAAAACGACGACCAGTAAGCCAGTAATGCTCTTATCTACTATGTCAACGGCAAATTCCTGAGAAGAATTGAACAATCCCCGCCAAGAAATTCATCATCACCCACTTCAATTCCTTTTTCCACATCCGAGATCCATTTAAATTTCCTCAATTTCCCTCCTACATAATCATCTCCGGCACCAATTTCCTCAGAACATGTTGGAAATCCCACCGGAATTGCTTCGCCAAATACTATCACTAGTGCCCGCGGAGCCTCTCCTTCGCCTCAGATGCGTTTCCACGGCGTGGAAAGCTACAATCGACGATCCAACTTTCGTTAGATTGCATCTCCACCGTCAGATCCAAGCCCCGCCCTCCAATGGCATTGGCCACTTCATCCTCAGAGGTGACCTTTGTTCCTCGCTTTACTCTTTATCTATCGACTCTCTTAATCGTGATAATTGTGAAATTATTAAAGCAAGGCCTCTGAGCCATAACCCCTGTTTCGGATGTACCAAATACGTAGTGGGCTCGTGTAATGGTATTGTGCTTCTTTCTAATTTAAAGGGATTCAATTTCTTGTGGAACCCTTTGACCAGGGAGTTCCACAGGCTTCCACCAGTTAAGGTTATGAGTAAGAAATTGAGAGGGTTATACCTTTCTGTTAGTGGGATTGGGTTTGTTTGTGCATCTGATGACTTTAGGGTTGTGAAAATTGCACAGGTTTTCGATCCTAGGGATAGAATTCTCAAATCGGAGACGTTGGTATATTGTCTGGAATTGGATTCTTGGAGGAGGATTAAGGATTTTCCGTATAGGATTTCGAGGTTGAGTAATGGGGTTTTTCTGAATGGTGCATTGCACTGGATTTGCAGTACTGTTTCACTGAAATGTATGGATGATTTGGTTGTTGGGCTTGATCTTGGGGCTAAAGAATATCGTGTATTCCCCCTGCCTGAATTCTCTGGACCAACGAAGCCTTCTGGAAAGATTTTGGGTGTTTTGGGTGGATGTTTGGTTCTGAGTTGCTACTATCAGATAGAGCGTTTGGATGTGTGGTCGATGAAGGATTATGGCGTTGAGAAATCGTGGATTAAGTTGTTTTCTATTGGTACGATGGATTGTATTGGTGCAGTGGAGACTTTGAGGCCTCTAGCTTATTCAAAGTGCAGAAGGCAGGTTCTTTTCCAGCATGATAAAAAGGAGTTCCTCTGGTTTGATCTTGAGACCAGAATGGCAAAGAAGATGAGAGTCCATGGAGGCCCAGTTACGTTTTCTTCTCTGTTTTGTCAGGCAAGCCTTGTTCGACTAAATCCACAACAGTGCGAAAAGATCATCACGAGACGTCGTCAACAGAGCTAATTACAGGTTAAATTACTCTATCCAGTTTTCATGTATTCACATATTTTTGAAGCTAATACTGTTGTTAATGAAAACAATTAATATTGACCAGATAATACTTTTTAGTAAAACAACTAATACCAATTTAAAGTGCACTTGAGTTGAATGGCGTAATTGGTGCATTGAAGTATTTGTCATTTTGGAAGTACTGAATTTATTGGCTGATGATATTAAGAATGTAATATTGCAAAAATGGGAGAATCCGTATCCATTGAAACACATAAAAAGAATCAGTGGTTGGGGGGAAGAAGTTCTGATTTATTGATGACTAGCTAGGGGTATGGAGGATAATCGAGCGACGGAGCTTGCAAGAAGCTGGATTTAATCGAGTTAATCAACACTCGGTTTACTTAGGGGATTCCAACAAATGTGGGCAGATCTAAAGAGGCATTTTTCCGAGCCTTGGTTAACTGGATTAAGAAAAGACTGGAAGAGTAGAACCCTCTCTCTCAGACGGGCAAACTAAACTAAGGCGGTTGCAAAGTCCATACCAATGAATCTCTTTGGTAGCGTGGTGAATGATATCTTGAACCTCCATAGGTCCTTTGATGTTGTCTCCTCAGCTGGACTCGCGAACTGGAAATAGTGTTGCCCATAATCTGGCTACCTTGCTTTTAATTCTATTTTGCCGTTCACTTGTGCTGTTATCCTACGTCCATGGCAAACTTGTGGAAGTGGACTTTTCGGCCACAGGACATTCACCCTTATCCCCCTATCTATTGCTTTACATTTTCAGCTACATTGTACTCAGTTTCCCTTTGTCTTCAATCGAGTTGTCTGTTGAATATATTGTATAACTTATGTATATTAAATCATATATCTGAGGATAGTAATTATTCTTTTAATGATATTTTATTGTGATTATTGTTTTATCTTTTATATTTAAATTTAGATTTCACATTTTAATTACGTTTTGCCCGATAAAGGTTAGGTCCCAATATTAGCTCACGGACTATTTAAAATGGAATGGGTCTCTGGTACATCAAATGCACATGAATGCACATGGTGCACTCATGTATGTGTGACCCATTTAAAAAAAAAGTGGGCAGCACCTATTACTTAATATATTATAGTTCCGCAATTTTACAGTATTTGGTTGTAGTATAGCGATTAGCGGCTAAACATTCCATTTTCAAATAAAAGTCCAAGGTTTGATATTTAATTTTTTTTTTATTGGTCCAAATTTTGGCACAAACGAAAAGTTAGGTTATTGAAGAATGAAGAATTGGGTGAAAATGATAATACACTTATATTGAAACATGCAACTAGCTATTATTGAACCATGCAACCATATAACATAGAAACATGCATCTAGATAATACTGTAACATATAAGTATATAATACAAAAACATGCAATTAGCTAATACTGAATTGTGCAAAAAAAAATTATAAAAACATGCATCTAGCTAATACAAAAAAATATACAACTATTTAACACAGAAACATGCAACTAGCTAATACTAAACCGTGCAACTACAAAACATAGAAACATGCAACTAACAAATACTGGAACGTACAACTATTTAACACAGAAGCATGCAACTAGCTAATACTGAACCGTGCAACTAGAAAACATAAAATATGAAGTTGCACATTTTAATAATATGAAGTTGCATGTTTCTTCATAGACAACTGAAACATTTCAAATAGTCCTGAATGACTAAACCTGAAGTAATATCACTTTGTATCTTTATGTGATTTGATTTAATAAAAAAAATTCATACTCTACTTGAAAAAAAATGTATGAATGTCTATTTTAGAACTTTGCATACAGTTAATCATTGTGGAGATGACTAATATCATAGTTTAATTTAAATCCTCTTAAAAAAATGCATCTTATCCCATGCAACGTATCGTCCTATCTGCAATACTCCATGTCCATGTTGGTGTTCTGTAGGATGAATTATCGTGACGTCGTTTCAACTTTTAAGCTCCCTGTGAAGAAGAAAAAAAAAATTTGGAGAGAAGAAGAGAGGGGAACGATTTCTGTTAAGAGAAAGGATAGCGAGAATCAATTCCTATTTATAAGGATTCAAAAACAAATTTGGTAGGGTCAAAGTAAGATCCGTGCACCAATTGTATATGAGACATTGCCTTTAAAATGAACAATTTGGCCCTCAGCTATTTATCCCTCATCTCTATTGTCTATAGAGTTGACAACTTGACACCTGTGTTGGATGGGTGCGGGGTGCAGATGCGATATAATTTGGGTGCGGTGATTCGTAGATTTTTAAAATTTTAGGATACGATACGGCGATAATACGTCAATTTATTTTTATTTAATTATATATATCACTTGTAATAATATCAAAAAATTTACAATAACTATATATAA
The DNA here is from genome assembly GCA_037126765.1 of Stenogyne calaminthoides. Lineage (NCBI taxonomy): Eukaryota > Viridiplantae > Streptophyta > Magnoliopsida > Lamiales > Lamiaceae > Stenogyne > Stenogyne calaminthoides. Next base: position 8,519,439 of record JBBCBC010000020.1, on the reverse strand, counting down.
CACATGTAATAATGCCAACAATATTTAAAACACATGTACTAATATCAAGAAATTCATCTCATAAGCAACAAAACAACAATTAAATCAAATATCATCAACCTACACAAGTCATAAATCATAATAAAAGATTAAATCTAAACGAAGTACCACATTGTTAAAATAAGTTTCATTAAATAACAAAGATCAATTGAAATGCATAAGTTGCAACAAACAAGTGGCAAGTCTAATCTAGACTGATCGAATGATCATCATTGTTTGGTGTCTCTCCTTCAAATTAATTTAGTAAGTTTTAGAGCGCGTCCTTCATATTATTAGTAAGTTTTAAAATTTTACAAAAAAATCCCAAAAATTTAATAAATTTTACAAAAAAAATTCAATACGTATCCGATACGCGTATCCTCAGAACAAGATACGCGTATCCGATTTAAAATAAAAAAAATTGTGATACACCACGTGGCGTATCGGGTGCGAATCCCACCCGAATCGCACCCTTGGCGAATCCGATACTATATACTGCTAATTTTTTAAGAATTCGTTCATTAGAGCTTGACACTAATGAATTAACGGGTGTTTGCAAATACTTCTACCAACTTTTAGTTACTTTTTTACTTTTCAAAATTAATTGGAATGTTTGATATGTTTGATCTCTTTTAATAGATTAAATAAGTTGTTAAAATTATAAACTAAAAACTAAATATGAGGTGTTTTTACAACTTATGAATTTTATTTAAATACCATCAAAATTCTCTCAAACACTGTTTTTTTTTTTTTTATAAACATTATCAACTTTTATTATTATGCAATTTTTTTTATAATCATCAGTTTTTATCACTACTTTAAAAATATATTTTTTTGTAAAACACCCAGAGATCAATCCATTTAACATTTGTAAGCATATTGTAAACTTCTCCAACATAAAAATAATTGGGGTCAACATCTCATTTTCAATTTTGCAGTATTTTTCTGCCCTGAAAATATAGACGGTCCTTTGTTCCCAAATTCAATACATTTTCATTTTTACTTTCCCCTCCAATAATTTTGTCTTGATGTTTTAGTGGAATGGGTGTTTTACGTGCATTGGATGGATGCTTAATTTTTACTATATTTTATCAGCATCACTTTGATGGATGGGTAATGAAAGATAATGGGGTAGAGAAATCGTGGGCTAAACTGTTTTCATTGAGTTGTTCACTTTTTCATCGTCTGTGCTGGCCGGAGCTTGTAGCTTATTTGAAGAGCAAAAATCAAGTTGTTCTGCAGCATAATCGAGGTTTCTTGTGGTTTGATATTGAAAATAATACTGTCTTGATGTTTTCCAGTCACCGCTTGCCTAATATTAAGTATTCTCAAACTTGTTCTGGGAGCCTTGTTCGACTCATTGCTCGTGGCAGTAATGCAGCTGTTACAGCTACAAAAACAGCAACAAGGAAGCGAAAGAGAACAACTAAGAAGTCATGCAGAAGGTACAAAATCCCTGCTATCCTTCCCTGTTAATTATGATAATTTATGATGTTAATGATGGAGTCTATTTTTAGCTTATTTTTATGTAAAATGGTATGTGCGTACATTGTGTATTATTTTATCAATATGTGTATTTATCCTCCTTATTTAGCTATATATGTATGTATGTGTATAATTATCTTGCCATATAAGTGATTACACCTATTAGTTAGACTTAAAAATACACATTCTTTTATACTCTCGCCTCCTCAAAGTTTATATCCGATCCGCCACAACTTACTACGGTACTTGAAATGATTATTAGGAGAATGTATGTTCCTTTACTGAGTATTTCATACATGTGAAAATTCCTCATTAGCACTTCTGATCTGAGAATATATTCATACACTTATGGGAAAAAAGGAAGGATGTGGTGTTGGTGGACTTTCAATAGTATTAACACATGACTTGATTGAAAAATAATGAAACATCAATTGAATTTGAGTCCTAACTAAGAAACTAAACATTTAAGTTTATTGGATAACAATGTTTCATGTTAGGACTAGTCTAAAGTTTGTACGTGTGTCTGCAGCTTTCTGAATGCACAGGTAAGCAGTACATCTAACATTACTAGTATGTTTATTCTTGCAGGTTGAACCTCTGTGTAAGAGTTGTTGAAGATGATGACTGCTCTTGTTTTGATGATGAAGACAGATTTTTGGAGATGTCGGAGGAAGATTGAGAGCAGTTTTTTTTTTCTCTAGTAAAGCGTTATATTATGATGCTAGTTTTTGTAAACCAATGTTTATTGGGATTATGATGATGGGATAATTCTTCATGTGTTTGATTCACGCAGCTACAGCCACAGGTAAGGCACCTAAAACATGTCTCGGAAAAGAAGTGTGATTGTTAATTGTTATCAATATAATAGTTGGTGGGTAGTTGACCACTGCATTATGTGAGCCTGTGAGAATTTATAAGTCTTATACTCATACTTATAGTTTGAAATTGGATGCGTGGAAGATAACTGAGGATTGTCCATTCAATTGGCATATTCAAGCTACTTTTCTGGATGACACTTTATAACAGTCGTCAAGAAAATTATACGACAGTTGCACTAAATTTGTAAGACTAGAAGTTTGTTTGGATCTTTGAAAATGAAGTAGTGGACCACAAAGTTTTAACATGAAAATTCAGTAAATTTAATTTAGAGAAAATATCAATTTTATGTTTTCTCATATTTGATCACCCACACTCAAAATTGGTTCATTTTTTGCTTCAACTTTTGGTCCCGTCATTAGTTGACTTCACGTTGAATCACGGAATAAACTCTTAACAACAAAAGTGCATTTTGTTGAAGTTTTTACTGAATAAATTTCCCTCCAACAATTACTTTATATAATTATATTGACTACATGGTGGAGTTTTACAATATATAATTACTTTGCTACTCCATACATACCGTAACAAAAGTTTGACGACACTATGTTTTTTTTAGAAAATGACAATAAGGTTCCAATTTGGCACTATTATTACAATAAGGTTTCAAGACTTTTTTACATTACCAATAGGTCCCAATTTATAATAAATTACTTAATATACTCTAAAACCCTATAAAATCCTATAATAAGTTACTTTCTTCAGAATTAGGCTTCTCCCTCACCTAAACAAGAAAGCCTTCGCCGGAATTGACAGACAATGCGTACGGAGCTTCACATTTCCAAGATTAATTTGAAATTCAAATTTCTTGTGGGTATGTATTGTAGAATCCTTTGTATTTTTTATTTCTTGTTTTTCGGAGTTGCTTCTTGCGAAATTGGGGGAAGTCGGCGACGGCGACGAAGAAGATTTATACTTGCAGTTTGAAGATTTGTGTAAGAGATGATGGAGAAGATTGCTGTTCTAGTACCCGTTTATGCAGTGAAGACTTGTGCAATTGCAATCTTGAGAAATTAAGAAATTGGGAGGCATCGGAGGATGACGACAGCATATTTTCTCTAGTAAACCTTTGTATTATATGATGATAAGTTTTGTAAATTAGACTATGGTTAATGGGATTATGAATGTATGATGATGACAATGACAAGTGGTTGTAATTCCTTGTTATGTAGTACAATTTCGCATTTTGGAGTTGATAGAAATTACATAAAAATTTAGATGACAGAATCTCAAGATCCATTTTCTAAAGATAAAACCTACTGAATCAGTTTTTTAAAACATTAAGATCGGAAAAGTGGTATCATGGATTTCATCTTTTGAATAAATTTGTTCATTGGAGTAAAAATTATAAACAACTCGTTTGACATCCAGAATCTAATTTTTCTATATATTGGCCAATAATTCACTTTAAATTGGGAGTTGAGTTGTGATTTTCCATTTAAGTCTGAACGTCAATTTATTTGCTTGAGCAGATTCAATATGAATTTGTGATCAGTATATCAATACAAACGACACACTCAATCATAAACAAAACGAAAGTGACACCCTAAGCCTCCACCTGAAGTCGCATTTTTTCAGTAATTTTCTCTTTGTTTTCCACTCGATATTATTAATTAATTCTCGCAAACAAAATGAACTGCTCAATTGTTTTTGTATTACAAAAGGAGAAAAGAAAATGGCACAGGTTATTAGCACCCCCTTTTTAGTTCACCACTCTTGGGATTAATACACCACTCATATTAGTTCACCACTCATTTTCCTTATTCTAAAAAATTCGGTGATAATTTTCGTAATTATACATAAATTTCGACAAAATATTTATGAAGCTTTTTAATATTTTCGAGAAAGTTTGCCGATATTTCTCTTAAAGTAGGGTCCTCGAAATATTTTGAAAATAATTTTAGAAAAAACATATATATTTCGAAAATATATACCGAAATTTTATAGTATCTTCAAAATTTTAAGCCGAAATTTGATTATAGTAGGTTACTTAAAAAATTCGGTGACAATTTTTAAAATTATACATAAATTTCGACAAAATATTTGTGAAACTTTTTAATATTTTCGACAAAGTTTGTTGATATTTCTTTACAGTAGGTTCCTGAAATATTTCGGAAATAATTTTCGAGAATACATATATATTTCGTAAACTTGTTTCGAAATTATGTAATATTTTCGAAACTTTCGGCCGGGTGTATGTGATTAATTGTAAAAGGGGGTGCATTTCCTAAAAAGGGGGTGCTAATAACCGTGGCCAAAGAAAATGGGAGGGCCTCATCTCAGGAAATAGATACAAAAGGCTCATAATAAAGCCCACTGCAAAAGCCGCAAATGGTTTGATAAAAATAAAAAACTCGTGGAACAGAAAAAAAAACTACCCAATTAAAATCGTGGCCAAACTGCATATTGGTTTAGGCGGGAACTTTCCCACCAAAATAAAATTAAAATTAATTAATGGGAGTAACCATCAAATCAAATCATAGCTTGTTTTGCTTTTGCAGCAGTTTTTGTACCTCACATGAACATTTCTCTGTTCTCAAATCTCACCAATTTTACCACCTGCTTCAAAAATGTCCGACGTTCCTTCCGAACTCTTTCGAGATATACTTCTCCGATTGCCTGCAGATTCACTCTTTCGTTGCAGAAGCGTGTGCAAGACATGGCTGCGCATAATCGACGATACATCCTTCATCAAATCCCACAACAACAATCAGCTCTACTCCCACACCCTCCTAGTCTGAAATCAAACAGGGGTTCCCCTGTATTCCTTCTCTCTCGATTCCCTTAACTTTATCAGTCTCCCACTCCCACAAGAGGTCGATGCCTTCTGTATCAAACAATTGATCCGAGATGACGTGCCGTGCTTACGAGATCTGTTCAATGTGGCCTTCTGCAATGGTCTAATTCTCATATCCCATGAAGACACTAAAAAGATTTGGGCAATATGGAACCCCTTGACGATGGACTGCCACGAATTGCCCCGACCTAATGGTGGTGTTTCAAGTTTACCAGGGTTTGGTTTTGGGTATGATGGAGATGCTGATGATTACAAAGTTGTGAGGATAGATGAATTGTTCACTTCAGGGAAATTTGAGATACAAACTCTTGTTTATAGCTTGAAATCTGATTCGTGGAGTAGGATTGAGGATTTCCCTGATCATTTTCATTTGGTAAGTCCTGGTGTTTTTTTGAATGGTGTATTGTATTGGAGATCAATGGGTATGATTATTGCACTCGATCTCAAAACTGAAAGTTATTTTCAGTTGCCCCTGCCCCCAGTAACCGCAAAACCAGATACCTTTCCTGATTCTCGTTTAGATGCATTGGACGGATGCCTAATTTTTAGCTCTACTTATTACCCCATGGTGCATTTTGATGGATGGGTGATGGAAGATAATGGAGTAGAGAAGTTTTGGATTAAACTGTTTTCACTGCGAAGTCGTGTTAATTTTGTTGGGCCGGATTTGAAGGTTGTAACTTATATGAAGAGCAAAAGGCAAGTTGTTCTGCAGTATAAATGGGGTTTCTTTTGGTGTGATGTTGAGAACAATTCTGTCAAGAAGTTTTCTATTGATGGCTTCCCCCGTATTACCTCTTCTCAAATTTGTCCCGGGAGTCTTGTTCGACTCAGTGTTCGTGATAGTGCTATTAGATTTGGAGCTGTTACTGAGAGAACATCGACAAGGAAGAGAAAGAGGAAGAGTAAGAAAAGAGATACAAGGTACAAAATCCATGCTACCTTCTTCATTGAAATGATTTATGATGTTGATGATGGTGTCTATTTTAGCTGATTTTAATATGAAATGGTTGAGGAATAAAAGAGTTAAATTACCAAATAAGCATATTTAGAAAGTTGTTGCAGTTTCTTTTATGTGAGAATGGTTGAAAGATTACTGTTGTGTGGTTTTAGAAAAGTGAAAAGTAGTAATCTATTGCCAACTCAGGGGTTTATTATGGATAATAGATGAAAGAAGTCTATGATTTCCATTCTAGAATCTAAGCACTTGGGATTGGGAACAGTTTAATGGCCTTAAATAATTGAGGACTTCGAGTGGACTTCTAGTTGAATAGAAAAAGATCAATAAATCACCTAAAACACTAGGTTTTTTTTTTTTTTTTGAAAGGTACCTAAAACACAAGGTTGACATCCAATATTCTAGTTTATTGTTTTTGTTTGGTAATCCAATATGTGAAAAATAATGTCGTGCCACATGCATCACCTATCATTACTCGTTAACAAGTGACATTTATTGATTACAAAGAAACATGAGATGAAACAATGATGCGTGCTACATTCTTGGATGTTATATCCTTGCAGATTCAAGATATGTGTAAAAGATGGTGACCAGATTTGTTCAGATTGTAATTGCCCCTGTTGCCCTGAGGAAGCAATATGTTGGAATACATCAGACGAGGATTCTTGAGAGCAGACTTCAACTGTCTTTTTTGCATTTATAAATATGTAAGTCACCGGAAAGATAACTTTTGCTCCAGTAATCTGTTGGTGTACTATGATGTTAACTTTTGTAAATTAGACTATGAAGCTGGGATTGTGAATGTAAGATGTTGACAAGTGGTATCGCGTCTCCTTGTTTATACAAGTTAACGTGTTCTGAGTTTGTAGAATTTACATATAAAACTTAGTTTGGATCCCATGTGGTAACATAAAGATAAACAAGATCTATGATCATGTGGATCTCATTTCATTAGCTTGGAATCCCTCTATCTTTATCTTTAGAATCAGAATTAATAACCACTGGTTCTCATTCTAATGAACAAGATATAGAAATGAAGTTTTATCTCACGGGATGATGAGATTCGTGACACCATTAATGATATAGAGTATATGCTATGTGATCAATTTTTTTATTTCTTCAATCTTAATCAAGCATGAATATTATATACATGCCGAACTTATTGGCCTAATGAAAAATTACTATAACAATGCTCCTCAGTTTATAATAGGGAAAATTACTCTAAAGTACCAAATTTATGGGAAAATTACTCCTAGGTACAATATGCAAAAATTATGTTGCACTGTAGTATCTAGTTTGAACTAAAGTGCAAATTTTTTTTGCACATTGTACCTTAGAGTAATTATCTCATGTTTTTTGCACCTTAGAGTGAGGACCCCTTATAATAATTTGAGTCCTTTATAAAGAGAGGCAACTCACAAGACTTTCCATGCTACCTCTCTACCTCATTTAGAGTTTGTTGGGTTGTGGAGACTGGATGCAGTGCAGAGGAGGCGCTCGACCAAGCCCTTTGGTCGAGCACATCTGCTCGATCGAGCGACTCCCTTTCCAGGCCGCACTAGGCGCTCGACCTATGACTGAGCTCGAGCAGAACCGCTCGACCAAAGCCCGAGGTCGAGCAGTTCCGAGGCCCTATTCGCGGATTTAGGGTTTTTCGGCCCAGTCTCATATTTAAATACTTTTGACTCATTGTATTTGCCTCTTGTACTGAAAACACGAAAATAGTAGATCTCCTGGCTTGGTAGTGCCCCCAGACGTAGTCATTCCTGACGAACTGGGTTACCAAATTGTGTGTTCCTTAATTCTTGTTTCCATCATTTTCTCCATAATTGCTGTTTAAATCCTAACAATTGGTATCAAGAGCATCGGTTCAAGGGATCTGGTGGGAGCAATTATGATGGCTGAAGGGAAATCGTCTGTTGAGAAGTTTGATGGAACGGATTTGGATTCTGGAAGTTACAGATCGAGGATTACCTGTACGGTAAAGATCTGTATCAACCTTTAGGCTCACAGCCTGAAGATATGAAGGACGACGAGTGGAAGTTGCTAGACAGGAAGGCGATGAGTGTGGTTCGTCTGTCGCTATCCAGGAACATCGCCCTACATATGGTGAAAGCAAAACCACAAAGGAGATGCTGGAGATTTTGACTGAGATGTATGAAAAACTGTCTGCAGCGAACAAGGTTCATCTGATGCGGAGGTTATTCAACCTGAGGATGGCAGAGGATACTGTGGTAGTCAATCATCTAAACGAGTTCAATATGATCATAGCCCAATTGAGCTCGATTGAGATTGATTTTGATGATGAGGTTCAAGCCCTAATTTTGTTGTCTTCTTTACCAGAAAGTTGGAGTGGGACGGTAACTGTTGTTAGTGCTTCAGCAGGAAAAGTGAAACTAAAATTTGATGAGGTTAGAGATCTGATCATGAGCGAAGAAATTCGCAGGAAAGAGTTGGGTGTGGCCACAGGATCAGCCTTGAGTGCGGGAAACAGAGACAGATCTGAATCCAAAGGGAAGTCAAATCGGGGTAGATCAAAGTCAAGGGGCAAAGATAAGCCCAAGAAGGACAAGAGTCAAGTTGAGTGTTATAATTGTCATGAACTTGGTCATTACAAAAGGGAGTGCAAGACACAAGCAAAGACACAAGGGAATGCACCAAAGAAGAATGACAACTCAGTAAACGCCGCCACTGATGAGGGCTCAGATGCATTGATCTTGAGCGTAAGCAGTCCATTGGAATCGTGGGTGTTAGATTCTGGAGCATCGTTTCATTCGTGCAGCAGTGCTGACGTAATGGAAAAGTACACTTCCGGGAACTTTGGGAGGGTTTATCTAATTGATGATGAGCCTCTGGAAATCAAAGGGAAGGAGAATGTTCAGAACAAGACACCAAATGAGACTGTTTTGCAATTGAAAGATGAGAGACATATTCCTGGTTTGAAAAGGAATTTAATTTCAGTTGGACAGCTTGATGATGAGGGCTATAAGGTGACTTTTGGGTGTAACACGTGGAAGATATCCAAAGGTGTCATGGTAGTGGCTCAAGGCAATAAGGAGGGAACGTTGTATATGACAGGCAACACCCGGGACAGCATTGCTCTTGCAAGTGGAAAAGGGAATGCAGATTTGTGGCATTGTCGTCTTGGCCACATGAGTGAGAAAGGGATGAAAGTTATGTGTTCGAAGGGTAAACTGCCAGACCTCAAGACAGTTGACATCGGGTTATGTGAGGACTGTGTATTCGGAAAACAGAAAAGGGTGAGTTTTTCGAAGGGAGACAGAACTTTGAAGAAGCAGAAGCTGGAGTTAGTTCACAGTGATTTGTGGGGTTCAGCACCAGTGACATCTCTTGGTGGAGCATCATATTACATGACTTTCATTGACGACTCTACGAGGAAGGTATGAGTTTATTTCTTGAAAAATAAGTATGATGCCTTTAATGCTTTCAAGAAGTGGAAGGCACTTGTAGAAACTGAGACGGGTCTCAAGGTGAAGTGTTTGAGATCTGATATGGTGGAGAGTACGAGCTCCGTGAGTTCAAAGAATTCTGTGAGGCGAATGGAATTCGAATGGAGAAAACCGTGAGAGGAACCCCCCAGCAGAACGGTGTGGCAGAACGTATGAACAGAACCTTGTGTGAACGTGCTAGAAGCATGAGATTAAAGTGTGGGCTGCCAAAGATGTTTTGGGCAGAGGCAGTTAACACTGCAGCTTACTTGATAAACAGAGAACCCTCAACTCCCTTGGAAAATGACATACCAGAGGAGGCATGGTTGAGTAAGGAGGTAAATCTGTCTTTTCTTCGAGTATTTGGGTGTGTTTCATATGTTCATTTTGATGCTACTAGTAGAAGTAAGTTGGATGCTAAGTCTGTTAAGTGTACGTTTGTTGGATATGGCGGTGATGAATTTGGCTATCGATTTTGGGATGAGGAAAATCGAAAAATAATTCATAGTCGAGATGTCGTATTCAATGAGCAGGTGTTGTACAAAGACTGGTCGGGGATATCCAAAGAAGGTGGTTCTGAGACTCAGGTTGTGGAGTTAAGACATTTCGAACTCAGGTGTGAGCAAGGGGGTTCTAGATGATCAGGTGATTGTTGAGGAAGAACCAAGTACACCACCACCAACAATTCCGCTGCGGAGATCCACGAGAGAACGGAGATCTCCTGATAGGTATTCACCTTCTCTTCATTATTTATTGTTGACTGATGTTGGTGAACCCGAATGTTATGCAGAGACCACACGAAGTGAGAATCCTGCTGACATGTTGACTAAGGTTGTGACCTTAGAGAAGTTGAAGTTATGCATGACTTCAACTGGCCTTGGAAACTGAGGACAAGGCTCGACACTACTACTAGTGAGAGAAACCGTTGAAACGGAGGAGACAAGTTACAGTTGGAGTCAGTCTCCAGATGGGAGATTGTTGGGTTGTGGAGACTGGATGCAGCGCAGAGGAGGCGCTCGATCAAGCCCTTTGGTCGAGCACATCTGCTCGATCGAGCGACTCCCTTTCCAGGCCGCACTAGGCTCTCAACCTATGACTGAGCTCGAGCAGAACCGCTCGACCAAAGCCCGAGGTCGAGCGGTTCCGAGGCCCTGTTCGCGGATTTAGGGTTTTTCGGTCCAGTCTCATATTTAAATACTTTTGACTCATTGTATTTGCCTCTTGTACTGAAAACACGAAAATAGTAGATCTCCTGGCTTGGTAGTGCCCTCAGACGTAGCCATTCCTGACGAACTGGGTAACCAAATTGTGTGTTCCTTAATTCTTGTTTCCAGCATTTTCTCCATAATTGCTGTTTAAATCCTAACAGAGTTTTCGTATATTTTGCTTTGCAACTACCATAAGCAATTTACTTGACGAAGATGGAAGCTTGATACTGTATTGCATCTTCTCTGCCTTTCACAATTGAAATCGGATTAAGTTAGCATCTATTTAAAGTTCATATTGTTTTTGAGCTAGCTGTATAGGAATATGTATGAACTTGAAGCAATACCTTCCTTGCAATTTTCCTCACATTGGAACGCAGCTTTGCCATTCTGTTCTTTCTTCTGTTTAATAGTAAGATAGGTACATTATTTATGAGTGTGTGGTAGTCTGCACATTACTAGGATGTTTACCCTTGCAGGTTGAAGATCTGTGTTAGATATGTTGGAGACGAATGCTGTTCAGATAACTGTTTTTGTAGGGAAGACATGTGTAGGCATTGTAGTCTCGAGTGCATAATTTTTTTCTCTAGTAAACCGTCGTATTACATGATGTTCACTTTTGTAAACCAGACTATGTTTATTGGGACCACGAATAATGAAAAGTGGTCGTGAGACCTTGCTATTGCAACGTTTTAATATTAGAGAGTTTATAGAAATTACATAAAAACTTATGTGCAACTCTCTCATGATCTAGTTTTTGTGGTAAAACCTCACGATCGGGAGAGAAACAATAGTTTTTATAGTTGAGTTGGCGATAAGAATTGGACCTAATATGAGATTGGAGCTAATTGGATCTGGGCTCATTTTCCTTCTTTCAAGTTACTCATTTCATGATTGGTGTTCTAACCCGAATGGTTGTGTTCCTTGTGTTCTTAAGTAATTTGATTCCTTTGTAATTGATTTGAATATCACTTGTGCTCAACTTCAATACCTTTCTGATCTTTCAAAATAATAGAAAATGAAAATGAAGCCCAAGTGTTGAAACCGGCTGGACAATGTTGAGGAGATTGTGTTGGGTAGGGGAGAAAACTCGTTCTTGAATTTGTCGCAGATTCAAGTATGGAGTTGTTCAATACTCCTAGAGCCCGTTTGTTATGTGGTATGAGATATGAAAAGATATGAAATCATGTGATACCTTTTATTTACCCATGTGGTCTGGGGTATGGGATGCATATTCATGGGGAAATAGGAAAATAAAATGATGGCTTTCGGGCCAAAAGGAAAAGCCATCAAATATAACAAACACTAAAAAATGTAGGATATGATTTGTTTTTCACTGTTTTCATTTCTTTTCTCACATAACAAACGGGCTCCTAGTTGCCAATTAATGTAAGGCGGGATAAATCGGCTTCAAAGTATTGTATAATTACGATCGACTCTAATTATATACCTATATATATATTCACACGGTTATTAATAATTAAACAAATGACACGGAGCACGGGTCTGATGTACGAGTCCAGAGTGATACCTAGACCCGCCCCATTTCATTGCGGGTAGGGGGCAGGTGACCGAAACATTGTGGGCCGGAGCGGGCTGGGGTGGTATTATCATCCCTACTTGCATCGTGCAATTTGAATGCATTTTTAAATATTATTAGAGAAACACTCTTGTGAAATATTGCACAGTGTTATGTACAATACAACATAAATAAGACAAAGATTGACCAAAATTGCTGGGTCGTAATCACACATGAAATTGAATAAAGAAGTTAACAAAATGGGGTCGGCGAACAAAAGATGAAAAATGATAAATTCAAATATTCATCTCTCCATTTCAAGAACTGATCGATAAAATGATATCACTATCAAAAAAGGTGGTGTTTCTTATACGAAATTATTAGTTGATTTAAGTTTGATGTAATATTCAAATCCGATTCTAAAATCCGTCCTGGAAGGGTGATAAGTCCCGCTTTGAAGGAAATTTAAACATCTATTCGGCAATCCCCGAGGAGATAAGTTTGGTTAAGTTTTTTTCTAGCGATGGTTTTTCATCCGTCTTTCCATTGTCTTATGCATTCGGAAAATGAAAAGGGTCGCTAACATTTAGCGATGGTTTTTCCAAAGATTACCATCCGAAAGTGATCTATTCTTTTGAAACTCTACGAGGTAAACGATTTACTTTATTTCCATCGCACAAACTATCGATGGCTTCAAAACCACTGTCGCAACATAGCGTTTTAATGTTTTATGCGTCATTATCGCTTATAATAAATTGTTGATATTTTAGTTTTTGTTTAATTATGCGAAAACATTATCAACTTCAGTTTCTTAGCTTTTATTTTATTTTGAGGTGAAAAGGAAGAACGATATTCGGTTTTTCAGATGACCATCAATTGGTATCGCAGGCGGTGCTCTTCGAAAAGATTACTTTTTCAATGATTCCGCCGACATGTCTTTTCAATGCGATTATAATCGCCAAGACGATGGTGGTGGTTAATTCTTCACAATTTTCGTCGCTATAACCGTCTCTAAATCGTGAATTTTTTTTAAAAAGAATGGCTCACGATGTCCGGGGTTCAACCGGGAACGGGGTGCCCATGTGGACACCGAACTACCCGAATATTCACATACCATCTCGAACCCAACCACCAAACATCTCATATATAAGCCAAATGTAAGGGAAAATCTCACCAAAACCCTCCCAATTAAATGAGGCATTTATTCGATAAACCTCGAATCCCGAAGGGACCTCGAAACATCTATCGGGACCTTGGGTGCCCGTTTGATTTCAAGAACCACTTAGATCAAAAAAAAATTCACTCTGCCCCCCGATATGCACTTTTGCTTTCTTGGGTTTTCAAAGGACCATCACTTAATGAAATTAATACTATATGTCCTAAAATTTATTTTTTTAAACAATTTTTTTTAAATTTTTTTATTTGAATTATCTTATTTATTAATTCAATCACATTTTTATATATAATTTTTTTTTATATAAATTAAAATTATATTATATTATATTAAATATATATTTTTTACTTGTTTTTTTAAAAAAATTGTACATTTTCAATCTAACAAGTTATATATACTTTTCTATCTAAACAAGTAATATTTTTCTATGTAAACAAGTAATATTTTTCTATCTAAATAAGTTATATATACTTTTCTATCTAAACAAGTAATACTTTTCTATGTAAACAAGTAATATTTTTCTATCTAAACAAGTTATATGTACTTTTCTATCTAAACAAGTAATACTATCTATATAAACAAGTGATACTTTTCTATTTAAATAAGTTATATATACTTTTCTATCTAAACAAGTAATACTTTTCTATGTAAACAAGTAATACTTTTCTATTTAAACAAGTTATATATACTTTTCTATCTAAACAAGTTATATTTACTTTTCTATCTAAACAAGTAATACTTTTCTATGTAAACAAGTAATATTTTTCTATCTAAACAAGTTATATGTACTTTTCTATCTAAACAAGTAATACTATCTATATAAACAAGTAATACTTTTCTATTTAAACAAGTTATATATACTTTTCTATCTAAACAAGTAATACTTTTCTATGTAAACAAGTAATACTTTTCTATCTAAACAAGTTATATATACTTTTCTATCTAAACAAGTTATATATATTTTTCTATCTAAACAAGTAATACTCTCTATATAAACAAGTATTACCTTTCTATTTAAACAAGTAATGTATATTTTTCTATCTAAACAAGTAATACTTTTCTATGTAAACAAGTAATACTTTTCTATCTAAACAAGTTATATATATTTTTCTATCTACACAAGTAATACTCTCTATATAAACAAGTAATACTTTTATATTTAAACAAGTTATATATACTTTTCTATGTAAACAAGTAATACTTTTCTATCTAAACAAGTTATATATATTTTTCTTTCTAAACAAGTAATACTATCTATATAAACAAGTAATACTTTTCTATCTAAACAAGTAAAAAAAACAAAAAATATAATATACATAAATAAACATTATACATATATAAAAAAAATAGAGTTTCATAAACGAAAATTTAAACGAAAAAAAAAATGTCGCCTCATGAATAAATTAAAAAAAAAACAGAGTTTCATAATAAATGGTTGGGATAAAAATCTTCCCCCTCATCCCCCAAATTAGCACTATAAAGAAAATTACTATCGAAACCGATTTTATCATCGCCAAACCCACGCCGCATTCATCATCCACGCCACCACCACCACCGGTCCAAAGATCGACCACCACGACTGCCGCCTCCACCAACACCGCCCCACCACCGTCCTCGAAATTATTGGTGTCGAGGAAACAATCCGATGAGCACACCCGTTTGACCGGCCGCACCGGATGCAAGCCGTTGTCATTTCCATTGATTTTCTTCCTCGCCATCACCGCTCCTAACTGCTCAATCGCCACCGATTCGCGACTTTTTTTGGTGGTCTGCGCAAAGTAACAGAGGTCCGAGATTAGTAGGGCCCTCCAATGGCCAACCCATCGCATGCGAGAACCCGCTGTCTATGGATGTCGGCCTCCTCCACATAGATCTGATTCAAATTAATTGGAGGAACTGGTGGATTTAAATTTGACGATCGCACCGCTCTCTGTAAAAATTAAATATTATAATTAAGATCGTGTAATAATTACGGGGCAACATTAATTACTTACGTGCACGTCTTTGGTCAGAAACAGGTCCTCGTCTCCCCTTCGTCGGGGTGGCCGAGTGCAAGAGTCTCAAGAGCGTTGAGGGCGCCCGAGCCGTAGTTCCTATTAGCAAATAAAAATATTAATATTAATTATGAACTTAATTATTGTACAATTAAATAAATTATATTACTTACTTCCGCCATTCGGTGCTCCAGAATCATCGATCCCGCCTTGCAACGCCCATCCTCTCCTTGCGCTCAATTCCGACATCTCTGGTATCTTGGGATCGCCCAAACCGCCACAATCGACTCTCACACGCCCAGGTCCATGTCATTCGTCATATCTAACCCTCTATCCTCCACCATGCCCACCAGAAGCATATCCTTGTCTAAGGGTGCAAACTTACGAAACGACCGGTAGAAATCGGCCGGACATACCATCCGGCTTCGGAATTTCATTAACACAAACTTTATTAAATTTATATATAACAATATATATTATATATTATATATTAAATTAAAATAAGTAATCAATTATTGTACGCATCCGTCAAGTAGAGTTGGCATTGTTATTGGAACACGCCTCCAACCTGTGGGCCCCATTGCAATTCCAACTCAGTTGGTGGCTATAGTCCACGATGAATCAAATTACCCCCACTGAATGACCTATGGATTTGAACCCCTTATGTTCAGTTCACCCATCGTGGCCTTAGGACCCTCTTCTTCCTGGTGCTCAAATTAATGGACCCGTTACCCCGACCACCACCTCTGCCTTGACCATTTTCGCTGCCTCGTCCACCGCTGCCTTGGCTAGTACTCATCTGCATTATATAAAATAAATTCATTATATTTTTAATAATTTAATTAAAACCGGCGTGTTTTGAATAATTACATATTCATCCTAGTCAACCATCAATCTAACAATTCTAACCAAATTAACACACACACATATATATATATATATATATCACATAATTATAAAACAATTCTAACCATTCTAGTCAACCATCAATCTAACAATTTTATCCATTCTATCTCATATATATATATATATATATCACATATATAATCATAAAATAATTCTAACCATTCTAGTCAATCATCAATCTAACAATTATAACCATTATAGTCAATCATCAATCTAACAATTCTAATAATTATATCACATATATATAACACATATATAATCATAAAACAATTCTAACCATTCTAGTCAACCATCAATCTAACAATTTTAACCATTAATCTAACATATAATAATATATAAAATATCATAATCAATCAAATTACACTGAACTTAATTGAAAATAAATATACGTAATTGACTAATTAAACTAAAATACATATATAATATAATATATATTTTAATTATTATATATATATAAACGCATTTAAATGATGAAATAAACGAAAAAATTAGAAAAATATCGGAAGAATCCGACTATGTGAACCACGCAATTGAATGCTCCATGACAACGAATGGCGTCTGGCGAAGGCGAGGACAATTTATACGAAAAGAATCGCTCAATGGTAATTATATAATTGAAATTTTGCGGGATATTTAATTGTCGCCATTTAGTTCTTCAGAAAAATCGCACATCTCTCGGCATGGTGGTCCAAGCCCAATGCTTCCACAAATGTCGCTAAATGCCCCGACGACTCGGTTCAAAAAACCATCGCTCATCCGCTATTATCTAATACTTTATCCCTCCAAATTCCTTTGACCGTTTGACTTTAATCTGTAAAGCATGTCCTTGTCCATCGTTAAAACCCGGCTTTTTTTTGTAGAGGCTAAAACAAATTTGGTGAAAATCGAAATCGAACGACCAAACCAAATTTTCAAGTTCGGTGATTCATACCATCCGGTTTCGATTTCAAATTTTAAGAATTTAGGTTTTTGGTTCGGTTCGGTTAATTTTTGGTCAAAAACCTAAAAAAAAAATAAACTTTATTAAATTTATATAAAATATATAATATATATTATATATTATATATTAAATTAAAATAAGTAATCAATTATTGTACACTTGCACGTCTCACTCAAACTCGTCTAGGACTCTCTAGGGTTTCCACTTTCCCAGAGTTGGCATTGTTCAATTTTCAATTTTTCATTCACCACTTCTCCAACCCCCACTGGGCCCCCATTGCAATTCCAACTCGCCAAGATGGAGTTGGTGGCTAAATCATTCTCCATCTCCACGATGAATAGAGGTCACAACAAACACCCTCCCTCATCCTCCCTAACTCCAATAATCGAGACAACAACTGCAAGTCTACCAAAATTCCGCCCACGCCCACGCCAACTTTCCTACCGGCGACATCATGTTCATTTATCGTTCACCTTTTGGTTTGTCTCTTCCTTGGTTTCACCTTCTTTCTTCCCTCAAGATTACAAGTATGTGTGCTCAAATGAATGGACCCCATTTTAGAAATTTTTAGATAGGTGGTTTTTGGAACCCGCTCACCGTGTTTGTTGAAAATGCCTAAGAAAAAGAGAAAAGTCTTATTCTTGATGAGATGTTGTTGATAATAAACCCTAGAGGATCTTCACTTGTTGGTGCCACTTTCTTTTCTCACCACCACCTCGAATAAATTGAACCGCTAATGCCTTGACCATTTTATTTTTTGTTAAGATGGTTGTAATATATGATGTATATTACCGAGAAAATTAATGTTATTAATATTTAAATAGCTAAAGTACTTTTGATAAGCATATAAAATGCATATGCATGTATAAAATAAATTCATTATATTTTTTAATAATTTAATTAAAATTTATAACTAAAACTAAAAAGATATTTGACAAGATGTCAAGCTCACTAGGAGAATCTGAGGCATTGATTACATATTCATCCTAGTCAACCATCAATCTAACAATTCTAACCAAATTAACACACACACACACACACACACATGATATATATATATATATAAAAATATCACATAATTATAAAATGGAACAATTACTTTTCATATGAATGCTTGCCATTAATCAACAAACAACCATCAATTTAAAAATTTTATCCATTCTATCTCATATATATATCACATATATAATCATAAAACAATTCTAACCATTCTAGTCAATCATCAATCTAACAATTCTAATAATTCTATCACATATATATAACACATATATATAATCATAAAACAAAGGAAAAAACTATTTTTATGAAGTCAACCATCAATCTAACAATTCTAAAAATTAATATATCATATAATTTTATATATAAAATATCATAATCAACCAAATTACACTAAAACTTGCATATAGATTGTAATTGGGAAAGGTAAATATACGTAATTGAAACTAATTAAACCAAAAAAGACATATATATAATATTTCTAATATATATTTCATATGAATTATATATATATTAATTTAGTTGTTAAATGGCTTGAGAGACATTAACCTTCCGTGAGGAAATAAACGATTAGATACATCGAAATTCACTGAAAAAAAAATTTCGTCAAAAAGCGAAGAATAAGAGTTTTTTGTTTTAATGCCTACTAATTGAACCCTACTTAATGCTTAAAATCTTTTTCAAAGTGCCTTTGAAAGGAATGATGAACAAGATCTGAAGCTTCATGGCTAATTTGTCCAAGGGTGTGGTTGATGGGGACACAGGGTTCCAACTTTAGAGGATTGGAGTGTTGTTCAATTTATCTTGATTTGTTGAAATTTTTATGAATCAACTTTGCTTATTTCTTCTTTATATGTCAAATCTAGCTCGTTTTTAGTGAGATTATGATTTATGTGCTATCTTGAATGAGTGGGTTGGAAGTCCAGTTCGGAGATCAAGACAATGGGTGAGGCCATGAAGAAAAAATTTGATAAATATTGGGGATTCGGATTTTTTCTTATCCATTGTCGTACACGTTGGGTGCGATGTATGGGGGTTGAAAAGGGCGACATCTTTTCGTAAAGAGTGAACTTTATGAGTTGTTCGATGAATATAAGAAGCTTTATCAACCGGGTGATACAAGTGATAGTGGCAACAAACATTCTAGTTCTAGTGGGGGTGATCAATTGTGAAAAGATTGGTAAAAGCTTCACTCGATTTATAAATCAAGGCTTAAGAAGCAAAGACTTGAGAGTGGGATGTCCGTATAAAAAAAAGTGAACTAGATACTTACTTGGGTGAAGATGTCGTAGAGGGGATAGTTTTTAAGAGGATAGTTTTGATTTGTTGAGGTGGTGGAAAAACTCTTCAAGATTTCCGATTCTTTCAAGAATGGCCCGTGATATCTTAGCCGTTCCAATTTCCACTGTTGCATCGAATTTAATTTAGTATTAGTAAGTACTAGATGTATTTAGGAGTTCTTTAACTCCTAGAATAAGCTAAAAAGATCGGATTCGAGGTTCAATTCCCATATGTGTTGAAGAGCTTTGACCATTTGATTAATTTAGTTTCACATAATTTTCATATTTTATCACATGATTTTGTATTTTAATTTCAGATTTGCCAAATGTTGGAATTGGTGGAGGAGGATTAATGCACCAACATTTAGAAAATCCATCGAATTGAAACCCGGCTTTTTTTTTGTCTTTGTGAACTATCTTATTTCGGGTATGTATTTGATGAACAATTGAACTTGATTTTATGTTATTACTATGAAGTATGAACTTGATTTTATGTTATCAATATGATTTTATGTTTGAATTCCATGTAAAAAAAAGGAAAAACTTAGTTTGGGAAACCAAAACCGAACGAAAATATAAAGTTCGTTATTTTCATTTGGTCGGTTCGGTTAGAAACTTCGGATTTTTTGGTTCGGTTTGGTCATCTTTATGATAAATATGTGTGTAGCAAATATATATTTATAGAAGGATATCTTTATTAAATATGTGTTGTTAGTAGTTAGTAGTTAATGTAATGCATGGTTGCGTTTCAATTCCTATTGAGCACATAATTTTTAAAATATTTTTTTATGTTTTACTACATCTATGTATGTGTTACTACATCTATTTGTTACTACATGGAAAAAATGTGATACTTATAGAAACGAAATGTGTTACTACGTGAAATAAAAATTACATTATCATTTTAAAAAAAATACATTATCATATGGTAACATATTGTTGTTCATATGGTAATACATGAATATTCATTTAGTATCACGACGATATGTGTACAATGTTACATATTACTAAAAACACATGTGTTACTAAATGAATAAAAAGTGTTACCTTATTAAGAAAAACGTATTACCACATGAACAAAACCAGTACAAGCGCGAAAAGAAATCATGAGCCAAAATTACAGGTTTAAAGAACAACTTGATGTATTATTACATGACCAAAAGAGTGTTACCCTATGAACAAAAGAGTGTTACTACATGAACAAAAACCAGTACAAGCGCGAAAAAAAATCCTCAGTCCAAAATTACAAATTTAAAGAACAACGTGAGAAAAGTGCAGAAGGATCTGAAAGACTACGTCACAAAATTGTGAAAAAAAGAATGAAAAACCTATAAATTTGTGAGTGTGAGAAAAATAAGTAATCAAAAAGAATATGAACAAAATATTTTAAATGATTCAAAATAAACAAAAAAATTTAGAATATTACCAAACAATGCCATAAGCATTATACTGAACATATCTTCCGCCAAGAGTGGACGCCCCTTTGATATTATGCCCGCTCATTCGTACCGGAGCTTGATTCCACAGGCATATCCACAAAATTGCAGAACAAATTGACCAAAAAAAAAAAATCAAACTGAAGCGAAGATTAATTAATAAAGAGAGCAGCATTCATGATCGAGTGGAAAAAACCCTAGATCGCTAGGAAAAATGAATGTAGAAGCGTCGGATCCACAGTGGGCCTGACCGACCCGATTCATCTGACCATCGAATTTAAAAAAAAATCAATTTGAACTAAAATTGCACATAACAATAGTAAACAAAATTGAATAGAAGTTTTTGCCATATTATTAATTATTTTACAAAAAGTATTAGTTAATTAACATTAGTTGTTTTCAGAAAAAAAAAATAGTTGTGTTAGATACACAATGCAATTTAAATAAAATACTCTATTCGTTCTAAATTTGATACCACTTGTAGGCCCCGAACGAGTTTTGTGAGGGCAGAAGTCTAGAGGGGAGGGGTGAATAGACTTCTGAAATTTTTTCGTGCAAGATCAGGTGTGAAAGCAAGTTGCTTGATCGAGTCGCGAGTGAATCGGTTGGGTCGATATCAACTTCTTGATCGCGATGGCGGTCGATTCGGTGTCTATCGATTTAACTTATGCGGAAGCAAGTTTCTAACCCGTGTGAAAAACCAGTTTTATAAGATCAGATTCTGCAGTCTGTTTTCAATCAGATGACTAAAGTGTCAAACCGACGATCGGTTTGCTTGATGCGATCGATCCTAACTTTCGAAATATGTATGCGCTTTAAACTCGAAGTTGTGTGCGGTAAAAGCAGATAAGAACAAGTAAAGGCACACAAAAATTTTACAGTGGTTCGAACAACCAGTCCTACATCCACTCTTCCCTATCACAAGGGGCACCAACTTAACCAACTTGAACTTAGTTTAATGTGTTAGTCCAACACAGTACATCCAATAGATGTTTCACGAGTTCTCACTCAACCGATCCCAGAAATCAGAACTAGAAACCCTAGTCTGAAATCTTGCTAAACAAACTTAACCTAACTTTGTGGGTTTGGGTATAAGATTTGTTGTTTGTTCCAACTGGAATTCTATCCTAGTTTTGAGGTAGCCTTAAGCTAGAGGATAAGAATTCTATGCTAAGAACTAATAGGATGAACACTTAGAAAATAATCTTGAATTTTTGTTCTTCGTGCGGAAATCTTGTTATAGCTTGAGCTTGATGATAATTTTCGTGTCTTCACTATGAAGATCAATCCCATATTTATATACCTCGAAATCAAATAGCCGTTGGAGAGCAATTTGAAATTCAAGCTATATTTGGTAGCTTGCAGGCTTGATGTGACGTGCTTCAGGAACGTCATGGCCGAAAGCGTGTATGTTTGTCCTTTCTAGCCGTTTGACTATGCAGCGCCGAATCCTGCTTTGTCAGCTCCGTACGTATGTGTCTCGTTCTCATTGGTTAACAAGTACACTTATTCAGTGTTTGTTCTACCAACTAAAGTTGACATTCTTCTTGTTCAGATTGTCAACATATGACCTGGTGTAACATTAGTTGACACCTGGTGTGAGCTGACCTGATCAGATAAAACTGATCAGTCTACCTGATAGAGTCTTCTGGTGCAAGTTGTCTTAGCTCAACTAGCAGACTCGACTGATATAGGCCTTCTGGTCTTCTGGTCTTGATCTTCTGTTAGTCATCTGATCTTCAGGTCTTCTGAACTTGAGCTTCATGTCTCCACCTGATCATCTGACTAACTGACTCATCTGATCTTCTGACCTCATCTGGTCTTCTGATCCGTCTGGTCTTCTGACCTCATCTGATCTTCTGACCTATACATATTGAGTTTTCCCTCAATATGTGACCTATCTTATACATCAGCTGTCTATACATTTCAGCTGGTCATCCTATCCTGATTCTAAGCCATCAGTCAGCTAACAGGTCAGATTGGTCCTATTACAAACTGTTTTGGAACTTCCATCAAAACTTAATACAAATTTCCCAACAGATTTGACATTCACGGTTTATATGGAGTTTAATGTGGGATGTTGTTTATTGATAAAATTATTTTTTAGGGAGTATTGTGTGATAAAGTAATGATATGTAGTGTAAAATAAATGAGATAAAGTTGATTTTAGTGTAGGAAACATAATAACATCAAAGGAATTTTTGAAGAGACACATTTGTGTGAGACGGTCTCATGGTGAGATGGAACATAATTTGAGTACAACTCTTTAACACTTTGAAAGGGATGTGTGTTGATTTGTGTTAATATGTACCCCGTCTCATACAAATATTTGTCTTTATTATAATACATACATTTATATAAATTTATACAATTCATGATCTTATTTTTAAAAATTGTTTTATTATTTATTTGGAATCCTAAGTTAAATTGCCTGACTAGTCACTCATGCTTTACATTTTCGGAAGATTCTACTCTTTTTCCTTTTGTTATCAACTCCAAATTACAATTATTTTATAATATGAAACATAATGGACACAATTAAAATTAATAATAATAATAATAATAATAAGTTCATATATGTATTAACTTATATTTAAATTGTGTGTATCAAACAAAATTGGAAATTGAGTCATAGGCTCCATTTGGATGGATGTATTTGGAAATTCATGTATTTCACACATAAATCATATTCTTCAATGGATTTACAAATACTTAGATGTGAGAGTTTAGGAAAAAAAGTGAATGGGGATAGTGGGAAGGGATAGAGATGAAGATATTTCACAAATGATTAGGTTTTAATGAGGATTTGAAATCCTCCATTTTAAACTAGAATCTTAAATTTAAGTATTTGTAAATCCATTTGAAAGTAATAATTTTTATTTGAAATCCATGAATTTCAAATTCATCCATCAAATGGAGCCTTAAATAATTTTTAAAAAATGCAGTAATTAAACATTTCCCTCCAATATCTAATTTGGCAGAAAACTTTCCCTCCAAAGTAAAATAACAACACATCATATAGCTTCTTGTGCACCATTTTTTCCGCCTTCACATAAAACATATCTCTGTTCCCAAATCCCACCCCTCTTTCATTTTCACCTTTTACTCCAAAAATGTCCGACATTCCCACTGAACTCTTCCGAAAATACTTCTTCAGCTGCCGGCAGAGTCGCTGTTCCGGTTGAGAACTGTGTGCAAGACATGGCTACGAATCATCGACGATCCATGTTTCATCAAATCCCACACCAACAATCAACTCTACAACCACACACTCCTTGTCAGAAATGAAACAGGGGCTCCCCTGTTTTCATTCTCTCTTGACTCCCTCAAATTCGTCCAAGACCTTCAGGAGATCGACGCCATCCGAATCCAACAATTGATCCGCCATGGTGTACCGCGCTTACCAGCTCTGTTCCACGTGGCCTCCTGCAACGGTCTAATTCTCATATCCCACGAAGACATTAAAAAGATTTGGGCAATATGGAACCCTTTAAAAGGTGAGTCCCGCGAGTTGCCCCAACTTACTAATGCACCTTTTAACTTAGAGGGCTTTGGGTTTGGGTATGATTATGAAGCCGATGACTATAAAGTTGTGAGGATAGATAGATTGATCTGTAATGGAAAATTTGTTTACCAAACTCTTGTTTATAGTTTGAAATCAGATTCGTGGAGTATGATTGAGGATTGTGTTGGTTATACTCCAATGCCGTATCCGGGTGTTTTTCTGAATGGCACATTGTATTGGAGATCATGGGAGATGATAGTTGCACTCGATATTAGGACTGGGAGTTACTCCCAGTTGCCACTTCCCTCTGTTTACATTATGGATATGAATATTGGTTGTCATTTAGATGCATTGGATGGATGCTTAATTTTTAGTTTGAATTATTACAACACGAATCTCTTTGATGGATGGGTGATGAAAGATAATGGAGCAGAGAAGTCGTGGATTAAACTATTTTCGCTGCAAATATTTGTTTCTCCTTTTGAATCTCAAAGGAATTTCAAGCTTGTAGCTTATTTGAAGGGAAAAGAGCAAGTTGTTCTGCAGTATAGTCGAGGTTTCGTGTGGTTTGATATTGCGAATAATTCAGTTTTGAACTTTTCCGTTCATTGCTTTTCGCGTATTGCTTCTTCTAGAATTTGTCCGGGGAGCCTTGTTCGACTCAAGGCTCGTGGTAGTGCTGTTGGATTTGAAACAGGTGCTAAAACATCAACAAAGAAGAGAAAGAGGAATTGTAAGAAAAAAGATGCAAGGTACCCTGCTTACCTTCTTATTTATGATGATTTGTGAATTTGATAAACTCTGTTTTAGCTGATTTTGGAAATGGAGATTAAAAACCACGTTGTGTAGGTTCTATTTTTGTGTGTTTTCACCGGTAGTCTGGTTCATGATTGCTGAATAAAAAAGTTACTATGAAATAGCATATTTAGAAAGTTATTCCATTTTCTTTTAGTTATATGGAGAATCTATGTTCATTTACTGAGAATTTTGTACATGTGAGATCTTTACTTTGTTTATCCTTGCAGTTTGAAGATTTGTGTAAGAGGTAATGGAGACGACTGTCGTTTTAGTGACCGTTTTTGTAGAGAAGACTTGTGCGATTGCAGTATTGAGAAAATGAGATATTGGGATAGGTAAGAGGACGCTTAACAACATAACTTTTTTCTCTTTTAAGCCTTTATATTATCACAAATTGTTTTGTGAAACTTGTGCATAGTATGAACTTGATACCATTGCATTTATAAACTAATATTATTCCTCTTAAAAACTAAGGCTCATAACATTTAATGCTATGATACTAGTTCATAAGTGTAATAATATTAGTTGATAAGAGTTGAGGTATTAGTTTATAAGTGGAATAGTGTTATTTCAAGTTTCAATGGAGAATTACTCTAATATTTATTTTACGATGCTAGCTTTTGTAAATTATTGGGATTATCAATGCATGATGAAGACCATGAGAAGTGGTTGCAAGTCCTTGTTTTCACAACGTTTGCATTTTTGAGTTGATAGAAATTACATAATAATTTAGGTAACAAAATCACAAGAGTCAATTTTCTTGAGAGAAAGACCTTAGTTCGTGAGGTAGATTCACAGAATAAAATTTTCTGTTGGGAGTAAAAATTGTAAACAACTCATTTGAGAATCTCATTGCAGAAACTAATCTGTTTCTTATATTTGCCCAAAAATTCATTTTAAATTGGGATTGAGTTTCCATTTAAAAGTGAAGGTCAATTTATTGCTTGACCAGTCTGAATGGTATTTGTGATAGGTATAAGTGTATAACAATACAAACAACATAGTGACATACTGGGTTTATAACACCCTCAGCCTCCACCTGAAGCCCCATTGTACAATATTTCTCCTTATTTTATTCACTTGCAATTATAACTAATTTTAAAGTCATAAAATGTGCAAATAAATAAGAATTTGAATTTATCTAATCACTCGGCATCTTTATTACTACTTCTTTTCTTACCCAATGTGGACTTACTCTCTCCGTCCCTAAATTGGTTGAACATTTATTTTGCACATAAGTTTTAAGAAAAGAATTACTTATTATCATTAAAAGAGATAAAATTACTTTTTGGTGTGGGTTAAATGGTAAAAGTAGTTATATTTTTTAAATTAAATAAGATAAAGTGTGTAATATTAAGGTGTTTGAGGGTATAGATAAAAGAGAAAAAAATTATTTTATTGCTCTGAGAAATTAAGAAATTGGGAGGCTAAATAAACCTTTGTATTATATGATAACATTTGATTATTGGGATTATGAATGTTTGATGATGATAATGAGAAGTGGTGGTTGTAATTCCTTGTTATGTAGTATAATGTTTGCATTTTCGAGTTCAGATAAAGACTGATCAGTTTTTTGAAACATTAAGATAGAAAAAGGGGAGAATCATGGATTTCATCTTTGAATAAATTTGTCCATTGGAGTAAAAATTATAAAACTCATTTGACATCTAGAATCTAATTTCTCTATATATTGGCCCATATTTAATTTTAAATTGAGAGTTGAGTTGTGATTTTGCATTTAAGTCTGAACGTCAAGTTATTTGCTTGAGCAGATTCAATGAGAATTTGTGATCATTATAACAGTACAAACGACACAATTTTCAGAACTCATTTTCTCTTTGTTTTCCACGCGAGATTATTAATTAATTCCAAATTCTCCATAAACAAAACACAATTTCTAACAAAATGCTGCTAACTGTTTTTGTATTACAAAAGGAGAAAAGAAAATGGGAGGGGCCTCATCTCAGTAAACACACGATAAAGCCCACTGTAAAGCCGCAAATGGGCTGGAAAATATAACAAAATAAAAAACTCTGAACAATTAAAAGTTAGTAAAACACTAAAATTCAATCATTTAAACCTACCCAATAAATATTTTTTTTTAAAAAAACTAGCCAATTAAAATAGTGGCCAAACTAGGCTTGGCAGCGGGGCGGGGAATCCCCGCGAAAATTCCCCGTGGGGCGGGGATGGGGAATTTTTTCCCCCGAAGGTCGGGGCGGGGCGGGGCCGGGAATAACATTCCCCGCCCCATTCCCCGCGGGGCTCTGAATTAATTTTATAATTTAAATTAATATATATATAATTATAAATTAATATATATATATATAATTAAATAATATGTTTTAAAATTCTAAACTCTAATCTTGAAACTATAATTTACTAATATATATTTTTTTTTTTGAGGAGCTTGACATAGATGCAAGTGAAACGGAGAATTGAGTTGTTTAATTATGAGAAAAAAACAAATGAGATAAACAATAAGCTATTTTTTATTTTTATATATGTTGTATGCTTAATTTTATATTTCGAATTTTTGTTGATGTTGATGTTGATGTTGAACTGTTTTTTTAATTTTCATAGATATTGTTTAATTTGTATTTTGAATTTTTATATTCGTAATAAAATTGTGAAAATTAGATTTTTATAATTTTTTTTTTAAAAAAAAGGTGGGGCAAGGATTTCTCGAATCCGAATCCCATGAGGATGAAATTCTGTGAGGCGGGGAATATGGCCGATTTTTCTCCCGAATAGTTCATGAGGATTCCCTCCCCAAAATTCATCAGGGACGGGGATGGGGAATTGTTGTCACGTACCCGCCCCACCCCATTGCCACGCCTAGGCCAAACTGCATATTGGGCGGGAACTTTCCCACCAAAATAAAATTAATTAATAGGAGTAACCATCAAATCAAATCATAGCTTGTTTTGCAGCAGTTTTTGAACCTCACATGAACCTTTCTCTGTTCTCAAATCTCACCAATTTTACCACCTGCTTCAAAAATGTCCGACGTTCCTTCCGAAATCTTCCGAGATATACTTCTCCGATTGCCTGCAGATTCACTCTTCCGCTGCAGAAGCGTGTGCAAGACATGGCTACACATAATCGACGATCCATGTTTCATCAAATTCCACACCAACAATCAACACTACAACCACACCCTCCTTGTCCGAAATCAAACAGGGGTTCCCCTTTATTCCTTCTCTCTTGACTCCCTCGACTTTATCAGTGTCCCACAAGAGGTCGATGCCATCTGTATCAAACAATTGATCCGAAATGACGTGCCACGCTTACGAGATCTGTTCGATGTGGCCTTCTGCAACGGTTTAATTCTCATATCTCATGAAGATAAAAAAAAAATTTGGGCAATATGGAACCCCTTGACGATGGACTGTCACGAATTGCCCCGACCTAATTGTTATAGTGTTACAAGTTTCCCTGAATTTGGTTTTGGGTATGATGGTGATGCCGATGACTACAAAGCTGTGAGGATAGACAGATTGTATTCTGCTGGAAAACGTGTGTTCCAAACTCTTGTTTATAGCCTGAAATCAGATTCATGGAGTAGGATTAACGATTGTCCTGATCATTTTAATTTGGTAAGTCCTGGTGTATTTTTGAATGGTGTATTGTACTGGAGATCAAAGGGTATGGTTATTGCACTCAATCTTACAACTGAAAGTTACTCCCAGTTTCCCCTGCCCCTAGTAACCACAAAACCGGATATGCTTCCTGATTCTCGTTTAGATGCATTTGATGGATGCTTAATTTTTAGCTCTACTTATTACCCCATGGTGCATTTTGATGGATGGGTGATGGAAGATAGTGGAGTAGAGAAGTTGTGGATTAAACTGTTTTCACTGCAAAGTCGTGTTAATTTTGTTGATCCGGATTTGAAGGTTGTAGCTTATATGAAGAGCAAAAGACAAGTTGTTCTGCAGCATCAAGGGGGGTTCTTCTGGTGTGATGTTGAGAACAAATTCTGTCAAGAGGTTTTCTATTGATGGATTCCCGGATATTACCTCTTCCCAAATTTGTCCAGGGAGCCTTGTTCGGCTCAGTGTTCGTGGTAGTGCTATTGGATTTGAGCTGTTACAACTACAAAAACGGCAACACGGAAGAGAAAAAGAAAGAGTAAGAAAAGAGATACAAGGTACAAAATCCCTGCTACCTTTCTTAATTATGATTATTTATGATGTTGATGATGGAGTCTATTTTAGCTGATTTTAATTTGAAATGATTGAGGAATAAAAGAGTTACACTACCAAATAAGCATATTTAGAAAGTTACTGCAATTTCTTTTATGTGAGAATGTTTGAAACATTATTGTTGTATAGTTATTTATTGCCACTAGGGGATGTGCTATGGATAACAGATGAAAGAAGTTTATGATTTCCATTCTTGAATCTAAGCACTTGGTGTGGGAAACAGTTTAATGCCCTTAATAAGATGTTGGACTTCGAGTCAACTTTCAATAGCATGTTGGTCTCTAGTCGAATAGAAGAAAAATAAATCACCTAGAACACAAGGTTGACATCCACTATTCTACTTTATTATTTATTGAATACAAGAAACATGAGATGAAACAATGATGTGTGCTACATTCTTGGATGTTTATCCTCGCAGATTGAAGATATGTGTAAAAGATGGTGACCAGTCTTGTCCAGATTGTTTTTGCTTTTGTTGCCCTGACGAACCACTATTTTGGAACACATTAGACGATGATGCGTGAGAGCAGACTTCAACTGTCTCTTGCATTTATAAGTATGTAAGTCGCCAGAAAGACAATTTTTGCTCTTGTCATTTGTGTGTACACTATATGTTAACTTTTGTAAATCAGACTAGGGAAGTTGGGATTATGAATGTAAGATGTTGACAAGTGGTCGCGAGTCCTTGTTCATACTAGTTTCCGTTTTTTGAGTTTATAGAATTCACATATAAAACTTAGTTTGGAATTCTTGATCCTTCACACAAAAACATAAAGCCAGATTAATGATTATGTGCTCATTTGGTTAGCTGGAATCCCGTGATCTTTATCCTTGTTCATTAGAGTAAGAATTAATAACTACTAATTCTCATTATAAATGAACCTTGTGAAAGCACACGCAAGCATACATAACGTTACTGGCATGTTTATCATTGCAGGTTGAAGATAGAGTGTTGTTCAGATAACTGTTTTTGCAGTGGAGACATGTGTGACTGTTTTGATGAAGAAAGCTATTGGGAGATGTCGGAGGATGCTTGAGAGCAGAAATTTATCTCTAGTAAAACCTTGTGTTATGATGTAAGCTTTTTTAAATCAGACTATGTTTTTGTGGTTATGAATGAGAAGTGGTTGTGAGACCTTGTTTCATTTTGGAGTTGATTGACATTGCATAAAAACTTAGATTACACTATCATGATCCATTTCCTGAGATAAAACATCATGATCAGACGTTATTATCAGAGGCTCAATTAAGGGAGATAATAAACTGTTAAGACATGGATTCAGAGTATATATTCACAAAAGTAAAAGAATGCATGTTTAGTAGAACAAATTGGGAAACAGAGGGCTAGAATAAACAGGGAAGAGCAGAATTCAATTTAACTTTAAGTTTGAGTGCCCTTTATATAGAGGCAACACATGAGATTTTCCTAATATTTTTCATAATATCTCAGTACCTATATGGAACTTTTCATATATTTTGCATTGCAACTATTGGAAGAACAGTAACATTCAATAAGAAGAATAAGGGAACAGATACAAGGAATTAATACTCAGTAGCCTTCTTGTTTAATTTTTGCAACATTTCCTCGTTTGAGACGGGTCTCTCTTGACCCATATTAACTAAACGAATTATCTCTGCAAGAGAAGTTGAAGACGAGTGTTGTTCGGATATGTGGGAGACATCGGAAAGGGTTTTATCCCCAGCTTTGTAGTTTCTTGTAGCCTTATTCACATGATAATGTCAGTTTTTTATGGTAATATCTATATTGTTGCAATGTTAGAGAGAATACTTTATCTTGTTAATAATCAATCTCTAATCTGAAATCCATTGTGTTATTGTAAGAGAACTTTCCACCTTTACCTGTTAAATTCTGCATTTAACATAAGAAGCATGCCAATGAAGTGAGATTTATGACAGGCTTTTAGGGCTTCCTTTTCTATCTAGTCCTTTCCTTTCTTCTTTAGGTTTTTGATTAGATCTCGATCACTTCTCTTTGTTGCACGGGTTTCTAGAATCAGTTCTCGATGAAGCTCTGTAAGTTTCGAGAGTCAAATCACGCCCAACAGAATCATTATCACTGTCATAAACACGGTCACCATCTGAATCATCATTTTTTGAGTCACATCCGTCACCAGAATATGAGCCTTTACGCCTACTCTTCCGTGGTGGAGACTGGAGATGAATGACGTTTCCTCGCAGGTAAAATTTTCCTTCCTGCTGCCTCCAGGAGCATTTTCTCTAGGTCCGCCATTAAACCTTATCACCTATTTCGGATGCAAGAAACATTAATTACGAACTTTTTACAAATTGATGCACCATTCACCCAACAAGTAATCTATAAAACTATCAATTTACAATATTAAAAAAATCATCACCTATCTACACAGATGGTGATTCAAGTAATAGTTGTTAAGGGTGAGGGCGCAAGAGGGTTCCTAGCACCCGAGACGCAAGGGACGCGCCTCTTGTACATGGGAAAAATTACAATTTACAAGGAAATAATATTGGAGCCCTATTATTTGAGGAATAATACAATGGGATAATCTTATCTAAATCAAGATTTGCAATTCTCTTTCTATATGAAGGAGATAAAATCTGAACTAAATAAAGATTCTGTCAACTCTCTTCCTATGACAATGAGAGAGATGAAACATAACAGCATAAGTAAAAAAAGCAGCAACAAAGATAGGATTCACAAAGGAAAAAAGGGGTAAAAGAACCTTGCTTACAGGAACAGTGATGTTGTTTCTTAGTTTCTTCTAACTTTACCAATTTCCCCTTGAGCTAGGCCTAAATTGAACACTGTTCTCTTGTTTATGATTCGTCTCTGTTTTCTTTCGAGTCAATTTTTGTCAAAATTGGTTTAATTTTGTTTCAAAAATCATAGACAAACCACGTTTTCGGAGTGGGAAGATCCGAAAAGTAGAAGAGACGCACCAAGGCGCGCTGAGTTGCAGCAGAAAAGCAGGCACACGCCTGGGAAACTGCACTCAGCCATGAGAAGATGCAAATCTTTGAGCTTCTTACGCCCTAAAAGCACCTTTAACAGCTATTTTTTCGATTAAAGATGTTTCAATGCCAATTTGCTGAATACACTTTCCAGAACTAATTAACTAAACAACTAAGTGACTCCAAGCATCAGCTACCATAAACATATTTTTGAAAGAGTATCCATATCAACAGAACAACATACAGAAAAGTCTCACAAAATCAATTAAAGTTATCTACATTAAAAGCTAAAATAGAATGTCATAAATTGAAACTACGAATCATACAACTACATGCCAAATTCTACATTACGCGCAAACCCTGGAATTTTGTTGATTACAGTATCACATACCTCAAAGTTAGAGAATTAAAATGTTTCAGGAGAAATTAACCGCAATTTTGTCGTGTTTTTACTAGGACCACTTTTTAACCCTAGGTTTGGGAAAGGGGAAATGATCGGAAGAGGAGAAGAGAAAGGGGAGGAAATCGGGAGATGCAGAATTGGAGGCGGTTTAATAAAACCAATTCCTATAGTCTCGCTAAACTAATTGCTACAATTATGCCAAATGATTACAATACACAATAGACAAGAGAAGAATATATCACGGGAGTTTACACAAATTGTTCAGTGCACCGCATGCACCAATAAAATTAGTGCAATTTAATTTTAAAAATCTCATTTTTTATTTTTTTGAGTTTTAACTTTTTTTTTTTTCAATTTCGATTTTCTTTTAACTTTAATTTCAGTTTTAGATGTTTTTTTTTAATTTTTTAATACCCGACCCGACCCCAAACCTGACCCGAGTGATTCATGGTTCACTCGATCCAAGTGGTTCATGGTTCACCTGGCCCAAATGGTTCAAATATGATTTAGGGTTCATCATTTAGGGATTAGGGTTTAGAGTAGACCATTTTTTATTGGTGTATGGAGTGCACAGGAGAGTGACTCGGGAGTTTATTGTTGGATTTTATTAAATCTTGAGAAAATATTATAAATGGTCCTGTAATCTTTTCTGCACAAAAGGTTATACTCCCTCCGTCCCAATCTTTATGATAAAATATCAATTTTTTTGTCTCAATCTTTATGGTAAAGTTACTTACACACTTTATTATTTTATCACTTTATCACATAAAATATTAATAAACAATATTTTCTACCCCCAATTACTCATCACTTTATCACATAAAATATTAATAAACAATTCTTCCTACCCCACCACTTTATCACTATTACATTAAATGTTTATGAACAGTCACAATCCCACGAAGATTGGGACGGAGGAAGTATAACTTTTTTTTTATTTCATCCTTTTAGTCTCGATTCAATTTCAGTCCTTTCCGGGAAAAAAAAATTAAATTTCCACCTGAGTTGGCCACGTCATTTAATATTCCGGCCAAAATCAATTTCAGTCCTTTAAGCCTTATGTATTTATTATTTTTCCCTCTAAATGAGGGATGTGGAGTGTGATTAGTATGTGGGGCATTAATTTTTAATGGGTTGGTTTTATGGCTGGAAATCAGATAACATAGCCAAATCCGGTAGAGATAAAAAAAAAAAAAAACAGAAAATGAGTCTGAAAGGACCAAAATTGAAAAATAAAAATTTACAAAACTTTTTTGTAGACCCAGAGAAGCTACAGGATCATTTGTGATATTTTGGGGGTGTTTGCAACCTCATTTCAATTTCAATAGTGTAGAAGCACTTATTTTAGAAGTTTGTTAGACTCAACTTCTTTGAAAAATAAGTGTTTCTATGGGTTGGGGGCGAGTAGTGTTTGTAAACACCCCCTCTATCTCAAACCTGTCATTCAATAATAAAAAAATGCACTAATTAAGCCTTTCCCTCCAATATCTAACCGCTACTCAACTGGCCAAAATTGAAATATACAACATGACATAATAAATAAAACAAAAGATCTGATGTGCTTTTTAATGTGGAATATACGATGAAACATGAAAAGTGAATCAATAGTTGTGATACGCTTTTCGAAACCATTTCCTTCTACAGAGCTACAAGGTTTTGCATTTGATGTTTAAACAGAAGAAAACAGAATGGCAAAGCTGCGTTCCAATGTGAGGAAAGCTGCAAAATGAATTTTTTATACAGCTAGCTCACAAACCAATAAGAACTTTAAACAGATGCTAACGTAATCAGATTTCAATTGCGAAGGGCAGAGAAACTTCAATGAAGTATCTAAGCTTCCATCTTTGTCAAGCAAATTGCTTATGATAGTTGCAAAGCAAAATATATGAAAACTCTACTTGAGGTGCACAAGTACATGGAAAGTCTTGTGAGCTGTCTCTATTTGAAGGACACAAATTTCATAAACTGGGGAACATTGTATATAGTAGTTTTCATTAGGCCAATAAGTTCGGCATGTATATAATGCATAATATTCATGCATGACTGGATTAGAGAAATAAAAAAAATTGATGACATAGAATATACTCTATATCGTAATGGTGTCACAAATCTCATCATCCCATGAGATAGAACTTCATTTCTATTATCTTATTCATTAGAATGAGAACCAGTGGTTATTAATTCTGATTCTAAAGAACAAAGATAAAGACAGAGGGATTCCGGGGTAATGAAATGAGATCATCCACATGATCATCAATCTTGTTTATCTTTATGTGTCAAGGGTCATGAGTATAAGAGATATAATTACTGAATGAGATGATTTTATTCAGTAGAAGGAATAGTCAATATATACACGTACAACACCTTTGTATAAGGAAAGGAATCAATCTTGACTAATTACAATATTTACACTAAAGAATATTCTAGAAGAACTATTCCTTAATACGCCCCCGCAAAATTGACGTTCCATCGGCAACAGAAATTTTGGAACGAAGAAGTTGAAACCTTGTTCGGGATAGCGGTTTTGTCAAAAGGTCGGCAAGTTGGTCGAGAGTATTTACATGAGCTACGGTGAAGATGCCTTTTGAAGAAAGGTCTCGAACAAAATGAAGATCTAAGGCAATGTGTTTCATCCTTGAGTGCATGATGGGATGTAAAGCAAGTCGTGTAGCTCCTAGATTGTCACATAATAGTTTCGTGGCTTGGATAGTGAGACACCAAGTTCTCGGAACAACTGAAATATCCAACAAACTTCCGCAGCTGTTGAGGCAATAGCTCGATATTCCACCTCAGTAGATGATCTTGCAACCCCCTTTTGCTTACGAGATCTCCAAGATATTGGGTTTGGTCCAAGGAAGACTACATATGTAGAAGTAGATTTTCCATCACTCATATTACCACCAAAGTCGGAATCTGAATAAGCTGTGAGATCGAGAGTGGACGGTGGTCGAAGTAGTAGACCATGATTAATAGACCCTTTTAAATAACGAAAAAGTCTCTTAACAGCAAGCCAATCATCATGTGTTGGAGAAGACATCTCCTGTGCTAGACGATTCACGGAGAATGCTATATCTGGTCTCGTGATGGTTAGGTATTGTAACCCTCCAATAGCACTGCGATAATCTGAGGGATCGACTGAGCCCGAAACAGTGAGAGCCGAAGAAGGAGACATTAGAGTACTAACAGGTTTCGATCCATCCATGTTGAAGCGATGAAGAAGATCCACCATATATTTGTGTTGGGATAGAAGTAATCCTTCTCGGCATCGAATCATTTCCACTCCCAAAAAATAGGTAAGTGTGCCAAGATCTTTAACTGCAAACTGTTTCTTTAGATGAGGCGTTAACTTTTCAAGGAGGATCGAACTTGTGCCTGTCAAAATCATATCATCGACATATACAAGAATAATCATATAATCATTCAAATGACGATAGATAAAAAGTGATGTGTCTGCTCTAGACTGAATGAAACCGAAGGATAATAGGGATGCACTCAATGCTTGAAACCAAGCTCGAGGAGCCTGACATAGGCCGTATAAGGACTTCCGTAAGAGACACACATGATCAGGATGAGATCTATCAATGAACCCCAGAGGTTGTACCATATAGACTGGAGTGGTGAGAGTCCCATGTAGAAACGCATTGCTTATATCAAGTTGGCGTAACTCCCATTTGTGATGAAGTGCTATTGTGAGGATTGTACGGATCGTGACAGGCTTAACAACAGGACTGAACGTCTCATGATAATCCAATCCAGGTCTTTGGTGGAACCCCTTTGCAACTTACAGCGCCTTGTGCCTATCAATCGAACCATCTGGACGTCGCTTGATAACAAATACCCATTTGCATCCAATAACATTTGATTTTGGAGTTGGTTTCACTTGCTCCCAAGTTCCATGTCGAGATAAGGTAGTGAATTCCTCGGACATGGTGTCTCGCCAACAAGAATCCCTTAAAGCCTGTGAAACATAAGTTGGAGCAACCTCACTATCAATAGGGTGTTTGGTAGAGGAGAATACCTTTGGCCGAAAAATATTATTTTGGCTTCGTGTAGTCATTCCATGTGTGCGAGTTATTACATGAGGATCTTCATGGGATGAGGTGGACTGTTGCAAAACTTCTGTGAGTTGGGGTACCGTCGATGGAGAAGAAGATGTTGATGTCGACCCTCGTGCAGGGGAATTAAGGGTTGAAGGTTGATCCTCGGACACACTTGATGGGATGTTATGAACGGGAACTTCTGGAACTGGAGGTATCACCACCTGTCGTGAATGTATAATATCCATAGGATTTATAGTGAATGGGACCGAAGGAGGTGATGAACCTGGACTTGCTTTCTCATTAAATTCAGGAAAATAATTTTCTTTAAACTGAACATGACGAGAAATAAAAATATGACCTGTTGTAGTATCCAAACACTTGTAGGCACTTTGTGTAGTGGAATATCCAACAAAAATGCATGGTTTAGATCGTGGCTCCAATTTATTCAAAGTGTAAGGTCGTAACCATGGATAACAAACACACCCAAAAACTCGAAGTTTCAAATAATCCGGTTTGTGCTTAAAAATTGATTCAAATGGGCTTTTGTTTTGCATAACAGATGAAGGCATTCTATTAATGAGATAGACCGCAGTTTGAAATGCATAGGACCAAAAACCGAGAGGGAGTTTTGCATAGTGAATTAATGCCTTACCCGTTTCAACAATATGTAGATGACGACGTTCGACTAAGCCATTTTGCTCAGGAGTATGTGGAGCTGTTGTTAACCAGTTTATCCCATGAGTAAAAATAAGAACGTAATGCAATGAATTCACCACCAT
Organism: Stenogyne calaminthoides; assembly: GCA_037126765.1. Lineage (NCBI taxonomy): Eukaryota > Viridiplantae > Streptophyta > Magnoliopsida > Lamiales > Lamiaceae > Stenogyne > Stenogyne calaminthoides. The sequence continues at coordinate 8,481,724 of JBBCBC010000020.1, read as the reverse complement.
TGTCACTGTAAAAGTTCTTCATCAAGTGACCAAACTGACACTCTACAAGTGGACAAAATCGTTCAATATTTCCACGAACCCGCGACTTGCAATTCATGGGAAAAATCCAACAATATTTCGAGAAAGCATCGACAAGCAATAGGTAATATTTATAACCATCAACTGAAATCAAAGTTGGTCCCCATACATCTGCATAAATATAATGTAACGGATGTAATGCAACCAAAGACGAAGCACCAAATGGCAATCTATGTGCTTTACAACAAAGACAAGAATCACATCTAAATTCCGACACACCGGATTTATTTAATAAAGGAAGTTTATGACTTGCAATAATTGTAGTACTAGTATGATGAGATGGATGACCCAATCGTGCATGCCACGTGTGAATATCCGTACGCAAACCAAGCATAGAAAAATTAGCAGCAGACTTCAAATAAGGTTGTGGAGCCCGAAGATGATAAACACCATTACTGCATTGGCCTTGAGCCAGATGCGCCCCCGTAAGTCGATCCTTCACAACAAAGGAAGAAGGAAAAAACTCCACAGATACATTATTTGATTGAGTAAATTGGTGAACAGATAAAAGATTCTGCTGGGCTTTCGGTACACATAACACATTATCCAATTTAAATGCACGATTGGGAAAATTAATAAATGATGTACCAGTATGAGTAATCGGCATGGAAGAGCCATCAGTCAAATTCACTTCATCAGTTCCATCATATTCAGAGTGAAGTGAAAGATTACCAAGATCAGACGTCAAGTTGTGAGACGCCCCAGAGTCCATCATCCAGGAATTCGGTGGCGGAAACGGGCCTGGCGACCTAGCCATATTGGCAGTGGCTTGCAAGCGACGACAAGTTAAAGCCCCATGACCTGGATACTGACAAATCTGACATATAATAGGAGATCGATGAGAATCGGTATTCGAGTTATTATACCTGCCATTGTTTCGATTCCTGTTGTTGTTTCCACCACGAAATCCGCCTCTGTTCTGATTAGTATTCTGATTGCGGTTCTTGTTTGAGTTGGACTGGGATGATGTTTGATGAGAGCGGCCAACAGAATTATTCTAGGCTGAATTTGCAGAGACAACCAACTCAGAAGAGGTGTTGTCGAGTCCATCCACAAAGAGTTCTTGGGCCACCAGCATGTCGAGCAATGTCGAAAATGAGATGGAGTGTGGTTGCGCCCGAATCGAGGCCACAATGTCGCGGAACTTAGGTCCTAGACCATTGATGACACATATAGTGAAGTCGTCATCGGACATGGGAGAATCAATAAGAGCCAACTCATCGGCTTTGGCTTTGAGAGAGTGTAAAAATTCAGTCACCGTGCGATTTCCAATCTGGGCCTTCCCTAGATCGGATTTGAGTTGCATAACTCGGGACCTGGAACGACTCGCAAAAATCTGATGAAGCGCCGTCCATGCCTCCTTGGAATTTTCGGCTGTAGAAGCAAATGGTGAGACCTCCTCGGATAAGGAGCCCATGATAGTTGCTAAGACCAACTGGTCTTGCTGAAACCAGTGTTTGTATTCTGGTGATGTGCGAGCAGGTTTCGATATTTCTCCGGTGACGTAGCCCTGGATATCCAATCCATTGAAGATAGCGAGCAAGTGTGAGCGCCATTGTGCGAAGTTCTGCCTCGTGAGTTTTTGAATATGCTGCAGTGACGTCGGGACGATGACAACGGTCTTGGGGGATTGGCGCTTGTCTAATTATTGGTGGAATCTCTGGTGGCAGAGTTGCTCATGGTGGCTGCAGCGGAGAAGGAAGAGAACGGCAAGAACTAGGGCACAGAAGGGTAGAAAGGTTTTTCAGCGGAAAAGCGTTAATTTAGAATCGCTTAGGAATGATACCATATAAGAGATATAATTACTGAATGAGGTGATTTTATTCAATAGAAGAAATAGTCAATATATACACATACGACACCTTTGTATAAGGAAAGGAATCAATCTTGACTAATTACAATATTTACACTAAAGAATATTCTAGAAGAACTATTCCTTAATAATGAGATCCAAACTAAATTTAATATGTTAATTCTAAAACTCAGAAATCGTAAACTGGTCTGGACAAGGAGTCGCGGCCACTTGTCAACATCGTACATTCATAATCCCAACTTCCATAGTCTGATTTACAAAAGTTAACATCATAGTACACCAACAAATTACTAGAGGCAAAATTATCTTTCCGGTGTCTTACATATATATAAACTCAAAAGACAGTAGACTGCTCTCAAGCATCCTCGTCTGATGTGTACCAATTCACTAGTGCTTCCTCAGGGCAACAGGGGCAATTACGATCTGAACAAAGCTGGTCACCATCTTTTACACGTATCTTCAATCTGCAAGGATAAAACATCCAAGAATGTAGCTCACATCATTGCTTCATCTCATGTTTCTTTGTATTCAATAAACATGTCACGTGTTAATGAGTAATGATATGCGATGCACGTGGCACGCCATTATTTTCTCATACTGGATTACTGAACAAAAACAATAAAGTAGAATAGTGGATTTGTTGATCTTCTTCTATTCGAGTAGAAGACCAACATCCTATTGAAAATCGACTCAAAGTCCAACATCTTATTAAGGGCATTAACCAATCCCAAGTGCTTAGATTCTGAATGGAAATCATAATATTCTTTCATCTGTTATCCAAAGCACACCCCCAAGTGGCAATAGATAACTACTTTTCACATGTCGGCATCCATAAAACAACAAATTTTCAAATATTTTCACATAAATGAAACTGCAGTAACTTTCTAAATATGCTTATTTGGTAGTGTAACGCTTTTATTTCTCAATCATTTCAAATTAAAATAAAGTAAAATAGACTCCATAATTAACATCATGAGTCATCATAATGAACAAGGGTAGTAGGGATTTTGTACCTTGTATCTCTTTTCTTACTCTTCCTCTTTCTCTTCCTTGTTGATGTCCTCTCAGTAACAGCTCCAATTCCAACAGCACTATCACGAACACTGAGTCGAACAAGACTCCCTGGACAAATTTGCGAAGAGGTAATACACGGGGATCCATCAATAGAAAACTTCTTGACAGAATTGTTCTCAACATCACACCAGAAGAAACCACATTGATGCTGCAGAACAACTTGCCTTTTGCTCTTCGTATAAGCTACAACCTTCAAATTGGGTCCAACAAAATTAATACGACATCGCAGTGAAAACAGTTTAATCCACAACTTCTCCACTCCATCATCTTCCATCACCCATCCATCAAAATGCACCATCAGGTTATAAGTAGAGGTAAATATTAAGCATCCATCCAATGCATCTAAACGAGAATCAGGAAACATATCCGGTTTTGTGGTTACTGGGGGCAGGGGAAACTGGGAGTAACTTTCAGTTGTAAGATTGAGTGCAATAATCATACCCATTGATCTCCAATACAATACACCATTCAAAAATACACCAGGACTTACCAAACGAAAGTGATCAGGGAAATCCTCAATCCTACTCCACGAATCTGATTTCAGGCTATAAACAAGAGCTCGGAACACACATTTTCCAGCAGAATACAATCTGTCTATCCTCACAGCTTTGTAATCATCAGCATCTCCATCATACCCAAAACCAAACCCTGGTAAACTTGAAACACCACCATTAGGTCGGGGCAATTCGTGGCAGTCCATCGTCAAGGGGTTCCATATTGCCCAAATTTTTTAGTATCTTCATGGGATATGAGAATTAGACCGTTGCAGAAGGCCACCTTGAACAGATCTCGTAAGCGCAGCACGTCATCTCGGATCAATTGTTTGATACAGAAGGCATCGACCTCTTGTGGGACACTGATAAAGTTAAGGGAGTCGAGAGAGAAGGAAAACAGGGGAACCCCTGTTTGATTTCTGACAAGGAGGGTGTGGTTAGAGTTGATTGTTGGTGTGGGCTTTGATGAAAGATGGATCGTCGATGATGCGTAGCCATGTTTTGCACACACTTTCTGAATCGGAAGAGTGATTCTGCCGGCACTCGGAGAAGTATTTCTCGAAAGAGTTTGGATGGAACATCAGACATTTTTGGAGCAAAATGTGAGATTTGGGAACGGAGAAATGTTTCGTGTGAGCAGAAAAAGGTGCATAGCAAGCGATTGATTTGATGCCTACTACTATTAATTTTAAATTTTATTTTAATTTTGGTGGGAAAGTTCCCGCCAAGTTACCATTTTACCAATATGCAGTTTGGATCAGGAAAATAAGGATGTAATTCAATTGATTCTAGCTCAATTTTATAGTATTTTAATGTGACTTATTTTTGTTCAAGTCGTGCTTGTTACCAAATGTATATTGTTAGAAAATGTAGAGCTAAAGCTGATTTATGAACTTTTTCGAATTTAATTAGGCGTAAACAACCATAAAATACAACCACAACTTAAATTATGTGAAACATCGAAAGCAAAAATAAAAGATCTTACAAAATAAAATATTGAACATCAAAGGTAAAAAGAATATTCTATGAATAAAATAAAAAGAGACGCAAGAAATGATAAAACAAAAAATTGAGAATAGTAAAATAAAAGCATACTAATAAACATGTTCATAAATTAACATATATTCCCCCGTCCCAATCTTATTTTGGTGGTTTACTATGTGCTCGAAGTTTTAAAAAAATATTTATTAATATTTTATGTTATAAATTGATAAAGTGTTGATGGTAGAAATAGTTGTTTATTAATATTTTATGTGATAAAGTGATAAAATAATAAAGTGAGTATTTTCATTTAAGAAAATATACAGTTAAAATTAAGACGCCCAAAATGAAAAGGATGCAGTCATGATTGGGATGGAAGTAGTAGAAGTATATAGGATGTGCATAATACTTCCAAATTGCGTTGTAGGTTCTGGTGCCTTCTGCACATTTTCCTTATTGTCGTTATATAGTTTGGTTTTTATGGGTGGGGTGTAATTGAGTCAAGTCGGTTCGTGAGTTACTCGTGGTTAACTCGTAAAAATATCGAAATTAGCTCGAGCATAATCGAATCGAGTAGATATTGAGCTCGAGCTCATAAATACTCAGCTTCGAGAGGCTCGCGAGCCTAATCGAACTTGCACAGTAATTACTATTATTCCATCAATTTTACTAAATATATATACTAATATTTTAATAATATATTTTATATTTAATTTTATAAAATTATATAAGTAATCGAGTCGAGCTTGAGTTTAAAAATTTGGGCTCGACCGAGTTCGAGTCGAGTTTCGAGCTTCGAGTATTCTACTCGAGTTAAGTTCGAACCCAGCATTACTTGACTCGACTCGACTAGTTCACACCCCTATTCATGGGCCTACCATGGCCTTGTGCCTTGTTTCTATAGCATCCTGAGCCCAAGTTATTTGCACCATCATCTTTAGGAAATGCACCTCAATATTTTATTTTAAATGAATAAGCATTTTTTTAGGACAAAGATGCTTAATTCATATTATTACAAGAACAAGTAGTGACATGTAATCCAACCACAAATTTCGATGGATCAACCCAGCAATGTAAGTTTCTATAAGAACGAGAAACCCTCGCAATCTCGTGAGCCATATAATTGACTTCACATTTAAAAATTTGACTGAAAAATTAGGACAAATGAACATAGCTATAATAAAAATACATAGCAGCAGAATTGGAGGCAATTAAGCTGGGCTTGAACTATTGCTTGAATAAAAGACAGATGAAATTCAGAAAAAAAATTAAAAAAAACCAAAATTTCGAATAAAAGCAAATAATTAAAAAAAATGGAAGAGCGAAATACACCAACAAAATAATGACAAACACTCATATGAGACAGTCTTACAGTGAGACAAAATATAATTTGAGTATGACGCTTTAACCTTTTGAAAGGAATGAGGGTTGATTCATCCTAATTGACACTCAGTCTCAGTCTCCAAAATAATAGTATAATTATCACAAAAATTGTATAGACAACTAAGAGTTAAAACCTACAAAATTAAAAGACAATCTAAAATTTATAATAATTGAATGGCAATCTACTTTTCAAATTTGGGATCACATTAATACGTATACTGATTAATCTGACGGGAAGAACACTTCCATGGCTTTCACATATAGATGGAGAGGGTAACCTCTGAAACCTTAATTTTAAATGTAGAGTTTAGACTCAATTAAATGTATGAACCAATAATATGTAGAATGATCCAATTTGCCGGCGGAGCCACTGTACCGCCTGAGAAGTGTGTGCAAGGCATGGCAACGCATAATCGAGAATCCATCCTTCATCAAAGCCCACACCAGCAATCAACTCTCTCTTAGTCCGAAATCAAACAGGTGCTCCCCTTCTTTCGACTCCCTTAACTTTAATTTGTCATTGGCCCTCAAGTGATTGATGCTACGTTTATCAATATTCGGAGCCACTGTACCGCCTGAGAAATCGTGGATTGAAATGTTTTCACTTCCATATTCTGGTTTTGGTTATGTACCGCGGGATATGAAGCTCATAGCTTATTTGAAGAGCAAAAGGCAGGTTGTTGTGCAGCATGATCGTGGTTACTTGTGGTTTGATCTTGAGAGCAATTCTGTCAAATTCATGGATTTCCCGCACATCACCGAGTCTTGTTCGACTCAGTGTTCGCGATAGTGCAATTGATTTTGGAGCTGTTGCAGAATCATCAACAAGGAAGAGAAAGAGGAAGATAAAGAAAACAGATGCAAGGTACCCTTGTTCATTATGATGATTTATGATTTTGGGGCTGATTTTAAATTTTAACATATTGAGGAATAGAGTTGCACTACCAAATAAGCACTTGGGATTGGTAGCAGTTTAACGCCCTTAATTATTAGACAAAACTAGCACAAATTACACTCACTCCTTCCAAAGTGTTAAAGCGTCAATGCCAAACTTATACATCGTCGATCTCATGCAAGTGTGTCCTCAAATTATTAAGATGTGACTTGGACTGGACTTTCAATAGGATGCCGTCCTTCTAGTCGAATGGAAGAAAGAAGAACAAATAATCACCTAAATGCTAAACTACAGGGTTAATCCGACATCTAATATCCTATTTATTATTTTATTTCGTAATCCAGAATGATAAAATAGAGGCAACTAAGTTTGGATTTTTTTTTTTTTTTGTTGTTGGTGGTTAGTTCACAACTCTTTCATTTCTTTTACCACTACGTGATACATGAATATTATATATGAGTAGGTACAAATTACGTTTTCAGTTGGTTAATAATGGAGCTCATATCATTTTCCAATCACTCAACAACTATATAAATATTATATAGAGTAGGTCTAGTGTGAAAATTTTCATGTAAGAAAATCTATAAAATTGTCCTAAATCAACCATCTACACCCTAAACACTAAATAATGAACCCTAGATTATGATCAATTCGGGCCGGGTGAACAATGAACCAGTTGGGCCGAGTGAACCATAAATCACTCAATTTTGTCTTACCTTCTCCAATTACAAAATTTGATTGTAAATTAAAGTTTTTTCATGTATGAAAATTTTCATACTAGACTTTATCTATTATATATATACCCATAAATCTCAATTGACAGATAAGACTCATAATAAAAACCCTTAACTACCATCAATTCGGCATGCCTATCATTTTTCCATATTTCCTAACTTCAGCCAAATGCTGATTTTTTTCTTTCTTTAAAGTAACTTCATGGTTTTTACTTCAGTTAAATGCTGAATTCGACAAAGTTACTAAAGGAAGAAGTGGAAGGTTTGTTTGGTTCGTTTGTTTTTTTATATTTACATAAAAAAAATACTCATCACTGATCCTATGTCATTCTGTATCTAGTATTTGTCTTAATTACTTAAGCACGGTATAAAAATCAACATTTCACTCATTTGCTTTTCATCAGAGGTGGTTTTGATGATTGAAACAAGAAGATTAGACTTTTTTGTTATCTTGTCATCGGTTAATTACCTTTCTTATTATTATGAGATACAAGTTTTATTTATTTAAAACACACTCAAATGCTGGAAATTTATTTAAACTATAAATAAACTTGACTCTTATAACACACTCATAGATCAATCGATCGGTGTGAAAATCACTTCAACAACTTAGTATTATATATTTAATATAATGCCACGTTTCGTTTTTCTTGAATTCCTTTTTATTAATTACTAAGTGTGCATGCTCTACTTTGTCATTTTGGTTTACCAGAAGGTTCTCCATCTAGATTATCTTTCCCTTTTTTAAAAAGAAAATGGGAAATGAAAAAGTTGTTGGTGGGGGGTTGGGTGTTGGGGTTGAGGTTGAACAGAGACGGATCCAGGATTTAATAATGCGGTGGGCTGAAAAATAAACACTTTGATACTAAATTTTATGCATAATAAAAAATATTTCGACGTTCACATATATTTTATGATTTACGAATTTTCAAAACCTAAAATTTATTAGTAAATGGGTTTAAAATTCCAGGCTGACAAGTAAACACTTTGCAAATATTGGTGCTCTATTTATTATTTTGAAGCATCGCATGTGACAATAAAATAAACTACTTCTCCATTAATAAATATATAATGAGTTAATTTAAAAAATAAAATTAAAGAAATAAAATGGTAACATAGGATTATTATATTAAATTTGATAGTAACTGGGTTAATACAATGAACATATTTGAATTACTATTTTAAACTTTAATTTAACTAATACCCTTAGTATTAAATATGAATCCATTATATAAGACAAAACTTGAATACACAATATACAAATTCCATCTTAAGTAAAATAATAACAAGAAAATAATATATAAACAAAACGCTAAATAAATTAAAAAAGAAAATCATAATTTATATTAAATATTTGGAAAAGGAAGAACAAGGAGAAAGAAGAAAGAATACTTGGTGAAGCATATCCATTCATATGTGGAAGGGTGAGTCTTGCCCTTCTCAAGAGTAACTATTTAATTTGGGACTGGGCTCAAAATCTTTGTAAATTAACATTGGGCTGAAATTAGAGTTAATAAAAATAATTTTAGGCATATATATATATTATTTTGGGATTATTTTGGGCTCCCCTTAATAGATCCGTCCCTGCAGGTTGAGGTGGGTGAAGTGAATTAGTGGATTACGTGTGTGTCTGCATGCGCCTGACAAATGTTGCTGTTTTTTTTTTAAAATGGGTACTATAATCTTTTTGCTATTGATCATTTCAATCTCTTTTTTTTTTTCCAAATTTTTTAGACTAACATATTTCTTTTTAAAAATGGGTTGATCCTGTCAAACCACATTGTATTGTTAAAAGATACAGACTTTGACAAGGGAAAATATTAATTTTGGTATGTAAATTTGGGTTTTTTTTTTTCTTCTCAAATTTAGTACTTACTCCGTCCGAAATAATGTGCACACTACTTTTTTTATCGAGTTTTAGCGAGCGAGTTGTTTATTAGTATTTCAAATAATAAAGTGATTTTTAAGGAGGGTATTATAGATCTACCTCTCATTTATTATATTCATCCTTAAAAGTTACTTTATAATTACAAATATTAATAAAATTCCCGCTCGTTAAAACACGAGAAAACAACAAACGTGCACATTATTTTTGGTCCTTAAGGGTACGTTATTTTTAATCCTTAAGGGTACGATATTTTTGGGACTCATGAATTTTAGAACTCTAGTAATCAAGTTTCGTTATAATTTGTTATTTAAAATCAAACTTCAAATTTCATTCTTAGAAAATACATTTATTTTATTTTTTCTTCATAAAATTCAATACAATCTGTTAGACAAATTAAATAAACGAATTAATTATACACTTCTCTACAAGTTCAGACTTTTAGATGAAACACAATTCTTTCATGGTATCAGAGTCTTTAGGCTCGCGCCCAGATTCCATGGGTTCGATTCCCGCGGAAAACAACTCCACTCATATTAAATTGTCCACTCGATGAAATTTTCTCCCAACGATGATGGAGTTAAGCGAATTCAAATTCCCAAAAGGGAGTGATAGGGAAATTAAATAAACTAATTAACTTCACATCTCTCTACAAGTTTCTACTTTTAGATGAGACATAATTCTTTCACAATCACATCATTATTTTTTTCACTTTTAATACAATACTCCCTCCGTCCCAATCTTAAGGGAAGTCTTACTGTTCATAAGAATTTAGTGAAATTGTGATAAAATGTTGAAGGTAGAAAAAGTTATTTATTAGTATTTTATGTGATAAAATGATAAAATGATAAAGTGATGAATAGTTGGGGTAGAAAAAGTTTTTTATTATATCACAATTCACATATAACATGCAAGTTTTGTTTTGGGTAAATAAAAAAGTTATACGGAGTAATAAAAAAAGCTAGGATAGGACGGGTAGCTGACATTTCTTTTCTCCAAATTCCAAAATAAACAGAGGGGGGAATTCAAAATTGAAATAATTACACTCTACTGCAAGATTTCCCTTCTCCTGACAATTAAATACAAATGATTTTTACAATTACAATCCAATACAAAATGAACCATTAAAAGACTAATTTAACCCTTATTAGAAACACCAAAAAGATCAGCCCCTCTCTCTCCTATCAAACACGCCCGCCCCTCTCTCTCCTATCACACCCAAAAGATATGTCCATCTCTCATAGCCTCATTCCTCAAAATTCAAAATACACCTCTCAGTTCTCTCTCCCCAAAATTCTCTCTATAATCACTGCACCGCCGCCCCTTTTCACCAACCGAACCGCCTCCCCTCTTCACCAACCGCACCGCCGCCGTCTGTCACCGCCGCACTGCATAGATCTTTGAGGCTGGGCTCCGATGGATATTAGGTCGATCCCGTCGACGGCGAACCGCATTGCCTCCCCCTACCGCCGCCCCTCTTCTGAATCGCCTCAAAATTCTTTTTGGTATGTCCCAATTTTAGTTTTTATTTTCTTTTTAATTTTGGAGTCGAACTTAAATTTTTGTCTATGGCTGTTCGATTTAAGTTACACAGATCTTTTTAAATTTTTTTGAATCAGTTTTTCGGATTTGGGAATCACTGTTGACGACGGAGGTGGAGGAGGAGTGGTTGTGGGGTGAGATCAAGGCGGAGGCTCGTTTAGACGCAGAGGAGGAGCCAGCTCTAGCGCCGCCCTCTGATTCCGCCACCGCCGCCGACTTGCGCGCCCCCGTGAATTATTTTGGAAGAATATATGGTATTTTTTCAGTCCTCCTATCCTTTTCAACTGTTTTTTTTATTTGAATTGAAGTTTTATTTGCTCAGTTTTGTGTTTTTTGGGTCATTATAATTGTGTGTGGATCTATTCTCGGATTTTGGAATGGGTCCCAGAAATTAGTTGTTATTTTTGTTGTTGAAGCTTTGAATGAAATCTGGATATATGCTTTTGTGTTTCTTGTTGAGTTTAATGAGATAAAGTGATTCGGGTTTTTGCTGATTCGGTTTGCTTTAATTTTGTTAGGTGATTTTTAAGGAAAATAGGGGTTTAATTTCTTCATTGGGGTTGTGGGTTTTCTTTAATTTGATGTTTCTTGGTTTGGATTGCAAGATTCATGGTGTTAAAGACTAGTTTCATATTATCTGCATTCCTGTTCTTGTTAATGTTGGAAGGGTAAATTTTTTAAATTCTGATAGAATGTAATTTTGATTTCGATTTGTGTTGCTCTTGTAATTAGGGAACAAATGTGTTGGTTGGAGTGCATAATTGTTTGATAAACGTACATGTGTTTTCAGAATCTGTCAATTTGTTGATGCTTGTTGTCTCCCACACTCATTCCAAGATTCACGTTGGCTTTGACAGGTTTCTTCATCTTCATTGGTGCAAGAAAATCTTTGTTCAAGATAGTGGATTCTTGGGCTTGATTTCCTCATAGATGATAATAAATGTTTTACAATTTATAAATATATAAGGTTAAAGGTTGAAGTACAAATAACAAAAAACAGGATTAAAGATTGATTGAAAGAGCATTTATCTGCAAAGATGAAGTTTATGAAGCTTGGATGCAAGCCTAATCAGTTTCAAAATGATGAAGACAATATATGTGGGAATCTGCAGAAGAAGTTAGAGAGCTTGTGCCATCAAGAAATCTGGAAAAAGTGCAATACTATCTAATGTAGTGAGATTTTTGTATGTATAGTGAAATTTTTATATGTATAGTGAGATTTTTGTATGTATAGTGAAATTTTTATATGTATAGTGAGATTTTTGTATGTATAATGTAATTTTTGTATGTATATTGAGACTATTAACAATCAGGATAGTGAGACTTTTGTAAGTAAAGTGATAATTGAATTTGGACCGAACACTTTTCCCTTTTGTAAGTAAATTTTTGTAAATAAGGAAGAAGAATTTGAAGAAAATTGGTATTCAATTATTTGTAAGGTTCAAAATTAGTCAAAACATAAAAAATGAGTCAAAAGTTAAAAAAAAAATTACACTTTAGCCAAAATTTTTGCACTTTAATAATATTGTTCATCGATGTGATATATTTGCAGAAAGTATGCAGAAAACTGCAGGAGCTAAAAGGGAAAGAGGGGTATTTCAGTCTTTAATGACCCAATTTTGTAGTGGAGTGTAATTGAAAAAAGTAAATGTACTAAAATGCTTTTTTTCTTTTATTTTTGTACCTAAATGTTCTTCTCCCTTCAAAATTTCGTCTATGCTGGGGTGCTAGACAGTCTGTTGACACGTGCCCCCCCTCCCCATTCTCCCTTTTAATTGTATATTTGTTAACATGTGTAGTATTCTTTCTTTATTATTATTTTTTAATTTTAGTTTTTTTAACGTTTATTTAATTATTCAATTAAATTATGATTATTTATGTTTAGTCCTTTCAGCGAACAAACTTTTCATTAAAAAGTAAATATATTAACAAGTTAAATTACACATAAGTATTAATTCTTTCGCTTGTTGTATTATTTGTCCAAACAATTACCTTCATATATTTTTTTATATATTTTTTTAAAGTAAAAGTATAGCAATATAGATTTGACACTCACCCGTTCCAAAATATTAAATCGTCATTCTCAAGTTATGTTTTGTCTAAGGTTGAGATCATTTCACGAAAGATCTCGTATTTTTGTAGGTATTATTAATTTTATCAACATATATATTTGATAATGGACTAAAATAAAAACAGTAAAATAATACTCCCTCCGTGTCATAGATGATTGAACATTTATTGTACACACGAATTTAAAAAAATAATAATTGTCTATTATTATTAAAAGGGATATCATTGCTTTTTTATGGAGTTAAATGGTAAAGTAGTGATATTTGTGTAAATTAAATGAGATAAAGTTAACTTTAGTGTTGATATTGGGTATAACATTAAGATGTTTGAGGGGTATAGATAAAAGTGAAAAAAAATATTTTTTTTGTCATCTATAGAAATGTTCAATTGAGTTTGAGACGTATCTTTATAGCAGATGTTCAATTGAGTTTAAGATGGAATGAGTAATATTAAAATTAATTTTAACAATTAAAATATTTTACAACAACTTTTAGAACTCAATAATTAAATTAAGTCAAAATCTTTTTAGTGACGTTATCCCATATTAATATATGACAAATTCTCTTGTGCACAATTTGCACTAAATTAGTTTGATGCAATTTAATTTTAGGAGCTATTTTTCTAATTTTTTTCAGTTTTTTTTTTCAATTTCAATTTGTTTTTAACTTTAATTTCAGTTTTAACTTCTTTTTTTTTTTACTTTTTAAACCCGATCGGAGTAGTTCATGGTTCTCTCGGTCCGAGTGGTTCATGGTTCACCCGGCCCGAATAAATCATGATTTATGGTTCATTATTTAGTGTTTATGGTGTAGATACTTCATCGAAATTGAAATTGAATTCAAGTGCACCAATTGCATCTTGTGCAAATGGTGTACAGGAGAGTTACTCTTAATATATATATCTAAGATAATGCAATTTACTTGTTAATACTGTATAATTTAGTGCTAATATAATTTAAATACTAGAAAAAAAGCTGAAATAAAAAAAGGGGGAAGGGGGAGGAGGGCACGTGTCAGCAGATTTGTGGTGCTGGGCACCAGCGTAGACTAAACCGGAATTGAGTATTGAGTATCCTATATATAGGGAGCTTTATTGAGCATTAAGAATTAAGAAAGAAACATCCCTAGGGTTATTCGATTATGGAGATCCAATTAGTGTCCAAAATATTCCTCTCGGTGACGGCGGTTGCCGCCGTAGGTCTGTTTTTCCGGCTGTATAATGCGTTGGTGGCGCAGCCACGTAAGCTCCGGTCGGCGTTGCTCAAGCAAGGCCTGAGTGGGCCCCCTCCGACCCTTATTCTCGGTAACATATTGGAGATGAAAAAGGCAAGGGACGCCGCTGCAAAGGCCGTCACACCCGCCGGCCCCCCCACCTCCCACAACTGTGGCTCCATGCTTCTTCCCTTTTTCGATGAGTGGAGAAAACAATACGGTATTTAGACAGTATTACTTGTTTTTTCTTAAAGTATTAGTTGGTTTCAATGAATAGTAATACTTGTTTTTACCAAAATTAAAAAATAACAATTTTGGTGCAGGGGATGTGTTCATATTCGCGCTGGGCAACACGCAAATAGTGCACGTGACACAACCGGAGATGGTGAGGGATATAACGACGTGCACGTCGTTAGATTTGGGAAAGCCGACGTATCAAGCTAGAGAAAGAGGCGCTTTGCTAGGACAAGGTATTCTCACTTCAAATGGACCTCAATGGGTGCACCAAAGAAAGATTCTTGCACCTGAGTTATACATGGACAAAGTTAAGGTACTTAATTCTACATACTGAACTCAAATTTGTACCTGATTTGTTGATTAATTTAACTAATTCAATTTTACAAATTGATTAGGGAATGATAAACTTGGTTCAAGATTCGAGTGTAGCGTTGGTGAAGGCATGGAAGAGCATAGTTGAAGAAAAGGGTGGAATTGCAGACATTAAAATTGATTCATATGTAAGAAGTTTCTCCGGGGATGTAATAGCAAGGGCTTGTTTCGGCGGTAATTATTCGAAAGGGGAAGATATTTTCTTGAGACTTAGCGCCCTGCAAGAAGCTGCTTCCAAGAAAATGTTGGTTACTGGAATTCCAGGCCTCAGGTATACTTTCAACTACTAATACCTCTAACAAAACAACTAATACTCTTCTCTACAACTTTGTCATATATATGATATTGGGATTTGTAATAAAAGTTGTGGCGGTTAGGCACCTTCCGACGAAGAGCAACCGGGAGACGTGGGCGTTGGAGAAAGAGATCAAGACGTTGATACTGAATGTGGTGAAGGAAAGGAAAGAAGCGGGATTCAAAAAGGACTTACTGCAAATGGTGCTTCAAGGAGCAGAGAGCAGTGATCTGAGCCAAGACGCAATCGATCGTTTCATTGTTGACAATTGCAAGAACATATACTTGGCAGGGTATGAGACCACTGCTGTTTCAGCAACATGGACCTTAATGCTCTTGGCTTCTCACCCCGAATGGCAGCAGCGAATTCGGGACGAAGTTAACGCCATCTGCAAGGGCCAAATCCCCGACTCTGAAATGATCCGGAAAATGAAACTGGTATTTACATCTTACCTCTTCATTGCAATTCATGCCTATTTCTTAAAAGTATTAGTTGGTTTACCAAAAAGTATTACTTCTTTTTCTAAAACGTATTAGTTGGTTTACTAAAAAGTATTAGCTATTTTTCTAAAATGTATTAAATGCTTTTCTGAAGAGTATTAGTTCTTATACTAAAAAGTATTACTTCTTTTTCTAAAAAGTATTAGTTCTTATACTAAAAATGCTAGCTGCACACCCAGAAGACCGAACGTAAATTTTAAGTATGTGAACGATTTTCCTTTATTTCGGCAGTTAAGTATGGCGATAAACGAGTCGCTACGCCTATACCCTCCGGTGTCGGTGGTGTCGAGGGAGGCCTTAAAGGACATGAAATTTGGGGACATTAGTATTCCCAAGGGGGTGAATGTGTGGACATTAGTGACACATTTACACACTGATCCTGAAATTTGGGGATCAGATTCCTACCAATTCAACCCAGAAAGATTTGCCAATGGTATTACTGGAGCTTGCAACTTTCCCCATTTATACATGCCATTTGGGGTGGGGCCCAGAGTGTGTTTAGGCCAAAATCTAGCTCAAGTTGAACTTAAGATCTTACTATCTTTAATTCTGTCAAAGTTTTCATTGTCCCTTTCTCCTGAATATGTTCATTCACCAAAGCTAAATTTGGTGATTGAACCGGCACATGGGGTTAATCTTTTGGTTAAAGTGTTGTAACTAATTATCAGGAGTTAGAATTTTATAATATACTTAAGTGAGACTTACTGATAAGTACATTTCAAAATTGCAACTTACTAATAGGTATAAAATGATTGCATATACGTAGGTACCTTTGTACTTTCATGTGTAATTTTGACTATATATGCAATCCCATTTATACCTATTATAATTTGCAAAAAAAAATTGTACTTATTAGTAATTATCCCCATTACACCACTTGGCAAATGTATTCGATTGTAGTGTTTGAACTTTTAAGTAAATAATATATGTATTTCAGTATTTGAGCATTACCATATGTCATTGTTTTTTTTTTTTTTAATAAACCCCATATGTCATTGTAGATGTTACATTGTTTCAAAATATATTGTCTATAGTGAAATTTAGCAATTTTCCTTGTAATGAATTTTTACATGCTCTACATAATTTTGGGTGGTTTGAAATTGATAGAACGGCAATTGTTTAAAACCACTCAAATGTACTTTGTTATTTAAAAGAAGATTTGAATGTTTGTGTGCCACAAAATGCGATGTATGAGATGTTCTTGCACTTTTTTTTTTCTTCTGAGAAAGTTGATAGAAACGTGAAAATCAATATACATAATTACATACTCCATATATATATATAAATTTCCTCGTTATTTAATTTCTCTTCCTAGGAAAAAGAAGAAGTACTGATTAATCTTTCAACTTTGACCAATTGAATTAAAAAAAAACAAAAGAAAGAAAGGTCGAATAGGGTTGTATATGAGTCAAAGTGTCAAACATATTTTGTTCGATTCGACATTTTATGTGAAATATATAAAAATATATTATAGCTAATATATGAATTTATTAAAAATTATTTGATATTTAATGGTTTTATATAATATATATAATATTTAATGATTTATTAAATTAATATAATAAACATAAAAAAAACAATGAAAATAATCATATGTTCATTTGTGTGCACCAATTTATATGTTACACTCCCCTACTTAAGTGGTATCTCCACATTAGTGGCATGGACATATAAATTGATGTGCACTGGTGGACATGCATTTCAGGAAAAAAAAAAAACTAATATAATGTTGAATGTTAACACATGTTGAATATCTTGTGAAATTATTACAAGAAAATTATATGGGAGTTACATGCATAATGAATGTTACAAGAGATTTTTCATTGCACTATTAATTCATATTTATGTATTCATGAACGGAGTTTTTAATAAATAAGTGGTATGTCACCTTCATTTGTACATTAATAAGAAATGGTGAAAATTTTCTGCTTTGGTATCGCCCACACACAGACGTAATCATTCATGACGAAATGTGTAAATAAATTGCGTTCTTTATTTATTTTATAACAGTTTTATTAATTTTTTTAATGGAAATACTTGATCAAATTTGAATACGTCGAATGTTATGGAGTATTTAATTTAAATATGGATCAAGGTTAATATTTGGATAGTAATCAAATACAAACATTTAAATATTTCAAAATTCGAAATTGAATGACAGTCCGACATATGTAGGAAGTTGGAAGTCAAGTTCAATAAAGAAATGGGCCCATTTTTAACATAAAGCATGTAGTAGCCCCGTGGACTGGACAATACTTTTAAAATTTGCCGGCCCTTCTATATTTTGTTCCCACTAGATATTTCCTCATGCACTGCAGTGTACACATTAACACACACAAAAAAAAATAAAATTATATTAATGGATACATAATTTTTTGTTCAGGAATCCAAATAATAAGAATAGGGACAACCACTATGAGATACAAAATTTAGAATCAATTGTTATAAATTACATGTTTTTTTTAACTATTATTATGAACTACAAATTGAGAGGTAACATTCTCAATCTTCCCGTACTTTTCGTGGAGAGAATAAGGGGGGTTATTCATTATCCTTCCCGAGTTGGTCTCCCATGAATCAGACTTGCTATGAACTTGAATTATTTGACATATCTCATCAATTTCAACATATTTTTCTAATCCACTAAACTTGACCCGTTTCATACTATGAATAGGTTCAAATGTCCATAAATTAAAAATAATGTTCATAACATGAACCAAATCTATACATGTTTTTGTCTTCCTCTCCACCCCATCAGTCACGTCTAATACACACATTTCATTCATGATTTTATTTCAACAATTTTACTTTGAAATTCAAATGCAATCCTCCTTTTTATTAGATTACAGACAATGGTATACGAGATATTCTCTTAAATGTAGTGTGTGTTTGCAAACTAAAAAATAAGGTATAGAGCACAGATTTAAAAAAAAAAAGTGCTTATACCTTTTCTATTGAGTTTGCAAACAGACATGTAATCTCAAATAAAATTCTCTCTATGCGTTCAATCTCCGAAATATGGTGTCTCGGTGGGGACCGGCGGAGGGAACATAGAGAAATGACATATGTGAAATGGTTGTGGTTGTATAAAAATGTAAATTAAAGTTGAGGGTGGTAGTCAGTGTGTGACACTATTAAAGTAAGGGCAAGAAAGAGATTTAACTCTTATTTTGTAGTTGTGAGTAATAAGTTAAATTGGTAACAAAATCAAAAGTACGTGGTGTTTATTAACAAAGTGGTTTTAGTTTTTATGAAAAGTGGGTAATTTTAAGAATCAAAAGCTGGTTCATGACTGCTCAGAATCAACTTAAAAGTGACTATTAAAACCATCACTCGTATGTAAAACATATCAATAATCATAAAAAACTTTACAATTCAAATCGAAGCAAGTAGATGCATACTATGAATCTGCTATCAAGATATTTTAGTTTTGATGAATTATGTCAAAACATTATCAACTTGTGTTTTTGAAGCTAATCTACAGATAACAAGTTGAGGGGGAACTCACGAAATCAGAAGAAGATGATCGAGATCGACAAGATCGATGAGAGATCGGAGATGAGTTCCGAAAGTTAACCGATGAAATTATGCAAATCAAATGTGAAGAAAAGCTAAAGCTAGCAAATCATAAGAGAAGGTTGCAGATCAGAAGATGAGCAGATGAGACTGATCAAGATCAGATGTGATCGAGATCAGATATGATAACTTGATATGCTAACCTGATGCTATCCTGAGATGTTGACCTGAAGATGTGTTGATCTGATCAGTCGAGCCGATCGGATCGAAAAAGAAGAAATCGATATGCTTTGAGTCAAGTGACCGAGGGTCAAGAAGTAAAAGTGACTGAGGGTCGGGATGTCCGAATTCGGAGAAATTGAACTCAAGAAGCCCTCGAGTGTCAAGATGCCCGACGCATAAGGTCCGGCCAAGAGAAGTTTGCTGAATCAAGAAACCTGAGACTCAGTAAGTTTCTGAAGAAACCTAAGACTCAGTAAGTTTCTGAAGAAACCTGAAACTCAGTAAGTTTCTGAAGAAATTGAAGACTCAGAGAAAACTGAAGACTCAGAGAAAATCAAGACTCAAGAAGAAATCGAAAACTCAAGAAGTAATCAAGACTCAAGAAGAAATCAAGAATCAATATGTCATCAAGACACTGAGACTCGATAAACTCAAGACTCGATAGACCTCAAGACTCGATAGACTGAGACTCAAGATGTCATCAAGACACTGAGACTCAGAGAAACCTGAAGACTCAGAAGAAACTGAAGAATATAGCCGTTAGAATTCAGCTGACGTGGACCAATGAGAGGAAGACAACAAACCTGAAAAAGCTGCAAAAAAGCTACAGAATAGTATGGATTTGAATGTGACTCCATCCAACGGTAACATTCAAATCCACACTATAAATACAAGTTCTTCCTTCATTATTCAGTGTGGAAGTGTGTGAAATGCGTGAAAACACCATTGAAGCTACAAAGCTAAATCATCCAGCATTTCCACCATAGAACACAGAGCAAGAAATACACTCATGTATTCAAGAGTGTTCTATCCTAGATCTAAGCACAAATGTAATATCCTAAGCTTAGAGAGATTTTCCCATCCTTAGCATTGAGGCTAAACAAATGTAAGGGAAAATCTCAACCTAGTTGGAAACCAAACAAACCTTACCCAAATCAGTTTGGTAGGATAAGTTTGTAGGTGAGTGTGAACTCGGTAAACATCTAGCAATCCCGAAAGGGAGGGTAGGCAATCCCGTGAGGGTGATAAGTCCCGTTTGAGTGTGAACTCGGTTAAACATCTAGCAATCCCGAAAGAGGGGTAGGCAATCCCGTGAGGGAGATAAGTCCCGAGAGAGTGAGAACTCATTAAACATCTGTTGTATTGTGTTAGACTAACACATTAATCTAAGTCCAGTTGGTTAAGTCGGTTAAGTTGGTGCCCCTGCTGATAGGGAAGAGTGGATGTAGGAGTTGGACTCCGAACCACTATAAAATCGTGTGTTATTTACTGTTTTATGTTCTTACTTGCCATATGCATTCGATTATAAGAAAACACACATCGTTCTTAAAAGCAAAAAAAATGGAATCACTCTGCCCTCACCCCTGTTTTATATGCATTACATGGTATTTTCCGCACATGGGTTTTCCTAATCGGGACCAACATGTAGTCGGATCTGTGGTGGATCATGATCAGCGAGTTCATCTGCGTCGATCTCCCGATTCCTAGAAGAATCATCATCACCTTCAGTTGATTCACGTTGATCATCATCAGTACTCATCGTTTCATGATCATTGGGTATCGGTACCCGATTCGGTTATTCGTCTTTATCATTATCACGGAAATTTCAACTCATCTACCCATTTGCAAACCATATCTTTGTGCTTCTTATCAAGGAAATAACTAGCTTTGGGGTACTTTCCTGTGTGTGGACATTTCTGTAGCGAGGGTCGACGACAGTATTCATTAAGTTCATCCCTCAATTTAGTTGTGTCCTTTGTTTTCCCTTCGACATTCATCACCGTGTAGAACAAATTATCAAACACATTTTTTTCGATGTGCATCACATCCAAATTGTGTCGGATCAACAGCGAGCTCCAATACGACAAATCCCAGAAAATACTTTTCTTCTTCCAACCACATTGTAAACCTTTGTTGTGAGCATCAGCACCGAACTCTGTTACTTTCTTCAAGCCAATCCAATCAATTTGCTGGAGGATCTGATCACCTGTCAAGATGGGAGGTGGATCGTCATCAACTACTATATTCTTTTTTAATGCAGTCTTGTTCCTTCGGTACAGATGACGCCTATCTAAAAACTTACGATGGTTTTCAAACGACGACTGCTTGCGACTATGCCTCAGATTGAAAGTCTCAGTGTAATCTGCACAATGTGGACAAGCAAGTCTTTCAGCTGTGCTCCATCCAGACAACATCGAGAAAAAGTCACTGATGGTCCAGATTAGTGCAGCCCGCATCATAAAATTCTGCTTTGTAGCAACATCGTACGTTACCACTCCATGTTCCCATAAAAACATCAAATCACGGATCAGTGGTTGCAAAAATACATCCAATTTATCTTTTGGATTCTTTGGACCGGGCACTAGAACCGTAAGAAACATGAATTGATAAGAAACATGAATTGATCCTTCATGCACAACCACGGGGGTAGATTGTACGGTGTCACTATCACTGGCCATGATGAATATTGTTTCCCATGCGCCCCAAACGGTTGAAAACCGTCAGTGCTCAAGCCTAACCTCACGTTCCGAATTTCTGAAGCAAAATTAGGATGCGACTGATCCAAGTGTTTCCAAGCCTGTGAGTCTGCAGGGTGACGCATGACACCGGAGTGGTCGTTCGAGCAACGTGCATGCCATGTCATATCCTTCGCAGTAACATTAGACTGATACAACCTTTGCAGACGAGGGATGATGGGAAAATAGAACATCTCCTTAAAAGGATGGTTCTTTTTCAATCGCCCATTCACGTCACGTCTAGCAGGTTTAAACCGTGATCGACTGCAAAACTTACAGTTTTCAAGTTCGCCGTCTACACCCCAATATAACATGCAATTCTGTGCACAACAATGAATCCTCTCCACTGGAAGACCCATCTCACTCATCAGCTGTTTGCTATCAGAAAATTTCTTGGGCACGAGGCTATTCGGACAAAGAACACAAATCGCATCAACCATTTGATTATAGCCCCTTTCAGACAGTCTGTTTTCAGTTTTAATGTTCAACAATAGGGCATTGTATGACAACTGTGAGTGTGATTCGCAATCAGGCATTATATCCTGATTCGTTGCACGAAGCATGTTATAAAAATGTGCATCATGCTCATTAGGAGGTTCCTCATTAGGGGCCTCATCATCCACATTTAAGTGGGGACCAGAGGTTAAGTCCGTCATCATATCGTGGTACGAGTTAGATGCAAAAGTCTCGTCAACCGGCCCGTGTGAAGTCGAAGCAGACGGATGATCGTATTCATGAACCCAAATTTCCTCACCATGAAAAATCCAATTGCAATAACTAGGCATGAACCCATTTCTATACAAATGTGTTCTCACCTCATCAGGGTCATGATACGTATTATTGTTCCGACATCTAAATTTGTTGCAGGGACACCTAATCTTTCCCTGAATCATCCCATTACTAGTGGCGAAATCTATAAACGATTCGAGTCCATTATAGAATTCCGGAGATATATTGCCATTAATCTCTCTAGGACCATACATCCAACGTAAACGGATGGAATAATCCATATCAATTATCTGTTTAAAATATTTAAGAATTAATTAGTATTCAAAAGCCTAATTAATAATTAATATTTCCTAAAATTTTTGGCAGAGTATCGTCATATTTTATCGTATTCCCCAATTAATCAAGATCCTACGTGCATCCATTTCCGACTTAATCAATTAAAATCAATCAAGTCGGAACGCACATGTTCTACAAAAAGCAATAACCAACATTCATCAACATCAATCCCTCCACTCCAACTCAATTAATATATTAAATAATACTAAATAATTAATAAACAACTAATTAAATATTATATACACACAAATAAGATAATTAAATTAAACTAATACTAAATTAAGCTAAACAATACTAATATACACATATATATTAGCTAGATATTATGCTAAATATTACTATGCAACTATCAAGTAAAATTAAGCTAAAATATACACTACAATTGGGATTTTCACACGGTGTATATGGAGTTTACACAAAGATTCTCCTCACTCTCACAAACCCTGGTAGCACTCCCTATTCTCTCAAAGTTTCTGTATTTTCTCACGGTATCTCTAATACTTGGTGTATTCAAAAGACTGACCCATATGTTCTATTTATATTGGTGATGATCAATCAATTGGTCAATCCCACCGAAAAATTCCACAATTATGGAGAACAAATTTGCAAATCATTGAACAAATTGGAGAGCAGATTGGGAGGCTTCCAAGGGGAAAAAACGTGTGAAATTGAAAAGAAGAGAGTATGTTGGGCCAAAGCTATAAGGGTTCAACTCAAATGAGCCCAGAAAATTACAAGCATGATTCGGGTTTTTTGTGGTTTGATATTGGGAATAATTGTGTCGAGAAGTTTTCCATTCAAGGCCTGGATATTACCTCTTCTCAAATTTGTCCGGCAAGCCTTGTTCGAATAGTAGATGGAATGTGTTTTTCTCTGTTTGCTCCTCGCACGTAACGCACCAGCTCTCCCCTGCTTTCGTGTCGATTTCTCTCATTCTAAGATTGTCTTTCGTTGCAAGTCTTTGTAGAAACTCATTTTTGAAAAACGACGTAATTTATGTCACATGACTTGGACGATTTGCAAAAAGGTGAGAATCATGGGGACCTAAAATGAGCAAAACACCACAAGTTTTGAGAAAATTGAGCATAAGTTGAGCAATGTGCAAAGTTACGAGATTGATTTTTTAAACTATTTTTGGACGATCTATCAAAAAGATGAAAGTTAAGGGACCAAAAATATTTTTGACCCTGCATTAATTTTTATTTTGATATGTTAGAATAAGAATGGTCAAAGTATATGTGCATCTTATACCACTATTATTTATTTGTAAATATTACCATTATTATTTGTAAAAACTAATATATTGTTAGTGCTATGCAATCCACAAGGGTGTACATACCTTCTTGAGTTGATCTTATTGATTAATTTATATAAAAGATTTGTATTATAGATTTTAACACATCAGGCGCCGATTTTACAACACGTGTTTCATAGATCATGTGAAACTTGTTCATACTATAAAATTGATATCATTACACTTATCAATTGATATTATTTAATTTATAAATTAATACCTATAACATTTAATGTTGTGATGCAAATTTATATGTATGGTGGTATCAATTGGAATGTTATGATATTATTTTATAAATACAACAAATTTATTGGTAATTAATATAATATATTTGTAAATAACATATTCCAAGGGACAATCAGATTCAATATATTCTTTTGAAAAAATTACAACTAGATACAAGATTGAGTAAACCATTATAATCAGATACAAAGTGCAGAAATTTTCTGCATTTTGTATCTGGTTGTAAGTTTTTGGGTGACTTTGTGGTGGAATGTTTTTCTTTCTATTCTTTTCCCTAAACAATTTCAAAAGAACTATCGGCACTGTTCCAATATATTTCCTTTTTTATTCCAATTCCCGTAAGATTAATTGTGTGTGTATATATACGTTGGTACAAAATTTATGGGAAAATTAGTTTAAGGTACAATGTGCAAAAAATATGTTGCACTGTAGTATCTAGTTTGAACAAAAGTGCAAAATTTTTTTTGCACATTGTACCTTAGAGTAATATGTGTGTCCACTTTGCACCTTAGAGTAAGGACCCCTGTATATATATGGTCCAGATATCATACTCTGCTTTTCAAATTTTTCTCAAAAAATCTTAAAGGAAAGGTAAATCGCTTCAAAATATTTTCTGATTTGGCCTTAATATTCTCTATTTTTTCTCTTTTGTTTCAGTACTGTCGATGTTGGATGTGAGAATTAGACCGTTGCAGGAGGCCACAGAGCACAGAGACTCTCGAGGATGGATCAATTGTAGATTCATAATACAATGATTTATTAGAGAAATTGTCTTTTCAGTAAAAGCAAAAGTGTGCCTTGTTAAACAAAACGAGCAACTCGATAACTCGGCTCGTTTATATTGATAAAGTAGTCGAGCTCGAGCTTGTAAAATACTCGATTTACTAATGAGCCTACTTGAGCTCGACTTGTTAGATTCGATAACCAAAAAGTTCTTTTGTAATTCCATTAGGCTCGTTAGACTAGTTTGCGAGTCGAGCCGAATTCTATTTCCTGCTCGTTAATGTCATCGAGCCAACTCGAGCTCTGCTCGACAAGAGTTCGAGTCGAGTTTGAACTTCAAGCACTTGGCTCGAATAACAACTCTATGCTAAAGAGACACTTGAAATATGCTAATCGTAAAAGACAGGTATGCTCTCAAACATGAACTGATTTATCCCAAGATTACTCTTCCTTGCAACGCCTACACGAATCTTCACCCAAGCATTTCAACACAGAACTTCAATCTGCAGGGATAAACATTCAGAAGGTTTGTGAACTTAAATGTAGAATTTCTATGATCCACTTGATCTAGGCACCAAATAGTAGATCTAAATTGATATGCTTTGAAAACAAACTACCTCTTGAAAGTCGTCCTCCAACTTGGCTATGAAGGAGTTAAACTGTTCCATTCAGAAGTGCTAAATTCTAAAACGGAAACCATAAACTTCCATCCCAAGTCCCTGATGCAATAATAAAGATAAATAAATGGAAATGTAACTTATTGTGTCTGTAATCCACAGTATCTCTCATCAGTCAGAGGCAAACCACCCCCAATTCATTTGGTGACTTTATTTTAAATTTTTTAATTTCTGTAAAAAATTATTTATGGTATTATTATTAAAAAAAAAAATTTTTAATTTTTTAATTTTAATATTTACCGCTCATTTATCCTTTATCAACTAATGGCAAAACAGCCCCCTACACATATAAATTATCTATTTTAAAATCATGCAGTTTTATGAAGAGTTATTTATGATATAATATTTCATTTTAAAAAATTTATATATTATATGCAACAATGACTAGTTTTAGGTTCTCCCATGACTTAAAGAAAATGTTACTACAATAATATTTTAAAAACTCTCTTGCAAAGAAAATGGAATAACTTTCTAAATATGATAAGCTGGTATAGCCCTTCTATTACTACATCAGACGCATTGAAAATTTGAAATAAGGTAAAACAGAGTCCATCAAATTCATAAATAAGAAGACTAGCTGGATTATTTATACCATTGAATTGAACAAGGCTCCCCGGACAAATTTTAGAAGAGCCATGAATGAAAACCTTCAACACATACTTATTCCCAATATCAAACCACAAAAAACCCCAATCATGCTGCAGAGGTACAAACCATTATCCACCCATACAAACCATGGGATTAGAAAACCAACCTCTAAACTTAAATGAAGAATTATAGAATCCCGTGCTTGTTCTAGGCACCAAAGCTTTCTATCTTTTAGTGCATTCTTTCAAAGAAAAGAGTTTAATCCACGATTCCTCTACTCCATCATCTTTCATCACCCAACCATCAAAGGTTTCCTTCTCCTTATCTTTCAAACTACAAATTAAACATCCATCCATTGCATCTAAACTACAAATTGAAGATCAAAGACAGTACTAGGAAGTAGTAAATAACGACGGTCAATTGTTACAAATGTATTTAAATATGCGAAACGACATCCAAGATTACTCTAATTTCTTCCAAGATTACTCTGCACTGCTTTCTATCAAGCATCCCAAGATTACACTTCTTTACAATGCCAACACGAATCTTCACTACAAAAGCAGTGATTTGAACAACACATATCTCCAACATTTCTTACACACAACTTCAATCTGCAAAGATAAACATCCTAATAATGTTAGACGTTTGTATGTGAATATATATACAAGTTTGAGACAAGACTAGTTTAACGTGAATTATTGTTATCCCATGAACAGAAATGAAGAATTATAAGATTCAGTACAAAGCTTTCTATATAGCATATTGTTAATGCACTTGTTTCATGAAACATTTAACAAATTATAACAAATTTATTCCTTGTATCTGTTCTCTTAGTGTTTAACCTCATCTTCATCTTCCTCTTCCCTGTTACTGGTTCTGTTTTTCTAGCTTTAAATCCAATATGACTACCACGATAATCACTGAGTTGAACAAGGCTTCCCGGACAAATTAGTGAAGAGGTAATATCCAGGCCATGAATGGAACACTTCTTGATTGAACTATTTCCAATATCAAACCACAAGAAACCATCAAGATACTGCACAAGAACTTGTTCTTTTCTCTTAAAATAAGCTACTAGAGTTAATCCACGAAAAACAGAATCTTGCAAAGAAAAGAGTTTAATCCGCGTTTTCTCTACTCCATTATCTTTCATTACCCATCCATCAAATGTTCCCTTCTCCTTCTCCTTATCATACAAACTACAAATTAAGCATCCATCCAATGCATCTAAACGAACCCCAAAACAGAGACGTGGAACTACAGGGGCAATGGGCAATGGCAGCTGACAATAACTTTCAGTCCCAAGATCGAGCGCAATTATGGCACTCATTGATGTCCAGTACAATGAACCGTTCAAGAAAGTACCCTTCCAACCAAGACCAGAATCCCATTGTAGCACACTACTACGAGGAGAGTCCTCAACCGTCCCCCACGAATCCGATTTTAAACTATAAATAAGGGTTTGGAACACAACTTTCTTCTGAAAGAACAATTCATAAATCCCCACAACTTTATAGTCATCAGAAACAGAATCATACCCAAACCCATATCCAAGAAAAAGTTTACTTGAAGCAGTATTAGGTTTGGGCAAATTGTGGCACTCCTTTGTTGAGGGGTTCAGTATTACCCAACTCTCTCTATCTTCCATTTCAATGAAAATCAGACCGTTGCAGGAGGCCACAGAGAATAGAGACACACCAGGATAGATCAGATTTTTGATACGGGTGGCATCAATCATTTGAGAGCCATTCATAAAATTGAGGGAGTCGAGACAGAATGAAAACAGGGGAGCCCCTGTTTCATTCCTGATAAGGAGAGTGTGGGAATATAGTTGATTGTTGGTGTGGGCTTTGATGAAAGTTGGATCGTCGATTATGCGTACCCATTCCTTGCACACAATTCTGAAGCGCAAGAGGGACTCAGCGGGCAATCGGAAAAGTATTTCTTGCAAGAGTTCAGATGGAACGTCTGACATTTTTGAGGCGCTACAATTTTACCCTAGCACGAGTGCATTCCTTTTCTGTGTTTACCTTTTGGGCAGCATGAGGCCAATTTTTAATTTATTTACGTTTCGTTATTTTACATACATTACAAATACTAGAAATTATATATAATTTTTTTCTGTGTTTACCTTATTGGCCGCATGAGGCCAATTTTCTAATCTATTTAGGTTTCGATTTATTTTACATACATTACAAGTATTAGAAATTGGGATGTGTTTATAAATAATCTAACATAAAAATAAAAAAGTTTTTTTACATCATAAAATTAGTAGTAATTTTTTTTTAGTCAAGAGAATTTTTTTTCTCAACTCTACCATTTTTTCGTCCTTTTATTATTTTAGTTCGTACCACTAAGTCGAAGTGGATCATAAAAGTTGATGAGAAATAATGCTAAATCTTGTATGCATCGTGTACTCTATAGTGTATTTTAAAATCATGCAACTTGTTGCAAAAATATGCAACTTGTTTACACTGAACCGGACAACTATTAATATGAAAAAAAAAATTGTACATTTCAATGTAAATAAGTTGCATATTTCAGTGTAACAAGTTGTATGATTCTAAAATACACTATAAAATACACAATGCACCTGGTGCACGTGAGACCCACCCGAGAAATAATATTATATATGCACATGCCCTCATTATTAATGTGGGCAAATACAAATTTTTTGCCCAAATAATAATTAAGTCCATATTTTTAGTTTGGGAAAATTATTTTTTTAGGACAATATTTAGGGGCTTATATTTTAATGACAATAATTTTATAAACTTTGGAATGTAGGAAAAATATATTTTAAAATATTTAAATATAGGACAATATGTTTTAAAATCTGTAAATGTAGGACAATTGAGCCCGAATAAGTCCAAATCGGGCTGAAATGTCACTTGAGATTTGAGTTTGTTCAGGCTCAATTATCCTAAATTTACAAGATTTTAAAACATTCATATATTTACAATATTAAAACATATTGTCCTATACTTATAAATTTTAAAACATATTGTCCTACATTTTCAAGCCCATAGAATTATTGTTCTTAAAACACAACTGACAACTCCCATAAATTAATGTCCTGAAAAAAAATTATTTCCTTTTTAATTTCTTATCAATTTTAATATATTTTTTTTCTCAAATATAACACATATTTTTACTTGATATTTAAAAATATTTAAGGTGATTACTGAATATTTTGGGTCACTATTTTATGTAAATGTCCATTCGACATGACACCTGAGTCCACATGTCATACATTATTTTTTTTTTCCATAGATTCGTCTACCGATTTATAAATATTTTTTGGCGGGAAAATTCAATGGTTTTCAAATTTGGGGCGGTTTCTGCTTTTATATATATATAGATATTAACATAGTAGCGTAGACAATTAAATTTTATTTAATTTAATAGTGTTATATATTTGTTATAATCCTATATTTTAAAAATAAAAATATAATCCACAATTTGAGATTGTTTTTTCCTTTTCTCTCAGATTTGGAGCTATCTTTTCCTTACTTAGATTTGAGAATATTCTTTTCTTTTGAGAATATTATTTTCTTGTTTTCTAAGTCGTGAATCTCTTATAAATAGGAGAGTCAAAATAGAGTTTCAGTAGGCTAGAAGTCAGATGGAATAAATCACTAACGACCCCATAGCCTCCCTACTACTAATTTTATGTCAAATTCTAGGCCAGAAGTCGGATGAAATAAGTCACTAACAAGTCTATTGCTTCCCTACTACCAAATTTTAGGTCAAATTTTAGATCTAGTGGAATAAGTCACAAACAGCTCCACCAATTCCCTGCTACCAATAAATTGTAGGAAAATCTCCCTACTACCAAATTGTAGGAAAAATTCGGAATAAGTCGCTAAGACTCCGGTTCTACCAAAAATCCGAAATAAATCCCTGAGACCCCGGTATCCCCTTTAGAGAGAGGAATCGAGAGATCGACCCTGGTATCCCCTTTAGAGAGAGGAATCAAGAGATCAACGAAAGTTGTAACCCACAAATTCTAAATATATAAAAATATGTTTCCCTATTTTTTTCGTCTCTATACATGTCTATTTACAGGTGATTAAATTTATTGGTTTACAAATAGATTCACAATGCTAACGGTATACTAGAGAGAAAATTGCATTTTTGGTCCCACCAAACACACCTATTTCGAAATTGTTCAAGTTTTGTAAATGTGGTCCCAAAAGTTTTTTTCGTTGCACAAATGGTCCTATCGTCAATTCGGCCGTTAAGTTTTTCTAAACTTTTGATCTCAAATAAGTTTCTCAAAATTTTGACACAAACAGTCCCAAACTTTTTTCGAATAGTCCCAAACAATATCAGTTGTTTTATTTAAAAGTATCAGTTAATTTATTAAAAAGTATCACTCGCCAAAAATCTTCAAAACCAAAACCAAAACCAAATCCAAAATCCTTGGTAAACCTCTTGATTTCTTCAACACCAACAAAAGCACCAGAATGTCTAATTGGGCTATTGTGTTCATCAAATCCACCTCATTGTCAAATTTACAGAAAATCTGCATTTCCACGCCCTAGGCGAATTAAATAAAAAAAAGTCTATTCAGCCTCTCAACAACACAAGCACATAACCATGAATCCATATCCAAAAAGCACAACCAAGAAAACAAAGATAACGTTATTGCAAAAGCAGCTCCCTTGTCAATCAATCAAACTAACTATCATAAACCTAATTAATTGAAAAAAAAGATCTGCAAAATGGGAAATCTGTCTACCTTCTTCTGGCACGAGCACTCAAGAGCTTCTTCTCCTCCCTGCTTCTTCTCTTCAAAAGGGGAAATATGTCTACCTCCACCCCTGCTTCTTCTCCCTCTTCCTTTACCTCCTCAATGCCCCATTACTAGGGGTGGAGAAAATACCAAAAATATCGGTATACCGCACTTACCGTACCGAAAAATATCGATTTTATCGAAATTTGCGATACGGTATCGGTATGTAATATTGACATGCCAAAAATTTTGGTATGCCGAATTTTTGGTACGACAATGGTATGACATTTTTCGGTATCGAAAATTTTGGTACGGTAACGGTATAGAGAGAAAATTTTTGGTATGTCGTACCGTCCACCCCTACCCATTACCATCGGCGGTGATAAATCTCCGTCATTACTATCTCAGGCGGTGAAGTCATGGTGCGCCTGCGAAACCTGCCAAAGCTTCCTCACCGGAACACTCACATGTTATCAAAATCCCCAACCGGAACAATTCACGTTCTAAGCAATGTGATAACCGCAAATCCAGAAAATGTCGAATAGATGCTCAAAACGAAATTCCAGAAATTTTCAAAGGGGAAACCATTTTCCGCGATTCTCGGCGATCTCCTCGAAAATGGAATCTTCAATGTCGACGGCGATTTGTGGAATTTCAATGGAAAATGGCGTCACTCGAACTCGGAAGTGTTTCCGTCAGTGTGACCTCCAAAATTCAAATCGAGGCTTATTCCTCTTCTAATTTCGTCCTTTGTTAATTTGATCCCCTCAGACTTTTTTCGGCAATTTTTGTTGGAGTGACAGGAGCACGTGCACGGTGGAAAGGCTGCTTGAGCGCGGTGGAATCGGAGGCGGCAAAAGAGGACAGCGTTGGAGTGACAAGAGCACGTGCACGGTGGAATCGGTGGCGGTGGCCGTGGTTTCGGAAGGGGCGGTGGCCGCAGTTTCGGAAGGGGCGGCGGCGGCAGGAGATGGAGGTTCGGCGGCGCCTCCGCCAACGGCATTGGGGGAGATGAAGTGGAAGTTTGGCTTGAGTTGGTTTCGAGATAACCCTAAACCTTTGCAAAATGACGTTTGGTGGGACCATTTGTGCAACGGGTGATTGTTTGGTGGGACCAAAAATGCAATTTCCTCCTTTGCAAAATGATGTTTTGGCCGTCACGCGCAACACATGACCCTTGCCGTTAGTTTTTGGACGGCATTAGATGAAGTGGGATGAAATTAAAAAATCCGATAAAATACGGGGACTATTCGTGCAAGAAAAAAAATCTGTTGGGACCACATTTACAACACTTGTAAAATTTCGAAATATGTGTGTGTTTGATGGGACCAAAAATGCAATTTCCTCGTATACTAGAGAACTAGTGTATATGTAGAAGACGGTCTGCTCTCAAGCGTCCACTGATTTCTCCCAATATTACTCTTCCTTGCAATGTCTACACGAATCTTCACTGCAATATTGATTTTCTGAACAACACATCTCCCAAATATTTCTTACACAGAACTGCTGCAATATGCAGGGAAACATCCTAATAATGTTAGAAGTTTGTATGTGTGTGCGCACTCTCACACGCGACCAAATATATAGACAAGATCGAGACTAGTTTTACAAGAACTATTCTTAGCAAATGAACTTAATGTAGATTTCTAAGATCCACTTGATCATGACACATTAAAAATATTTAGATTTGAATAGCTAATTAAAAATGAACTCATCTCTTGACAATTCATGATTTGTAATATATATACTCATTTTTACATGTATTATTTTTCAAATCCATTCATTTCAAATCTTCCCTATCCAAATGGAGCCTTAATGTAGATTTCTAAGATCCACTTGATCATGACACATTAAAATAAGCTAAAATGAAGAAATTTGATCAGAATTGGACAATCAATTAAGTTATGGGATGAAAATTGAATAATTATTTTTTGTTAAAACAAAAACTGAACAGTAGATAAGTTATGAGAAAAAAAAAATATCTCCCGTTCAATGGGCATTTTTACCAATGTTTAAAGTTAGCGAAAAAAAAAAATTTGGTCTCATAACTCTTCTGTAATCCGTTCTTCGCCCCAAAAAATTTAATTATCCAATTTTGGTCTCATTAACTATCTCTATTGTCCAATTTTGGTCTCATTTTCACCGAAGATTTATCATTTTCGATCATGCGCAAGTCTCATACCGATTAAAATTGAGGTTTTCAGAGCTCGTAGCTGATGTGGATCGCTAACTGTTAAACAGTTTTTTTTTTCTTTTTCGCATCTTAGGAGGAATTTTCTTGATCTTTCAAAAAAAAAGGAATTTTTGTTTAACAGTCAGCATCCACGTCAGTTACGAGCTCGAAAACCCCCAATTCTAACCGGCACATGACTTGAACATGACCGAAAATGAGAAAATATTATGTTTTCTAGCAAAAATACGATCAAAATTGGACAATTAAGATAATTATGGGACCAAAATTGAAAAATTAAATTTTTTGAGACAAAAAAAGGATTATAGAAAAGTTATGGGATAAAAAACTTCTTATTTTTCTTTAATGGTTTTGTATAATTTGAAAACTTACATGTCATTTTCATAAAAATGTGAGATCTAATTTTTTTTCAATTTTTCCTTATATTCTTTATGGAATTTCTTCTTGAATACCGATAAAAATCTTGTCTTCCACCTATTACTGATAAAAGATCATCTCTTCCATTTTATATACATATATATGCTGACAAGTTTGTTACTTAAAAAATTTCAACAACGCACACACAAATATATATTACTGGTACACGTATAAAAATTCATAGCATGATATATATTACCAGAGAAAGAAGAAAGTAAAAGTGAGGATCTTCCATTCGTAATCCCATATGAATGATATGGTCATGTATGGATGAAAGCGAATGTGAAAACAACTTATTATGTATGCAGGACAAACCGATAAGTTATAACCATAGTCTCTTACTCTCGTTTACAAAAGTTAAAATTGCAAATTCACAATACAATGATTTATTAGAGAAATTGTCTTTTCAGTAAGTGCAAAAGTGGGCCTTGTTAAACGAAACAAGCAGCTTGAGAGCTCAGCTCGACTCGTTAAGGCTCGAATTCGGCACATTTATATTGATAAATGGGTGGAACTCGTGCTCGTAAAGTACTTGATTCACTTACTTGAACTCTACACAGAGGCAGATACATTCACAAAAAAAGGTATGTTTTTTTCTTTTTAATATATATATATTTTATTTATAGTAATTAGATATATTATTAATAATAAATAATAAATAACTAATTAGATATATCGCATAGGCAGCAGACGTGATTGGTGGCTGGAGGAGATGGAGTAACTAGGAAAGAAATATGGAAATTAGATTATGGGGCCCACAAATCAATTTGATTTATAAAATAAAAAATTCGTCGAGAAATATGGAAATTAGATCATGGGGCCACAAATCAATTAGATCATTGTAGATATTTTACACATTCAAAATTCACTTTCTTTCCCAAATTTCAACTTCTTCACAGATAAAATTTAGCCGTTCTTACATTTACATATTTTAAATTTTAGTTTTTATTAAATTTATTAAATTATTTATATATGTGCAGTTTAATTGATTGAAAAACGTAAGAAAATAAAAAGAAATAAATAGTCAGCATTCACGTCATCGAGGGTATAGATAACCCCCAAATTTTATCGGCACATGTCTTACATGTCATTAAAATGGTGTTGTTTGTGATTTTTCGGCAAAAATAGAATCAAAATTGAACAATCAATTTAGTTATATGACCAAAATTGAACAGTTAAATTTTTTGGGACAAAAAATGGACAGTAGATAAGTTATAGTACAAAAAAAAAATCTCGTGTTTCTATAATTGTGCATACACTTTTTGAAATTTCTGGATCCGCCACTGACTCTACACATTAGCCTCGATAACCAAAATAATTCTTGTAATTTTGTTAGGCTTAATAGCTCCGTTAGACTATTTCTGAGTCAGATCAAACTTTATTTCCTGCTAGTTAATGTAATCGAGCTAGCTCGAGCTCGGCTCTACAAGAGATCGAGTCGAGTTCCAACTTCAAGTACTCGGCTCAACTCGACTCGAATAACAACTCTTTGCAAATTGAAATTTGCTCTAATATAATCATAACTGGAAAAGACGGTATGCTCTCTAGCATGAGCTACCTCTAATATAATCTAGTCAACACACCTACCTCTTTGACTTTAGATAAACGGGCAGTCCTAGTGTGGGGCATCTGGCGATAGGTATGCAATCTGAAACATGATGAAAGCTTTCGAAAACAGCAGGGGGAAGCTCTGAGCTCCATTACTGGTGACTGGGCACTTATACTTTTGGAGCATTATCAGAAGGTGCAAGCAACACTCAACCCTATTACTCATTCGGTCTCTCAAGTGCTCAGGCGATGGGATGGAAGATCGCAACCAGGATGGAATGTGCTTATGACTGATTCAGGCCATAATGAAGCTCTATCATTGTACTCTGCTGCTGGATATGTTGTGAAAGACGATTCACCTGCCCAGGTTCTGTTCTTGGGAGTGAGTTAAAGGCATTGAAAGAAGGAACAGTTTTTGCGAAACAGTTGGGTTTATTTTTACCTACGGACTCTATGGACGCTGTCAGAGCGCTATCAACGACAAAGACCTATTTTGGGCCTGCAGGTGCTATTTTAGATGAAATTCGGAAGGAACTAACTGAAGTCCTAGTGTGGGACATCGCTTACGTTCCATGATAGCAAAACAAGACAGCGCATCTGTTATCCAATTCATAATCGAGCAATATAAGCTCACTATATAGTTCCTTATTCCTATGCTTCAATGTGAATCATTGTTATCCAATGAACTTAAATGAAGAATTCTAATATCCCATATTTTTCTAGCTCCAAAGCTTTCTATCTTTTAGTGCATTCTTTATAGCAAATTGCTAACACAGTTATTTCATGAAACGAGAAACATTGCTGTCCACCTATCAAAAAAAAAAATCATTGCTATCCAAAATTAAAAGAAATGTTACTACAATGATATTTCAAGAATTCTTTAATTGAAAAAAAATGATAACATAACACCTTTATCCCTCAATCATGACACATTAAAATAAACTAAAATAGAGTCCATTAACTTCATAAATCATTTGAGAGGCGTTGATAAAATCGAAGGAGTCGAGACAGAGTGAATACAGGGGAGGCCCTGAACGGGATTTGACAATGAGGGTATTTGAGCAAATTTGATTGTTGGCGTGGGCTTTAAACAAGGCTACTGAGTATTAATACCTTGTATCTGTTCCCTTATTCTTCCTATTCCATGTTATTGTTCTTCCAATAGTTGCAATGCAAAATATATGAAAAGGTCCATGTAGGTACTGAGATATTATGAAAAATATTAGGAAAGTCACATGTATTGCCTGCCTCTATATAAAGGGCACTAGTTAAATTGAATTCTGCTCTTCCCTGTCTAGTCTAGCCCTCTGTTGGCAATTTGTTCTACTAAACATGCATTCTTTTACTTTTGTGAATATATACTCTGAATCCATGCCTTATCAGTTTCTAATTAAGCAAATTAATCATCTGGACAAGACTAATCATTAATTCTTGGGTACCTGGTGATTTACTTTTTTTTTTTAAAAACAGTACTTTTGGCTTGAGTCATCTCTTTCCACATGATCGATACTTCACTTTTTATATTATTTGTCAAATTACATGTTACTTATGAATTGGGAAAATTGTTATTATAATCCTATGTCAAAATCCGAAATACAAAGTGGAACCAATGACTCAAAGAAACGGATCTATTCCCTCTTACAAGTGATTGATTTTTTCTGATCAGGTCCTAATTCAAATTCTGATAATAATGTCTGATCATGATGTTTTATCTCAGGAAATGGATCATGATAGTGTAATCTAAGTTTTTATGCAATGTCTATCAACTCAAAAATGAAACAGCAAGGTCTCACAACCACTTCTCATTCATAACCACAAAAAACATAGTCTGGTTCAAAAAAGCTAACATCATAACACAAAGTTTTACTAGAGATAAACATGCCAGTAACATTAGATGTATGCTTGCGTGTGCTTTCACAAGGGCTTCATTTATGTTTACTAATTCATTATAATGAGAATTAGTATTTATTAATTCTTACTCTAATGAACAAGGATAAAGATCATGGAATTCCAGCTAACTAAATGAGATCCACATGATCATCAATCTGGCTTATGTTTTTGTGTGAAGGATCATGAGTTCCAAACTACCTGTCAACATCTTACGTTCATAGTCCCGACTTCCATAGTCTGATTTACAAAAGTTAACATCATAGTGTACACACAAATAACAAGAGCAAAAATTGTGTTTCTGGCGACTTACATATTTATAAATGCAAGAGACAGTTGAAGTCCGCTCTCAAGCATCCTCGTCTGATGTGTTCCAATATAGTGGTTTCTCAGGGCAACAAGAGCAATAACAATCTGAACAATACTGGTCACCATCTTTTACACATATCTTCAATCTGCGAGGATAAACATCCAAGAATGTAGCACACATCATTGTTTCATCTCATGTTTCTTTGTATTCAATAAACATCACGTGCTAATGAGTAATGATATACGATGCATGTGGCACGACATTATTACTGAACAAACATAATAAAGTAGAATAATGGATGTCAACCTTTGTGTTCTAGGTGACATGCTATTGAAAGTTGACTCCAAGTCCAACATCTTGTTAAGGGCATTAAACTGTTTCCCATACCAAGTGCTTAGATTCTAGAATGGAACTTTTCACATGAACAATAATGTTTCAAACATTCTCACATAAAAGAAACCCGTATTAACTTTCTAAATATGCTTATATGGTAGTGTAACTCTTTTATTCCTTAATCAACATCATAAATCATCATAATTAAGAAAGGTAGCAGGGATTTTGTACCTTGTATCTCTTTTCTTACTCTTCCTTGTTGACGTGTTTGCAGTTGTAATAGCTCCAAATCCAATAGCACTACCACGAACACTGAGTCGAACAAGGCTCCCTGGACAAATTTGAGAAGAGGTAATATCCGGGAATCCATCAATAGAAAACCTCTTGACAGAATTGTTGTCAACATCACACCAGAAGAGTGAATCTGCAGGCAATCGGAGAAGTATATCTCGGAAGAGTTCTGAAGGAACGTCGGACATTTTTGAAGCAGGTGGTAAAATTGGTGAGATTTGAGAACAGAGAAATGTTCATGTGAGCTAGAAAAACTGCTGCAAAAGCAAAACAAGCTATGATTTTATTTGATGGATTAATTAATTTATTTTGGTGGGAAAGTTCCCGCCTAAACCAAAATGCAGTTTGGCCAAAAATTTAATTGGGTGGTTTTTTTATTTAAAAAAAATATATATTAATTGGGTTGGTTAAAATACCAAGGCATTGGGTTCGAGATACTAATAAAAAAAAATTAATTTCCTCTTGTGGTGATCCACTATTCGGTTTATAGCGAGACGAAAAGAGGTGTCATGTATCCTCCAGGTAGAAGGAATTAATGTAGGGAACTATTATAATTGATTAATTTTAAAAAAATATATGTCTAGTGTGAAAATTTTTATGTATGAAAATCGATAAAATTGTCATAAATCAATCATTTACACCCTAAACACTAAATAATTAATCCTAAATTATGACATATTCGGGCTGGGTGAACCATGAATCACTTGGGCCTAGTGAACCATGAACCACTCAATTTTGTCTTACCTTCACCAATTACAGAATTTGATTGTAAATTAAAGTTTTTTCATGTATGAAAATTTTCATACTAGACTTTGTCAAAAAAAAATTAGTGCTTTAACTTTTAATTGTTCACGAGTTTTTTGTTTTGTTATTTTTTTTTTCATTGGGCTTTATTGTGAGCCTTTTGTATTTTTTTCATGAGTTGAGGCCCCTCCCATTTTCTTTTCTCCTTTTGTAATACAAAAACAATTGAGCAGTTCATTTTGTTTGAGATTGTGTTTTGTTTATAGAGAATTCGGAATTAATTAATTAATAATATCGAGTGGAAAACAAAGATAAATGAGTACTGAAAAATGCGAGTTTAGGTGGAGGCTTATTAGGGTGTTTCTTTCATTTTGCTTACGATTGAGTGTATCGTTTGTACTTTGTATTGTTATACTGATCACGAATTCATCACATTGAATCTGGTCTAGCAAATAACTTGGCGTTCATACTTAAATGGAAAATCATAACTCAACTCCCAATTTAAAATGAATCATGGGCCAATATATAGAGAAATTAGATTTTGGATGCCAAATGAGTTTCTATAATTTTCACTTCAATGGACAAATTTATTCAAGGATGAAATCGATGATACTCCAATTTTTAAATATTATTGTGAGTACATGTATGTGAAACTACAAGAAAGATCCTTGACACATGATCTATGGATTACATGGAGGGAAAAATTCGCAGTTTCTGTATGGATCGAATTGAGTCAAACACAACTCACTTCGAGATTTGTGTTACTATAAGAGCAAACATATATTATTGTAAATACATGTATGTGTTACTTTAATGACAAATGATACATACTTGTTTTTTAGTACACATATATGTTTGTAAGGTATTGAAAATTGTGTTATTATATGGTCAAAATATGTTACTATGAAAAGAAATGTGTGTTATCATACGAACAAAACGACATTCCCTCTATTTTCATCCGTTCCCCTTCTTCTCCTTCTAATTTATGACTAATTGTCTTAAATAAAGACTCAAACAATCAGATTGCACCACTGAACTAGTAAAATTATCTTCTTCTTTTTTTATTATCACATAGTAACACATAATTGCCCTTACAGTAATTCATACTTATCTTTATAGTAACATAATTTATAAACTAATTTCCTATTTTGCCTTTGCGCGAATTTTAAAAAAAAAATCGGATTGACCCAGTTCGACCCACACAAGTATCCACGATTTGTTAATTTCTTTATATTTTAAGTAATATTTCACGGTGCCTCAAAAAATAATTATAGTAATATAAATATTAATACACTCGTCTTTTACAGTCAACTAGCGCATAAAAATAGGCTCACGTTATTTGCACCGACATAATTGATAAAATACACCCCTCCTAAAAAAAATTAAAATAATATACACATACAAAGATTATACTGCCTTTAAAATTGAAAGACACTAATTTTTACCCTACTTTGTTCACCAAAAGAGAGCAACGGCCACCACCGCTGCCTCCGCCCTTCACAACCGCCGATTAACTCAAAAAACTAAAATACCACAGAAACCTGAAAACTAATCATACCCAAAAAATTTATTAACTCAAAATACAAATCAACTAATAAACATTAGATAAATTGCTACATATTTATGCAGGTTTCGACTTTTGAGAAGAAGAAAAATTCGAGAAATGAATAAATTTTCAGAGAAGAAAATCGAGAAATTAATGAATTTTCAGAAAAAAAAATATCGAGAAAATGACATATTTCGTAAAAAAAAGAGAAGATGAAATTTCAGGAAAAAAATTCGAAAAATGTAAAAAATTTCAGAAAAACAGATTCGAAATCATGTTTAATATTTTCAGAACTTCAAACAAAATTTTCTTTTTAGATCAGAAAATAAAAGAACAAAAAAAACTTACCAATCTTAAAAAAAAATTAAAAAATTCTTTTCCATTCGTTGGCATCTGATTTTGTGGGTGGCGGCGGTGGAGTGCGCGTGTATCTGGTTTGGGCGCAAGAATCTGGCAAGAATCGGGTGGTGGAGATGGAGAGAGAGAGCCGGCGAGAAAAGAGGAAGAGGGGGGAGTGAAGCGCACAATATCATCTGTTTCACTCTGTTTTATACGGTAGACACGTGTAATGGGCAAAAAAATCTAACAAACCACCGTTACTCTAAGTCCATATGTTAAAAGTTCAGGGGATAGAGTAATCTTAAAATACAAAATAGTGTGGAATGGAGGAATTGAACTGGGAGGGAAGACGCTGAGAAAAATCTAGGGTAAGAAAGGGGTAATTTGAGAAATTAAGAGGGAGTGTACTAATCAAAGGAGATGTGTATTGATCCTGACGGTGTATTTACTAATTCCGTTGGTGTGAATAACCAAGGCCTAATAGATATTGTAGCTATAAGCCCATGGTCCATGAATGT
Source organism: Stenogyne calaminthoides (assembly GCA_037126765.1). Taxonomy (NCBI): domain Eukaryota; kingdom Viridiplantae; phylum Streptophyta; class Magnoliopsida; order Lamiales; family Lamiaceae; genus Stenogyne; species Stenogyne calaminthoides. The sequence continues at coordinate 8,440,454 of JBBCBC010000020.1, read as the reverse complement.
AAGGAAAAAAATCTTGTTAAAGTATGGGTGATTTCTTTTTTTGGTTAATTATTTGGGTCTGGTTATTAGCACCCCTATGATTAGTAAATACACACACTTAATTAATAAATTACCAAATATACCCTTCTTTTCTTTTACATTGAACTCGTAATTTTTTATTTTCCAATTGTTTCTCTTTTACCGTGTTTTCTCTGCAATTTAGCCTTTCTAATAAACACTATTAGAACATATACACACAAAAAACAGCGAGAACGAGAGGTTCAATTTTCAATTGATTTGTTGATTGCTAAAAAAGAAAAAAAAAGTAAAGAACATCGTGTATCTTTCCTGAGATCTGGAAGAAAGAAGGCATATGCTTAAAGTGAAGAAAGAGAAGGAAGCAGAGTTGTGGGAGGTGGAGAAAGGTGGGGTGGCGGGAGGGGAACAGAGGTCGGGGACAAATGGGGGCAGATTTGCGGAACAATTTGCAGGATATGGGGCAGTGGCGGCGGCGTCGGACGGTGGCGGCGCTAGGCGGTGTTGGGCAGCCAATTGAAGAAATGGGAGGAGGCGGTGACGTCGGGCATTGTTGGGAAGCGGCAGCGGCAGCGGGTGGCGGGCAGCGTGGGAGAGGGAAAGGCTGGAAAAAGGCGCCGACGAAAATGAAGAAACAGGGGGAGGAAGAAGGCGACGGCGAAAATGAAAAGATATTTTTTTTTAAAATGGTATAATAGGTAATGTATTATTTGTAAGGGTGTATCTATTAATGTTGGGGGTGTGGATAACTGGACCCTAATTATTTATGGGTGATTTGTGAACTAAAATCAGACAGCGGGTAAACAAACTTTCGAACTTATTATACCATATCCTAAATATGTTAAGTTCTATATTAACCTTATATAAATACTATATAGATTATGAATTATGTTTAGATAAAATGAGTTTTTACAAGATTCGTTGCCAAGACTGCACAGATTCACAATCTTTTTAGAATCCATGTAATTTGTTATACTGAAAATAATAATTGCATATTTCTGTATAACAAATTGCATAATTTTAAATTACACACTATGAGTGCACGGTTCACCTGATTTCATATAAAACTTAGAGTTTGATAAATTCTCATCATTTTCGTCCCTAACCAAAACTTCTATAATGTTAAAAATTATGCGTGAATTGTAATGAAAAACGAAGTTGAACAATATAGAGAATTGAGTGAATTTGAAAATTATATTTTGGGAGGAGAAAATCGATATTTTTTACAACCAAGCATATACATAATAACTCTTTTTTTTTTATTGCTTTTATAGATATATCGAAGAACATAGTTTTGATTTTTTTTTAAGTGAATTGTTTAAATATATTTTTTTTGGGAGGTCTTCTGTATACTTGTACAATTTAAGTATATTTTTAAAATATGCAATTTGTTTCATCAAAACGTTCAATTTGGTTACGTTGAAACTTTCAATTATTTAAGGCATACTCGTTAGTTGCATAATGCACTTGGAGCATACAAGACTTTACCTTTTTTATAACATACTTGCATTAAAAAGTGATAGCTAGCGAATGGTAAAACAGTCTCATACAAGGCTTGTTCTTTATTTGTAAATAAAAAAATACAACAATGATGAAAAATAATTTTCTAACCTAATAAATGAACAAGAAATGAGAAAATACACAACCGTCTAATTCAGACTACATCATATATTCATATGTGAAAACTTTAAGGACATGTTTGTTTCGTTACAATCTCAAATCCCCTTTTGTTTTGTAAGGATTTTGAAATCCTATTAACCCTACTCGATTTCACCACCAACTACTACTCTACTTTTTATTCTCTCTATACACTCGCATCATCTACTTTTTTATTCTTTCAATACAATCAAAATAATATAATAATATCACATCAATTAATTTTTCTATCATCCTATCCTATAAAACCCCACAATAAATATACATCTAAACTATTTATCAAGATTTTAAAATTATAGGACTTTAAAATTCGGAATTTCTCACGCCCACTATAAGTCCAAATCAAACATAAATTAACAAATGACAAAATAAAATAACACTACATGAATCGCTATGACTTTATTGTCCCGTAACTACTTGCACGGTCAACAAGATCTAGAATAAAATATGTAAAAGAACCCATAAATCATTAGTTCTTACACTTCATGCAACTGATTTATGAGACTCTTTCTTTTTCTTTTTCTTTTTTTAGCGAACTTCAAAACAAGTGCAAATGAAAATGGGTAATTTTTCCAAAATAAAAGCAGAAGGGTATGTTTGTCCAATCACACTGGAATGTCTCTTGCATTGGCCAAACTACCCTGAAAATAGTAATACTCTAGTTTTTTATTTCTCTACTGCCCTTCGAAAACTTGCGCCTCCTATATTTGCACTCTATCATACCTAAAAAGTAAAAACTTCCTTAACCAATATGAAGCAACATGTCAAGATGATAGCAACACTTGACACTCATGTCATTATTATCAACCAATAAGAGAACAACAACAATATAATTAATTTTATACACATGTATAACTAGGGACGGAAGCAGGAATTTTGTTGAGGGAGGACCCGACTAATAGGTTAAATCTTGTATGTATTCAGGTGCACCCTATACTCATAATGCATTTTAGAGTCATGCAACTTTTTATATTAAAAGATGCAATTTGTTTAAACTGAACCGTGCAACTATTAATATGAAAAAATATTTACAAAATTCAGTATAAATAAATTGCATATTTTAATATAATAAGTTGTATGATTTTAAAATGCATTATGAACACACGGTGTACCTATCGATAATAATTTTCAAAATTTCAGGTCAAAATTTCAGGGGCGCCCAGTTGCGCCCATGAATGGGGCCGTCCCCGTGTATAACACCTCATACCAAGTGCCCTCCCTCAAAAGATGTCCAATAAGAAGGTAACAGCCAAAAAGGGATAATCTTTCACACTTAGGACTACTACAAACAGATGAAGAATGGACTCTTAAAAATTAAAATGGTTCAAAGATTGTATTCTCATGATTATATAAATTAAATAGGGTAAATTTTTAAGAGAAACTGACATGTCGTAGTTGAATCTAGCTTGAATTTTTTATTTTTTTTAAGCCAATCAAATCTCAGTAAAATGAATACTCTTATAATTAGTTGGTCTGGTTTTTTCACAGGGTTCACAGATCAACCTTTTAACTAGGTTCACCTTCATTTTCTTTCTCTTTTCAGGACTCTCTATACTTATATATGTTGTTTCATGAGATTATTCAATGTGTTCAAGCAAAAAAAAAAAATGAATCCATTGTGCATGTCATGTGGTAGCTCTGTCGGATAGCTTATTACTCATTTCATCCCAAATCAATTTTCTTAAAAAAAATTCATTTTCTTAATTTGAGATCGAGTTTCTTAATTTAAGTAATAAAGATACAATGAGTTATCAATAGTTCAAGAAGGCAAGGTCTTCCCCAAATCTCTGCCGCAACGCGCTTCTTCATTTTCAATGGCGCTCCGCCGATCTCAACCTCAATTTCACGCACACATGCACTAAATCTGCTAATCAATTGCTGAATTTTTTGTTTCTATTTGTGTCCTCCCCCATCATCCAAGCAACGAATCCCAAATGGAAATGCAATAGAATAACTCCAAATTTTAGCAGACTATTGCATACGGAGATTACTAAATAATATGGTGGCTTCCATTCCGTTCATTCAGATAACTTGTAACCTGTATGCTTGGGGTAATTCATCTTCTCATTTATTATTTGAAATCTTAATGTTTATATTAAGATTTTGGTCATTATTAGCACGTGGTTGAACGATTGCAAGATATCGTCTTAATGTATTTGTTAATTGCATGTTTCTGTGTTATATAGTTGAACGTTTCAATATTATCTAGTTGCACGTTTCTGTTAGTGGCTGTGGTGAAGGTGTTTGACGAAATGTCTGAAAGAGATTTGTCTGATTGGCTGAATTGCCTCAAAGACGACGTCACATTCGATGGCCGGAGACTCGATTTTGGTGAATTGTGGGGAAGAATGGAACGTGATAGCCATTTTTGTTATAAGTTGCACGTATTGTTTATATGAAACTGTACTTTTCAATTATAGTAAGTTGCATATTTTTGTTACAGGTAGTTGCACGTTTCAATTATAAGTAGTCGCACATTTTTGTTATATGTAGTTGCACGCTTCTGTCATAAGTAGTTGCACGTTTCTGTTAGTTGCACGCATCTGTTATAAGTAATTGCACGCTTCTATTATAAGTAGTTGCACGCTTCTGTCATAAGTAGTTGCACGCTTCTTTTATAAGTAGTTGCACACTTATATTATAAGTAGTTGCCCTATAAAATTCATTTTTTCATGCTATATAATATTTATACTTCCATTTGAGAAGATAGTTTTTATGTTGCCTTTGATTGTAATTGTTTGGTTATAGAGCAACTTAATTCACAAGATCAATAAGAAATATATAAATTGTCAAAACCATGATTAATTCCATAAATTAAAAAAAAATAATAATAATAATAAAGTCGTTTGAAACATATTATAATTGAAAAGTATCAATATCCTAAAACATAAAACTATCAACAAGCGAAACATACAATTATTTTAGCTAATCTTCCTAAACATGCAACTCCTTATAACTAAAACAAACAATTTGGGTTATTAAAAATAGAAAATAAAATTAAATGTGTTATACAATTATTTTAGCTAATAATATTTATACTTCCTTTAAAGATAAACATTGCAACTATCTAATGTTGAAATATTCAATCAAACAATTTAATTCCATTAAAAAATTAAAATAATAATAAAGTCGTTTTGAAACAAAATAAAATTAAATGTGTTATTAAGAATAGGAAAAAAAAAAGACAATTTGGATTATTAAAAATAGAAAATAAAATAAAATGTGTTATTAAGAATAGGAAAAAAAAAGACAATTTGGGTTATTAAAAATAGAAAATAAAATAAAATGTGTTATAAAAAAAGGAAAAAAAAGTGTGAGATTCAAAGTTTGAACCTTGTACCTCCAGATTAAAAGCAATACAATCAACCACTGGGACAATGTCCTACTATTGAATAGTTGCAAAACTAAATCCCTTATGTTGGTTTCGGGCTGACCCGTTAATGGATCACCATTATGCATGAGTGCAAAGTGTATTTAAGTGCACAAAAAACCCACTCGTTCAAAAATGATGAGATTGAGATTTTATTAAAAATGTATGTGTCGTAGAAAGTGATAAGAAAAATATTTTACAAAAAGTTTGGACTGAATATTATTGCAAACGGAGATTGGAATTGAGTATTTTTTGAAAATTTTAATAATTTATTTAGATCGATAAAATTTTGTATGTTATCAAGTGAACTGTGCATTTTCAAATAATATTAATTACACTACTTTTTTCCTCCCCCACCCCCTCGAAAAAACGCGCCTCCTACATTGCACCCCCATCACCTAGCAAAAGTATAAAATCCCCATCTACACCCATACGATTACAAACCCTCCAAAAGACTGAGCAAAGACCAAACCCATTATTGTCATCGATTTTATATAAATCTGCGAAATATGACTCGGGCATCCAAGAGGAAATCCGATGATCAAAACTCTGAAGCCAGCAAGAAGAATTGTGTCGACTCTGTTCGTTCTGGTATATAATGGGCTCGAATTGTTTTCCTTTAATTTATCTTTTTTGTTACGAGATACAATTTCCTGTGTTCTTGCAAAGGTTTCTGTGGCATTGGGTTCAAATTCTTTGTTCTGGGTTTTACTCATCGGTGTTTCGGGATTATCGACGTGGGCTACTTTTTCTTTTTCTTTTTTTTTTTGATTAATCAAGGGAGGAATTTGAATTTGGGTTTAATGATAATTGAATATGTGTTTTGTGTGATTTTATGTTTATGTGTATTTTTTAGATTTTATGCCATTGTTTCTTGGAGTAAATCAACTGGTTCTTGTAGCTATTTTTAGTTATCTTGAATTTTGAATCTTCGGAGGTGGTAAACAAAGGCATTTACAATTTAGGATGCTGTTACTTGAGTTCTTGCTTTCGTAGTTGTGTGGATCTGTTGACATTCAGTGGATATGAATCAATTTGAAGAACAAATCTGGTTAATAATGAGATAATGTGCTTCCCTTTTCTGCATGATGAATGATATGTTAAACAAGTGGACTTTTCATACAATTGGCATATTAATAATTGTACATTGTTGCTCTGTGTTGTAATATATCTTGAATCGGCGAGTGATGCTGATGTTGGACTTAAAGAGGTATGAACATTTAATTATGCTTTAATTTTAGTATGTTAATAACCTTTTCTTGCTGAAAGTGCAAGCACATGAATATATTCTAGTTTTATGGAGGATAATTGTAATTAATGTTGGGAACAGCTATCCGACAATTCAAATTCGAATGTAGTTTTGATGACTCCAACTTTTCTTTTCAGCATCCAATAAAGCTGCAACAAAGTTGCAGGAACGAATCGACAAAATCTACACCAAATATGCTAACGAATCATCGAGCTTGATTGAGTGAGTGTTTCTTAAGCACTTTATTGTCTTTTCTCACTTCTGGTCATAAATGATGGGCACTTAAATTCTTCAGATATATGTATTTTGTTTTGCATATTTATGATACTTACACGTGTGCAATCGTCATTTGTATAATATTAAAGACGTATAAAACATGCAAGACTTAGTTGTGCAATGATTTGGTTATCAAGTTGTTGACAATGTGTTTTTAGTTTTTATTTGAATGCTTTTTGTGGAATCCAGCTAATGAAATTGACCGTTGTGTAAATATTCTTGTTATCAAACGAAAAATGCTAAGAGAGAAAGTTTGAGGGCATTTTCGGTAATTATAAAGATTTCCGTTAATGTTGTCCCGACTTATATGGATTCTGAAATTGAAACTCTCTTTCTTAGCATATTAATGTGATAACATGCCGAAAAACACCATGACCTTTATAGAGAGACTGAAAGTTGTTTAGAGTTCAGATTATCTAACATTATAAATTTTGTTGCACAGCCCCGAAGGAATTGAAGCATTATGCTCAGATTTAAAGGTGAATTATACTGATGTTAAAATATTGATGCTTGCTTGGTAAGTTATCTATTGCCCAAAGATCTCACTATTTAAATTTTTTTCTCTAGGTTGTTTATCATGTTTTTAGACTATGGAACTTTGACCCTTCACAAATTTTAATTGTTTTCAGGAAAATGGATGCTCAAAAGCAGGGTTATTTTACTCTAGTGAGCCTTACTACTGTTAATTTAATGAATTATTTATAAGGCGTTGATTATATGCGTGAGATTTTAGTTATTTTTTATAAAATGCCGAAAAACACCATGACCTTAATGAATTCTCTTAAGAAAGATGGTTATGTGGTTGTAATACTTTCTGAATATCTTGCACCTTTTTATAAGGCGTTGATTATATGCGTGAGATTGTAGTTAGAATGAGAAACCTAACATTGTACATTTTTGCTGACCAGGGCTATTAATTATATAAGACATGTGTCAAATCTTGAGACATTATAACTTAAATCTTAATAATATTGCTTCATGATGTTAAAAAAAATGTAACTCAATTTTCATGTGTAGGTACTAGTTAATTTTGTACAACATCTGATGTTCTACCTTATGGGTGATTTAATCATTCCCCAGCCTATTGCCTTTTCACATTGAATATTTATTATATTCTTTAATGATTAGGATGAGTGGCGAAGAGGCTTCAAAACTCTAAAAGTTGATACCATTACTAAACTGAAATTTTTTTTGCCGGAATTGGAGAAAGAGGTAGATTATGTTACAATAATTTGTTTGTTGATATTTTATTTTTTTCTGTCTTGAGATTACTTCTTTTAAATTTGTTGATGAAAAGGTGTTGAAGCCAGAGAATTTCGATGATTTTTATAGATTTGGCTTCCGTTACTGTCTAACAGGTAAACCTTTGATGATGGAGACTTTCATCGTTCTGTATAGACTTGTAGTCTTCTCTTTCTTTATTTTCATTTTTCTTCTCGATTATTTCTTTTTTCTAAAATTTCTCTGGTCTGTTCAATTTTTTCAGAAGACAAGCAGAAATGTTTAGACATCGACACTTCCTGTATATTGTTGGAACTGGTTTTAAAGATTCGGTACCCATCCCAGGTTGATTCATTTGCTAAGTTTTTAAAGGTGAGTGGCAATTACCATGTATAGTAATCTCCTTAGAGCCGTTTGTTTGGGGGTATTCGATATTGGGGGATAGTGAACCATGTGATATATTTGACTTGATTACATAGATGACATGTTTATTAAGAAGCATTATCAATTTATAATATGGGGCAACCCGAATCCTTTTGTTTTCAACCATTTGCTTTTTGGAATCAATTCATTTCATAAGCTCCCATTTTACAATTCGACCTCTCATGTGATATGCGGAATCCTTCAAATAAGAGAAACGGTACCTCGGGCTTCAGCTTTTTTGCGGGCCTTCAATAAAACAAGTCAAGAATAACAAACACATGAATTTGAGAGAAACCAAACCATATCTCTTGTAAACACGCGAAACAAACGTGCTCTTAGGCTTTTAGGACATTGTTTGCTAGGTTTTATATGCTTTGCTTTTGATGGCCTTGTTATGTTACTCCGAATGATGATGAAATTATATTGATTATTTTGTATGTACGTGTGACGACTGTTTTGATAATTAAATTCTTATTGACTGTTCGCTAACTAGGTTAAGTTTGTCTTGGCATCAGATCCAGAGCGAATACAAGGCAATAAACATGGATCAGTGGACAAACTTTCATCGATTTTGCCAAGAGGTGCTTCGGGTTTTTTCTGTTAATTTTCTGATTCTGCTGCTTTGAGCATAAAACCATACATTTATCTTGACAATTATGACTACATGCACGATCAAGAGTTGTTTTTTCTTTTTATTATTTTTGTGGATCTCCTAGTTTATAGTTATCTTTAATGTCATATTTACTTTTGACAGATAAGCTTTCCGGACCTGGAGAATTATAATTCAGGTGAAGCTTGGCCTATTCTTCTCGATAATTTTGTGGATTGGATAAAAGAGGAAGCAAAGATGTAATGACTTTGGGCTTTATGCTTTAGGAGTTTGGACAAGGTAATTAGTTTAAAAATATAGGTTCATTTTTTAACTACAAATCAGATTTGCTTTCAGGAACTTTTAATAACATCTATATGAGTTTATCATTACTTATATATATTGATTTGGCAGATTTCTTGAATGTCTATTTTGCTTGCAGGTTTTCCAGAAAACCCAAGTGTGTAACGAGCAACTCTCCGAGTATACTTGGCCAGCCAGCTGTATGATTTTTTTTTTTTTTTTTGAGACATCTATAACATGATATTTTTTGGACTTTTTTTTTTAATCTTTGTGGCTGGCTTCCTAGTTATGTACATTTTTATATCAACTGGTGGCTGTGGATAAAAAAATTGGATCACATTTTTGATATAAAAATGAAAAATGTATAATGGATGTTCTATTCTGTCTTTTGATCTCTACTTTTCTTGTTGTGCGTCAAGAAATCAACATTTTGACAATTGCTTCATAGCAAGGAATGGGTATAAAGTCGACGGCTACATAAGAAGAAATCCAATCCTAAACCATCAAACATGAAACACTTTTACAATAAAACTGTCGTATTATAAATATAAAACAAAACTTATGCATAGAAACTTCGATACATACTAGGTCCCTTGTGTCGTTAATCTTAGCCGTTTGGACATATATAACGACGTCCATCTTTGTTTTCAACCCTTGAAAGGAAAGTAAAAGAATCCATGGCTATTCTGCAAATCTTCACTCTCTTTGTAGCTCTCATAATCTCCTTCAGTATAATCACTAATGGCTATCATGATCAAGTTGTACCTCACTTTTCTATAGCTCCATCCAAATTGTTAGGCCCGATTCCACATTCTCCGATAGCCCTTCCACCATTCGGGCCGTCCCTTCCTCCAGTGCCACCATTTCCGATTCCCTCCCCTTCTCCGTCTCTGCCGCCTACATCAGCTCCACCGCCCCTTCCTTCAGTGCCCCCGTTTCCAATTGCTCCGTCTCCATCGCAGTTGGCATCATCACCATCAATTCCCATCACCCTTGCCCCATCTCCGATTGCCTACCCGCCATATCAGCTACCACCTCCTTCAAATGCAGCTCCTCCAAGGGCTCAAACTTCCCCTCCTCCCCTGCCTGGCGCCCCCACGCCTACGTTTATGCCTCCACAACCAGCCGAAGCACCACCACCACCACTCCAAACCTCCCCACCGCCGTCTATGTTACCACCTTCTCAGTCACATCCCGGCATAAAAGGTGGGTACTGGCTTTCATGGAACGCAGCAACCCTCCCACCATCAGCCATACCAACATCTTACTTCACACACATCTTCTACGCCTTCGTTCAAGTCGACCCCACCAGTTTCCAAATTCTAATCACCCCTTACGACGACCAACACATGCTCGACTTCACCTCCGCCAACCCTCCCGCGTACACCATGCTATCAATCGGCGGAGCAGGGGTGGACTCCACAACTTTCTCCAACATGGTCAGCAATTCAGACAACCGGGCCGCATTCATCCAATCATCAATCCACACGGCCCGAAAATACAACTTCAACGGCCTGGACCTCGACTGGGAATCCCCTCAAAATCCACAAGACATGTCGAACCTCGCATCACTCTACAGAGAATGGCGCTCTGCTATCGACCACGAGTCAACCAAACCCCGTCTCCTCTTATCATCTGCAGTTTATTTCGCACCCACGTTCTTCCTCCCTGGAGACGTCCTGCGGACGTATCCAGGTGAGGCGATCAGAAGCTATGTGGACTTCGTAAGCCCAATGTGCTACAATTTCCACGGCAGCTGGGAGCCTAACAACACAGGGGCACATGCTCTGCTCTATGATAAAACTAGTAACCTCAGTACTAGCTACGGCATTTCCACATGGAAAAACGACGTGGTTCAATCGGAGAAAATAGTGATGGGAATGCCGGCTTATGGGAGGACATGGCAGCTGAAGGATCCGGCCCAGCATGGAATCGGAGCTCCAGCTGTGGGGACGGGCCCCGGTGGAGGGATGATGAATTATACAGCTATAAAGGAGTTCAATTCGGAATATAACGCCAGTGTGGTTTTTGATTATTCAACTGTTTCGACATACTCGTATGCAGGAGGAAATTGGATTGGATATGATGATCCTACTTCGGTTGAGTTTAAGGTGAAGTACGCAAAAAATCAGGGGCTTGGAGGGTATTTTTTCTGGGCGCTTGGTTTTGACACCAATTGGGATCTTGCTCGAGCAGGTATGTGTATATACGGTTTTAGTAGAAAATGATTAGTTCATATGAAGAAAGGTATTAGTTCATACTAAAGAAACGATATAAGATAAAAAAAAATGACGTGATCCTATAATAATCTGTTTAACATAACATATACTCCTTTTTTTTGCAAATAACATAGCATATACTCTCAATATTAAAGTTTTATAATCTTGGACTAATTACACAATTTGTTTTCTGCACTGCAGCTTCCACCGCATGGGATAATAATTAATTGACACTGGAATTGAACCTCCACGATGATTCAGTGATCCCTGTTGAATTAATTGATTATTTGGTGTTACAAAATGACGTGATTCAATAATTTGTTTATATTTAAAAATCATTTTGAGAAATATTCTTGTTTATCTTGTCTATTCAAATTGTCCTCAGCTGTAATTATATATTTTTATGATTAGCTTTTATGTAAGAAACAGATAGACTGAAATATATACCGAATTCTAATAATTATGCATGAAGTCATGAAGGCAGGTCTTGCATTAGGAACCTACTGTTGGATTTTTATGTAGTAGATTAGATACTTCATATCATGAACAACTTTTTTATTCTGCACTGCATGCAGTTTCCATGGTATTGATAATTGATGATTCCTAATTTCTGTTGAATTGATAATTTGGTAGTGATGAAAAGGCTATTTTAGTAATGAGGGACACTTATGTGAGACGGAACATAATTTGGAATACTTTAAATGTTGATTTGTGCTAATTTATAATTTATTTCATGCATGAGACTGTCTCATACGAGTTTTTGTCATTCCAAATCCTCTTCCACTATAGATTAATTGCCGTAATTATTTCATTATTAAAATGTATAGCCCAACCCAAAAAAGAAAGGGGCCAATTTGGCCCGTGGGCTGACTGGGCTCTGGCCAGCTATTTTTTTTTTTTAAAGAGTAGGTCTAGTGTGAAAATTTTCATGTATGAAAATCTATAAAATTATCATAAATTAACCATCTACACCCTAAACACTAAATAATGAACCCTAAATTATGACCTATTCGGGCAGGGTGAATCATGAACCACTTACCACTCAATTTTGTCTTACCTTCACGAATTACAAAATTTGATTGTAAATTAAAGTTTTTTCATGTATGAAAATTTTCATACTAGACTTTGTCTTTTTCTAATTCGTTGTACACCACATGGATTGTGTATATTTTTCAGCGTCAGTCAATGATATGCACCGTTAAAACATGGAGGGAAGCAAGAATTTTTAAAATTGTGTTCAGAACTGTTAAATTTTTGCGTTCACATGGACAGACACAAGATTTTTTAACGTACGTCGACCGCCCTGTGTGATCCAATATTTTTGATATATCGTAGTGACTACCTTTTGTCATATATGACCTAAACATTAATCATTGGCATCCTAATAATATAATGGCTATGAACAACCCATCAGACACTTAAAGGGTGAATCATGTCATGTTCAAACTTCAAGTTGCCCAGTTCTTTATATCTAGTTGACAAAATATTCTTCAAATACTGTGTAGTTGTTTTCTGTTTATGATAGAATATTTTTAGCTGTTATATCATTTTTATAAGCTTAATTACCTTGTCATTATTATCGCTTAAATATTAAATAATTATCCTCTCTAATGATTTATGTTGTTACACAGTGAGTAAGTCTCTACCACACCAGTGTCATGAATGAATAATCTTGTGTACACCAGTTGCATCGTGCAAAGATGCATAACTATAATACTATTCGATGAAAACAATTAATATTGATTAATTAATATTATTTATTATTGTAAACAACTAAATGTTGTTTAAAAATACTCTTAAGTTACATGGTGTATCTAGTGCATGAGCATACAAAGACTGCATTATTCTATTTTAGAAAATAATTGGAGAACTTTTTTTTTCTATTGCAAATAATGGAGAACTTAAGACTACGTAATTAATTAATTTGTGTTCATATTAATTTATTAGTTACTTTCTGGAATCTCTCCATGTTACCTGACAAATAATGCAAGTTGACATTCTCTAGTTCTGTTTGTACATTGTATCGAATGAGTTGAAACACTTTTTCATTTAAAAAAACTGTGTCCAACAATTTTTAAATTAATTAGTGTTTTTCAATTAATTTTTAGAGTTTGCAAACAATCACTTAAGTTTTAGTAATATTAATGGAGACTACCATATTTCCATACATATATATGTTTTCTACTCACTCTGATTAAAATTTTGATCGATCAATGAATGGGATTATAGATATTGTCTTGTTAAACCAATGGCTCAAGTGGTAAGAGAGGTTGTGAAAATTCAATTTAAAAAAAAAAGGTTGATTGTGGGATAGAGACGCGTGACCAATTTATGATCTTTATGAGCAACATGCAAGTTTAATTAGTCCATTACGATCGCCTAATCTTCTTATTAATATTTGAAATTTTGGTCAAAACGATAACAATTAAACATATAATATATATGTTTGATGAAGTGGGGGTATAATTAAAACATCTTTAATGTGTTAATTACTTGAATTGTGGTAGTATAATGATTAGTCCATATTTTAATCATGTACTAATATGCTTATATGTGTCCACAACTTCTATATATGTGTTATTTTCCCTACATTAAACTCCATTATTTTGAATCATACGTTTTGCTATACATATTTTGTTGAACAAAAATGGCAGAAAAGTTCTTTAAGCTTCTTGTTTTAGTTTTGGCATTCTCCACCATTGTTGCCATTGCTGCCCGCACACAAAGTATGGTCCATAGTCATATTCTTTTTCCGGTTAACAATATAAATGTTTTATTTTCTTGACAAGATATATATATATAGGGTTAATTTAATTATCTTTGTTAATTTTTCTTATAATTGTGTTGGATTTTCAGAAGCCGAGAATTTTGGTGAAGTTTCAGATGATCAGGTACTTTCACTTCCTCTATAATTATATAGATATGCGTCAAATTATGCTTCCATATATATTTTACACGTTTACAAAATTTGTGTATTGAATAATTTATGAACTTTAAGAACAAGATGATACATGATAGAAATTTAGAATCCCATAATCATGTGTTCTGTATCTCCTAAACTTTAATTTGCATTAGCTTTGTCGTCGATATTATTACACAATATATAACTAATATACTAATTTGCAATTTTTAAGGTATTGTCTTCTCTTTTTTTATTTGTGCATGTGTAGGTCGACATATGGGATAATCCATCATTTTTAGAGGATAATTTTTTAACGAAACGGAGAATGGAGATTGAAACGGCACGCAAACCACCTATAAACAATTGATTTTGAATACACACACAATATGCAATTATTAAATATTTGATAATTTTTTGAATAACTTTCATTTATATCAAATCATCAGATTGTTGTAACCTGGTTATTTCATGATACTTTCATTCTGTAATATTTATTTGCTGGAACTTCATTATACTTTGTGAAGCTAACTTGATTTCTTTTTTTTTTTATTAATCAAGTTTTAATTATTAATAGGTTATTTGCATAATAATAATTTTCCTATATAATAAGGTTATTTGCATTCTCCACAATATTTGAACTTTCGCACGAGAGAGAGTTATTTGCATCGTATGATTCTATCTTCCGATTCTTCCCGGCCAGAAGAGACCGCTTCTTGAACTTTTCCTTAAAATTTGATAATATCAAAACAAAAACTTCTAACATGCTACACAAAAGTTTATGCGGGCATACAAAACAATATTGTTCTAACATATAAATTATCATTGTTTAGTTATTTTAATCAATTTTTTACATAAGGAAGGCCAAATTTAATAACTCAATTGCAATCGAGACATCGGATAGTTTGGGTTTTGTCTTGCCTCGTGATTTTAATTTTTCTCTGGCCTAATTCTAGCCAAGTATCCAAACAATTCGAGGTACATGAAGTCATATACTATTCTTCGTCTTTCCGATCTCGTTAGTACGATACCCTTAATTGTCAATCTCATATACAACTACGTACATTGTCAATTTGAATTTAAAAATTAATACCCATTTCGCGACTTTAGTTTTTTTTTTGTAATTTGCCTAATTCTAGCCAATGTTTGACGATTCTAGGTGTAAACCACACATCACTGAACTGTAATTGTTCAGTTAAAATAAACTATTCAATGAAAACAAATGATATTACTTAAATATGCATTTGAATTGCTCAATGCTCCAAATGCACAAGAAATCTACTGTATATTGGAGTTTTATTTGTAGTACTTATCTAAAAGTTTAATTATAACTGCAATTAGCTAGGCCTAAAGTTCTGATTTTGCAGCATTAAAGCCTTTAAAATTTGTGTTTAAGTTGACCTGAAATTTTGACTAATCTAATATTGTTATCCATTTAAATTAATTATATGCACTATTATGCTATAATATTAGAATGATTAAACATTATAGTGGTATATATGCCAGCAAGAAATTTTGAAATTCTACTGTTATATATTGTGCTTTGTTAATTATATATAGGTCGTAGCGGATCGAGCAGAGAGTGTATCATATTTGGAGGAAATTAGTTTAATTAAAGGGAGGAGGAGGATGGGGATTGAAATTGATATGTCTCTTGATTATAAAGGCCCCAGACGCCCACCAACCTGCATATATGGAGTCAATCGGACTTTCGGAATTAATATGGGATTACAATAACTTTCATTTGATTATGTCTCATGTGGTCATATGTTGTATCAATTATTTTATTTCTTGAAACTTTATGATATATCAATACGTTGTATCAATTGTTATATATATCTCTCTCTCTCCGTTATGTGATTTTTATTTCTTGAAACTTCATGATACATCTTGGCTAGGTTCAGAGTGATGTCTTATACGCCAAGATGTCGTTTTTTATAAAAAATTTTAAAAATATAAAATTTATTAGTACATTAAAACGTGCAATTTGTTTTAAGAACACAAATGGTACAATTGAGGATAACAAGTCACAATATATATATAACAAATTATATTTTTTTTAAATAAACTATGAAGTGCGCTTTGCACGTGCACATGAGACCCCCCATCTTGCGTTGATCTGTCAATTAACTTTGAAAAAAAAAAAGCATCTAATTCTTCTCCATGGTTTGGAATTTTGCATGCATTGTAAAAGTCAATTTTATAACATAATGCATTAGATATACATCATTTATTTTCATAAATCATAACAGTTACTCTATATTTATTTTATTATCACTTATTTTTTAATCAAGTGCCCAAAAGTCTCAACTGCAGTTACCGTATGTTCCCATTTGCAACGCTGTACAAAGAGCGGTAGTAAACTGGAAGCGGAAGCTTGGATCACTACTTTATTTGCATGCACCAATCACTAATTACGCTCCCCATGACTGTTTAGCTGCATTACCATATAAACAATATTAGCAGTTAGCACAATTATAATATATTCTAAATAAAAGTAATACTTAAGCTTTGTTTTACTCTGTTTGGATAAGCAACAGTTTTCCCCAATTCATTTTTTTTTTACTTAAATTAATTGTGACTGACCTTGTCTAGAGAGAGCCCAGTTATCATCAAAACCAACACTCCAGGCAAAATACCCAAGCAGCCCCCTCTGTTTTGCGTAACTAACTTTAGCAGCAATCGACTGCGTATCATCATACCCAATCCACGTGGTCCCCGACGAGCAATAATTCGTCACAATCGTCGCATTATACACCACCGCCGCTTTATTCTGCGCGATAAACCTCTTAATCTGATTATACACCATCGTGCCACCACTAACCGCCGGCCCCGTCGCCGGCGCCAGCATTCCCCGATTATTAGCGTTGGCCAGCCGCCACGCGTACCCGTAAAACGGCACACCAAGCACCAATTTCCTCGCGCTCACGCCGGCCCGAATCCACGCCTCGATTCCACTACTCCCGCTAATTTGAGTCGACGGATCGTACAACATCGAATGTGAATTTGTGAATCTGTACCATGAGGGGTCGTAGAAATCGTACGCCATCACATTCACCCAATCCAGATTCGCGTTAATCGACTGAGAAGGGTAGATTAATTCATTCAAATTAGGGGAATAGTAAAACGCCGCCGTTAGAATTAGGGCGGGCCTCCCCGAATTTCGGGCCTCCGAAACGACGGCGTTTCGCCATTCTGTTAACAGAGTCCCCAAATTAGCCATATCAGTAGACGAATCCGGGTACTCCCAATCCATATCCAGTCCCGAGAACCCGTTCGCGCGGGCCAGGTTAATCGAGGAGTCGATGAATGATTTGCGGGACGCGGCCTGGCGGGCCATGGCGGCGAAATCGGTTCTGATGTTGGCGCCGCCGCCGCCGCCGAGGGATAGGAGGGTTTTGACGGAGGGGTTTTTGGATTGGACGGTGGCGGTGAACTGGGAGAAGGCGGCGGCGTTGGCGGCGGAGATTGTGATTTGATTGGTGGTGGGATTGAGGTCGGCGAAGGCGCAGAAGAGATGCGTGAAGAGAGTGGAGTCTATGCTTGAGGCTGGGAATCCACTTTCTGGGAACCAGTAACCGCCATTAACGGCAGACTGTGCATCTGAAATTGGGAGTAATTGGAAAAGTGTGAGAGTTGAAAGAAGGAGTAGCTTAGTTGATGGAGCCATGGAAAGGAAACACACTTTATCCATGCTTTTATATTGGCATGAATTTAAGTTTGGCGTGGAAAAGTAGATAAATATTGGCATGAATCCGAGTTCACTGTAAACTCTATTTTGTTAATGTCAGTACTATTATACTCCTTCCGTCCCGGTGTAATCATCCCGTTATTTGTTGTTATTTTGTTTAAGGAATAATAATAAAATAATAAAAATGAAGGATAGTTTTGGGTATTGGCAGAGAGGAAAAAGATATGTGGAGTAGTGAGTAACATTTTTTGTAATATTGCGTGAAAAGTGGGGATAAAAATTATAGTTAATGGAGTTATTTTTTCTTTTTATGGAATGATAAAGTCATAGTGGGACGTCCATAAAATGAAAGTGAGACAACTATAGTGAGACGGAGGGAGTATACAATAACTATCATTATTTTAAGTATAAAATATTTTTTAAACAATGATATATAATTTTGTGCACAACAGTAATAATTTTAATGTATAACTGTGATAGAGTTTATATATAAATCTAGTTCAGCAACAGATAAAAAAGAATATTTGCAGCAACAGATACAGCCCCCCCCCATGCGGAAAGACAAGTGAATCAGCTGATCACCTATTCTTGCAATGTAAGATGAAATATTTTATTTGGAAAGGCTGGTTTTCTTGGATGGGAACAACCCTTGCCCCACAGTTAAGAGAATAAGAGATCATTCCTCCAATTCTCCGACATCCTCCAGGGAAAAAGAGGTAAGATTTTCTCAATTAGTCTCTGGGAATGTGTGGTTTGGGCCATTTGAAAAGCGTGCAACAATTTGAGTTTCAGAGGTATGGAGTTCAACAGATCAAAGATCTTGAATGAAATCAAAAGTCGTTTATGGAGTTGGGTCTTGGTGAAGAATTTTATTTATTGTAATGTATCGATAAACTCATGGATGGAAAATCCACTCTCTTTAATTTTCTTTAAAAGCATATGTAATAAGTTCTTGTAAATATTTGGTTCTTGACTACATCTTATAGTCAAGAACTATTGAAATAATTTTTTGGGAAGACCTGATTAACTTGTGAAGGATTAATAATTTTTTTGGTCCTTCTTTAATTGCACATGCGATAATAGTACTTCTTATTTTGTTCCACAAAGATAGATTTCGACAACATGTTTAATGTATTTGGAATAGTAATATTTTTCAACGCTCTTCTCAATTTACTTTGCGCAAAATAAGTTAAAACTTTAGGATTTTTAAATTTGCTTTAAACGATTGCCTTAAAATTGTTTGGGTCAAATGGAAGTCTGTGTGTCTGGGCAAAGGGGTGGGGGGCTTTGGTGTCAGGGATGTGAAGTTATTTAATTTGACTATTTTGTGTAAGTGGCTCTGGAGATGGGTGTCTGGGGAGAGGTCGTTGTGGGTGAGCTTAGTCAAGTCTAGGTATGGGTCTTTTATGAGAGAGTCAGTCAGTTCTTATGAGTTGTCGAAATGGTCGTTATGGTTCAGGGATCTCTATGGGTTGTGGTGGGGTAAGGTTGGTTGTTTGTTCCGTAATAATTTGAGTTTTGTACTGGGGAATGGTTGGTCAGTCAAGTTTTGGTCGGATCCGTGGGTTGAGAGTAGAATTGTCCTTAAAGATTGTTTTCCTAGATTATTCTGTTTGTCGGCTCAAAAAGATGAGTGTGTCCGAGACATGTTCTCAGTTCATGGGGAGTCATGATTATTTAGGTGGGAGAGATTTTTCACATGGTTCGAAATTCTTGATTTTATGGATATGTGGAAATGTATTTGCAGGTATAACATTAATACTTTGGCGGAAGACTCGTGGCGGTGGGTGGGAAACAAGAGTGGCAAGTTCGTAACCAAGGATATGTACGAGGTTCTAACTGATGATGCGTTGAAGGGAAAGTTCGACGTCTTCCCTTGGAAGAAACTATGGTGGAAAGTTGTACCTTCTAAAGTCAGTGCTTTCTCTTGGAAAGCTATTCTGGAGCGGATTCCCTCTAAAGACAATCTGTTGAAGCGTGGAATTCAGGCGGGCATTGGTTCGGGTACGTGTTCTTCATGTTTAAGTGCTTTGGAAACTTCAAATCACCTACTTTTTACTTGCCCCTCGGTTATTTTGGTCTGGAGTGAGATCTTGCATTGGCTTGGTAAATCAGTTTTATACTCTTCTCGTGCTTCGGATCACTTCTTGGAATTTGTGGGGTTGGAACAAAGTACCTTAAGAAGGAAGATTTTGGGTCTTGTTTGACAAAGTACCGTTTGGAAAGTTTGGAAGACTAGGAATGAGCTCATATTCAAGGAGAGCAGATATTCGTTGGAAGAATTGATTGATGGAATTAAATTCTACTCTTGGAAGTGGATTCGAGCGAATTATCCAATATCATTTTCCGTCCCTTTACATAGTTGGGACTCTCAACCGTTAGAGTGTCTGCCCGATAAACTGTAATGGATTTCTTTGCTTGCAAAGTTGTATTTGTTGGGATTTTAGTACCCCTTGTACTCAATATATGTACCATTTTTTCTTTAAAAAAAAAACGACTGCCTTAAAAAAAACTGTGATTTAAATGAACTTTGTTAACAATTAAGTGTGTTAAATAGAGACATTTTGGTCCATTAAATGTCTTTGATCAGAAATCTGGACATTAATTAGGAAGGAATTAAGATAGAAAATAAGTAATATATATATATACACACTTATATCCTTGTGGGATGGATGGTACTTTACATATATTTCATTTTTCTTTTCAATAACAATCCAAATTTGAAATTACACGTTCAACATAGTATAAAAAGACTCGATTTAAAGATTCATATCAAAATTATATATCAATGTTACATTCATATATAGTTTTTTTTTTTTTTTTTTGAAAGGTACATTCATATATAGTTACAATAGAGTATTTTGACTATTTGGGAAGGAAGTCATACGAAGTAGTATTTGATACGGTACATTAAATAATATAACAGAAATAAAGATTGTTTGGAAAAAGAAGATAAATCTAAATTAATTATTTAGTTTGAAAAGTATATATATGGACTATAGGATGACAATTAATATTGTAGAGTATTGGAGTGGGAAATCATTTTAGGAGAAAAGAAACCTGGCAAAAGGTTGAATTCTGCAATCCTCCGAGTCAAACCGCATTTACAGCAGTAATGAAAACGGGTTATTTTCTTATCTAGAATTATAGATGAAGTGCGATGAAGTATACATATTCCAAACTTTGTCCGGAAAAAGTCATAACATGAAGTTATTAAAAATTTGAAATAGCGGTAGCTAGTTCAATAGATATGTTCACTTGGAATAATGGTCTACCCAAATATCCACAAACAGAAGCTTCTCTTCATACCTATTCGAAAGCATACAAATTACGTATGCAAACAAATTACGTATAGTTAGGGTGAGCACTTATTCGGTAATAATCGAAAAATTGAGTCAAATTGAATCAAAATAAATTTTAATTTGGTTAATTTGGTATTCGATTTAGTTTTGATTTTGAATTTTAAATTTTTTTATTTTTTTCATTTTGATATCGATTTTTAATTTAAGGTAAAATTCCCGAAAAATTGAAAAATGAACCGAAATAATACTTTCTATATATATATATATATAACTCTAGTTTATTTATTTATTTTCTAATCGAAATAATACAGTATATATACATTATATGTTGATTATTAACTTATGTAGTAGTCTAATATCATTGGACCTTGTGTTGTGTTATTTAATTTTCGAATTTCTACCGTAAAAACTGTACATGTGCATTTAAATGGTTCAATTTCATAATGTCAAATAATTCAGTTATTTCTTTTTTTACCAAAACAATTCGCACTATAAGAAAATGAAGGATTGCCTACAAAATTTTTCAAATGATTACGAAATTTTCCTACAAAAATAAATTGGTCCTTAAAAAGTGAGAATTAACTACGATTTGACTACCAATTTTTAGATTAATCTTTGAAAAAAATACCTACACAAATAATTTTTTAGGCAAACAAATTACATCTACTTGAAGAATCTACTACATATTTGTAATTTTTCAAAAAAACTTAATACAAATAATTTCTTATATTTTAACAATTATATTTTTAATTTAAAAATAGCCTATATAATTAGAAAATTTTGTAGACAAACCTTACTATTTAAGGACGAAATTATTTCCGTTGAAAATTTCATAGACATGTTGGAAAAATATTAAAAAACTTTGTAGGCAATGAACTTTTTTTTGTAGTGTTGATTATGTAGTCAAATAGTTCGATTTCATTTTTTTTTTTGAACGGGAGTTCGATTTCAATTTATTATGATAAATAATTTTATTATTTCGATTCTGTTTGGTAACCAAATAACGTGATGCTCACCCCTTCATCCCTACATGTAGTTCTTTCGTTTTATAAAATATACAGATAATTGGAAATCAAATTTGATCTTAAAATAGACACTACTTCACAGTCAAAAATCGTGGAAGAAAAAAAAGACATCATATGAAGCACCGACAAGAAAAGTATTTAGCAGCCTTTGAAAATTGCAGTAACGTGCCAATTTTATTACTTGAATCGAGACGCACAGAAAAAAAAAGATTGTTTGAATTTATGTCGTTTTGCAGTTCACGTTGTCTGGAGGAAGTCAATGTTGAAATTTAGGATGGAAAAAAGTAGAGAAAGCAACGGATGAGTTTAAATTTGGGCCTGCATTTGGAATGGGCCATGACTTCTATTAAATCTGTTTTACGAATCCATTCTGGAACCTATCACATATACTGATATACTCCATAAGGGTGTCCAAGGTGCAGTTTTATAGTTTTTTCGACTAAATTCAAATTGCATTGCTACATGCGATTCGGTTGGTTGTATGCTTTCAAACTGCGGTTTTTCATATAAAAATGGTCATGCTATTTTAGGCGGTTTCGATCGGTTATTTGCGGTTTGGCGGTTTAAAAAAAAACATAAAATGTTAGTAGAAGATATTAATGTCTATTAAATTAGTGACAACACATTTGATTAAATAATGTTCTATAAAATGATTTAAGTTGGAAAAGTTTATATGGAATTGAAAAATGAAATAATATCTTTGAACACCATAACATGATTAATTTGTAGAAGTTCAACTCTTTAAAAAAATATGTTGAAAGATGTTGAAAATAATATATATACAACTATGAGTTTGTTATCTATAAAAGCTAATAATACAAACTAGAAAAATCATGAACATGGTTTATTACCTTGTGGACTTAGTTGAATAATAAGGGTTAGAAACATGGATGGATGCACTGGTTAGCTGCACTGGTTTAAAGCCCAGTGCAAGTGTCCACCATTATCTACTTATATATGCATTATATATGAATAATTCCACAACCAGCCCACCCTAACTAATTAGCCACCCCTTGTAAATTAGCCCACGGTCCCACCCAAGGCCCCATGAATAATAATAGTGACACATGTGCAATTCATAGGCCCGCATCATCTTAACTCATTTATTTTGTGTTATTTAAAAAATTAAAACCCATTTTCCTTCTAAAATTTTATTAAGAACGGGTTTATTCAAAACAGGGAACAAGAAATATGGAAGTTTGGAAGTTTGGGGTTACCAATTGGTGCGAATTTCAGAAATATGGAAGTTTGGAAGCTATTGATTGACCGGAAGAAACTATCAGGGTGGTAAGACCGGTATGATGTCGTCAAGTGCTTTTAAATTCGGTATTATCGGCTCTTCCAGTTTAGTACTTATCCTTTTTCAAAGCCCCTGAGTGTGTAATTCAAACCCTGATCAAACTTCAACGACACTTTTTATTGGGGGGGGGTGGGGGGAAGGGTTGAGTCATAAAACCACTTGGGTCAAATGGGAGTCTGTATGTCGTGATAAGTTTAAGGGAGGGTTGGGAGTGAGAGATATCAAATATTTTAATCAAGCCTTATTGTGCAAGTGACTTTGGAGGTGGGTGTTTGGGGAGGAGTCGTTATGGGTCAGAGTTATAGAGTCAAAGTACGGGTCTTTTAAATGGGTTTCTGATGTTAGTCGGGTCGGTAAGAAGTGGTCTTTGTGGTGGAAAGATTTGTATGAGTTGTGGTGGAGTCCGGTGGGTGAGTTGTTTCGAGATAGATTGTGGTTTTTGTTGGGAAATGGTTTTAAGGCGACATTTTGGGTCGATCCGTGGTCTGAGGATAGATGTCGGTTGAAGGATAAGTTTCCTTTGTTGTTCGAGTTGTCGGTCCAAAAGAAAGAGTCCATTGGGAGTGTGTGGGATGATGTGAGTAAGTCATGGGTTTTTAGGTGGGTTAGAGAATTAACTCCTAATGAATTTGTTGAATCTTTGGATCTTTGGCAGTATGTAAGCAAACACTTAGTTCGTTCGGGAGTAAAGGATGCTTGGAGGTGGCAAGGTTCGTCTCGTGGCAGTTTCACAACAAAAGATATGTATGAGGCCATTGTGGAGGCCAACCCTGGAGGTGACGAGAGTGATTTTCCTTGGAAGAAGCTGTGGTGGAAGGCGGTTCCTGCTAAAGTCTCTGCTTTTTCGTGGAAATCCGTTCGTGAGAGATTGGCCACAAAAGATAATTTGCTCAAACATGGT
Organism: Stenogyne calaminthoides; assembly: GCA_037126765.1. Classification (NCBI taxonomy): domain Eukaryota; kingdom Viridiplantae; phylum Streptophyta; class Magnoliopsida; order Lamiales; family Lamiaceae; genus Stenogyne; species Stenogyne calaminthoides. The sequence goes on along the minus strand of JBBCBC010000020.1, from coordinate 8,416,015 downwards.
ATCCGAGAGGGTGTGGGAAATGGGCTTGCTCGATGTGTAAAGGACCGATGGAAACTTCAAACCATATTCTTGTTTCGTGCCCGGTAGCTATCCTTGTTTGGCAAGCTATTGGATTTTGGCTTGACAAACCATTGCTTTTTTCGTCCTCCGTCCGTGAGCATTTCATGGAGTTTATGGAGTCAGAGGGTGACAAAGTCAAGAGGAAGTTTTTCGGGCTAATTTGGCAAGCGACAGTTTGGAAGATTTGGAAAGTTTGTAATGGGATCATTTTCAAAGACAACACCTACACTTTGGAGGAACTTATCGATGGTATTAAATTTTGCTCATGGAAGTGGATTCGTTCTCATTACCCGGTAACTTTTGATTTTCCATTTTATTTGTGGGATCCCCAACCTTGGCAGTGCATTCCGAGTAAGCTATAAATCTATAGGAGTCTGTTTGTTGGGACTTGTATGTTAAGGGTTTCGAATACCCCTTGTGCTCGTGTTATAATATTTCATCTTTACCTTTCAAAAAAAAAAAAAAACAAGAATAACAGTGGCGTCAAGCCATGAGTAATTGAAGAAAAATAAAATTGTGTACTCATTAATTTATATAATTATTTTCACTGTAAATTTTGGGGACAATTGCAATGTAGTACACTAAAATGGAGAGTGATAGCAATCTAGTACATTTTGCCCAAAAATTAGCAACCTAGTACAATTTTAGTGAGTTAAAAAACCATTAATGCCCTTGAGTTGTTTAATTAAAAAAGGACCCACCACATCAATCAATTATCTGACGGTTTACCCATTCTCCCACATATATGATATCTCTCTCTCATCACTCATCACACACAGACGTTATCTCTCTTTTTTCTCTCTACCAATTCAAATCAATTCTTCTCTCTCTATACTATTTTCGATCTGGGCGATGAGGCGGTGGGTGGTGGCAGAGTAGATCTGGGACGGTCTGGGGATGGATGGTGGGGCCGGCGGTGTGGATCTGAGGGCGACGATGGTGGTGGCGGCGTTTTTAAAATTAAATTAAAGGACCTTATCAAGTTTCTTACGCCATTGGATGGGCCGGACTGGCCGAAGTTTTTGTTTTTGATGATATATTCACATGATCCTGATCAAGTACCCGCTAGGGGATGGATGGCGAAGGATGGATGATGAGGAACAAACCAAGCGATGGATGATGAGGATGGGGACGGGTTGTGGGCGGTGAAGGCGTGGATATGGGGCGGTTACATTTAAGGTGGTTGGAATCATAATGAAAACGTATCAAGAAAAACCAAAAAAATGGCCCTTAAATCTTGATCTCTTCCTTCAATCCTTTACCCATTGTTCTTCACTTGGGCTGGGGTGGCCAATCGATTAGATTCCTCCCATCCACCACCGCCTAAATTCCTTATATCTAACGCCACCTGCTTTCTTTTCTCCATCAAATCTCTGGTAAATTTACGTTTTTTTTTTGTGATGCCAAAATCGAAATTTTGTTAATTTCAACTGATGGAACGTTTCTGCGAAAATTCATTTTTAATTCTCACATTCTGCTGCATCTGATTTTTGGCTTGTACATTGAGATGGATATTTAGCTAATTTTTTTAATGATTAAAGCTTCTAATTTAGGTATTTATAATGTATGTTACTTGTGTTGTTGGTGGTAGTAGTAGGTATATATATCTTAGTATCTCTTAATTTTAACGATAGATCCGGGAAGAATGGGAACCTATTTTGTTGGGAGAATGAATGGAGGATTTTTTTGCAACAGTGTATTCATAAATTCCAACTTTTTGTTTGGAAGAATGGTTTGTTTTGAAGAATGAAGGGAGGATTTGACATTTTGTGAGTCCAGATATGATTTTTTGGAGAAGAATGTCTGGGATTTTTTTTCTGGGCACATATGCAATGGGAAGATGCAATTGTTTAGGTGTATACATAATTTTTTACGCGTGTATGTATTTTTTTTTCCGCGTGTATGCAATGTAATTAACGTGTATGCAATGTTTTTTAGTGTATGCAATATATTTTAGTGTATGCAATGTATTTAGTGTATAAGAAATGTTTTTAGTATATATGCAATGTATTTTTAATATATGCAATTATTTTTATCTTTTACATTACTTTTATTTTTACGTGTATTTGCATTTTTAATTTTGACATTATTAAAAAGAATAAATAATTATATTTTTTTAAAAATTGTCAAATATTTTCATTTTTTCTATTTTTCTATACGAAAATGAGTTTGGAAAAGTACTTATTAATTAATACTTATTTAAATTAAAGAAAGAAATATTTTTTTAACAATAATAAGAATTTTATATAGTATATAATAATAATAATATAAAAATTGAATATGGAAAAATTTAAAAATAAACAATGAAAAATGCACTCTGCACATATACGAGAATATTATAAATTTAATTAAAATGAAGGAGATATATTAAATAAGAAAAAAAAAAGAGATGAAAAAAAAAGTGACAAGACACTAAAAATGTGATAAGACACAAAAAAAGTCATCACATAGGGAAATAGGAAATGAAGAAAGAAATGATTGAGAGAAAGGAGGGACATTTTTGCCAAATTACATGTTCAAGAAAGTCAAAATGTACTTAGTTGCTATTTTCAATTTAACAATGTACTAGATAGTAATTGCCCCTTAATTTTGTTATTATTTATTTTGTTGAATATTAATTATTGCGTGTCTTTTTCTTGATGAAGATACTTAAGTAGGTTATATATAGAAGATAGTTTATAATCTCTCTTTATACTAATTCAGAGTTTTTTCTGCTAATGTGTCAGCTCCAGGATGATTTGGCCTACGTGTCATTATAAGAATAAGAGTTGAATCCACGTGTATCTTAATTCCATCTTTTTTACCTGATGTGTCTGCCACGTCTATTTCAAATTTTCTCTTCTCCCAGGCGCAACTTTTTTCCAATAAACCCTATTTCACTAAAAAAAAATCTCCATCACCGCCATCGCTGCTCGCCATTTTCTCTGTAATGTTCTTCGCCCTCATATTTTTTATTATTTTGTTTTAGGGATTGTTTTCGCCGCTCAATCTCATCTCTCGCCACTGTTATTTTTTAGAATTTTTGTTTTAAGAATGAAGGGTTATGCTCAATGATTTGATTGTGGATTTTGTAAATAAAATATGTAAGAGAGAGTTTCCCATCTCAGATTTGTCGATATGGCGACGGCCGAAGGAATTCTGTCTCCAAAATGTTTGTCATTTTTGGGTTGAAAATCTAGAGATTGCTTGGATTGAGGGTAAGTGATAAATCACCAATTTATGAATTTAACCTCATGTATTGTTTCTGCAATTTATTGATTCACTGGTGCTTTTTTGCTTGTGAGTAAGATAATCAGTGGAGCACAAAATATTTTTTATGATTAAATTAGTGTATGGTTGTCGTTAAAATTTTAAAAGATTGTGGTTTTTATTGTAGTGCAGCTAAGTTGCTGATAAGTTCAGGAAGCCAGTTATGTCTGGTCATATGTCACGCCGAGTTGCAGCTATTCTGAGGACCCTGTATAAAGGAACCCACTTCTGAAGTAATAATTCGTCAGTTGTCGGTGATATTCTTCCACGAGCAAAGCCTTGAGAATGTAAGTACATTCAATAATATCCTCCCTCTTATGTCATACAATAACACACTTTATGCACATTAGACTCAAGTGTTGGGAGTTATAAATGATGTATGATACTATGAAAAAAAAACCCTCTGTATTATAAGGAAAAAAAAAATCATTTTCATTGTTGAAAGTCTGAAAATTTGAGCAAGTATTCTTTATAGTAGCTTAATTTGGGAAAATGTAGTTTGTTGAGATGATCAAATGAAGCCACAATGATGACTAACGACTTCTTTTCCATATGGTCATACAACACACTTTCTGCACATTAAACTCCACTTATATGAATTGCATACCCTCAGTGTTAAAAGAAAATCTTCATTTTTCTTGCTGAAACTCTGAAAATTTTGTTAAATTTTAGTCTATAGAAGGTTCTTAACTGCTACATCATATGTTGATGAACATGTAGTTGAATAAAATATGCGTTGTGTATTAAGGTGTAGTGAAATATTCCTTCTCTTTGACAACGTATATTATCCGTTGTCTATGTGATGAACAGACAACAGACAATATGCTAATAGACAACGGATATTATTCGTTGTCTATTGCATAAATAAATGACGGACTATACGCTAATATACAACAAATATTATCCATTGTCTATTGCGTCTAACACAACACTGTAAGACAACTAATATTATCTGTTGTTTATTTCATCGAACACAACATTGATAGACAACATGTAATATTTGTTGTCTATTATATGTATCACAATGTTAATAGACAACGGATAATATCCGTTGTCTATCAAGAAATTTTTAAAAAAAAAAAATGATATATATATATATATATATATATATATATATATATATATACTAAATAAAAGGAAAAACATAAATATTATTACGATATGTTCAATGTAGAAGTCAAGCAAGTATAGGTAGAGATATTCAACATTAAAGAGCATAGAAATCAACCCAAACTAATATAACATGTAATGTAGAAGTCAAGCAAGTATAGACAGAGATATTCAACATTACCTGTAGAAGTCGAGTTGGTTTAACTGTTATGCAAGATAGAAACATTCAAGATTAAATCTATTGAAATATTGACAGTCAGTTTAAATATCAAACTTGGAAAGATAGGAGACCCAAATATCCTTAACGCCTCTCTCATAAACTCTATAAGAATCTTCAAGTACTTGTTATCCTGGTGTGAGATTCGTCACAAATTGATGCTAATAAGTGATCCTAAAAATAGAAATATTAATTGAAATCTGAGTAATCTAGAAAGGGAGAACAACATAATATAACAAATGAGAATTATAAGCATGTTAAATTGCTAATAATTGTCCTCATAAATATTTATGTTATAATAAGGTCTCTTATTTTAAGCTTCAAATACTCATGCTGACAACTCAATTCTCGTACTCATAAGAGTATATAACTACAAGGAAAATTGTTAAGTTACAAACTGCTAAATTATTTTAGTGAGGATATTAAATACAAAATAAGTTACAACCCAATATCAACACAGGGGTGAAGGAACAATACACACAAATGTGCCTAAGTTATTATATATCTCGTTTAGTTAAGAAAAAAATATTCAAACCAGGGCAACTAAGAAGCAAAAGTATTATTAAATATATCTAAGTAAGAAGGCATACCTCGAAGTTAATATGCAACAAAATAGATTTCTGCAATGATTACTTTCTAACTAAATCTTATTAGCCTGGAAATGTAGAAGGTCCCAAATCCTTCACTACATACAAAAATTCATGCAATATCATTTCATCTAAATAGTCTGGAATATCACTTGAGATCATTTATTTAAATATCATTTCATCTCATATTTTTGTTTTGACAAAATAACACCATGTTAGAGCCAAATGCTTCTATGTGAAAATGGATATACCCTACATTGAATTTGAACGTACATGTTAAATTTAATACTCCCTTCGTCCCGATCTTTAAGGAACTTTTTCCATTTTTTTTTTGTGTCCCAATCTTTAAGGAACATTTTCTAAAATGGACATACTCACTTTATTACTTTATCACTTTATCACTTTATCACATAAAATATTAATAAACAACTCTTTCTACCCCCAACTACCCATCACTTTATAACGTTATCACATAAAATACTAATAAACAACTATTTCTACCCTCAACATTTTATCACTTTATCACTATTCTCATAAATCTTTATGAACAGTAAGAAAGCCTTAAAGAATGGGACGGAGGTAGTAATTTGTACAGAGATATGAGTTCATCAATGAACTCCATGTTAAATAATCTAGAAAAAAAAATTCAAACCTGAAAAAAGAAAAAAATATTTACATAATTTCACTGTGACACTTAACCTACAAGTATCGAGAATCGTCTTCTAATCCCAACACTCTTGATAAAGAAAGCTTCTCATATCATAGAAAAATCAAAATTGCTTTTAATCCAAAACTCATAATACTTATCAAAGAAACAGCCTCTGTTATCTTCTATGATGTGAAATCTATAGAAATCCATGAACCAGAACCTAGAACATTCACATAAATATTTACTTTTTCCTTTTGTCTTATACAATAAAGCAATTCATAAAGTTTTACAAGCTAAAATTCACAAACTGAAACACACCAACATGGACGGATCTATGTACATGATGCACTAGGCTCCAGCCCAGGGCAATTTTTTGTGGATTTCATATTATTATGTATGTATTAAATTTTAAGATCATGTTTGACATTAAATTCTAGATCCTGAACACTAAACCCTAAACGTTGAACCCTAAACTTTGAACCATGAACCCTAAACCCCCTGAACCGTAAACATTGAACTGCAAACCCTAAAAAAAAAAAATAAGAATATGAAATAAGGACATGAAATATATGTGTAAAACATGGTCTTAAAATTTATAAGCCTCAAATTGATAGTTTCAATTTTTCAGGCCCTGGATTGATAGTTTTCTATATTTCAGGTCTTGAATCGATAGAAAAAATATTTCAGGCCTTAAATTGTTAGATTTACCATATTTCAGGCCCAGAATTGACATTTTTACTTTTTTTTTATTGTTATCATGTAATAGATTTCAATTATCAACTAGAGATTTCAAAGGAGAGAAAATAAGATTACAATTGATTATTTTTTCTATCATTATCGATTCAGTAGATTACAACTGATTTTTTTTTCTATATATAAGTTTGAAAATATGATATTTAGTGAAAATATTACTTCCCAAAATAAAAATAAAATAAAAAACGTAACTATACATGTGTATTTTTGGGAAAACAAATCATCATCATCAATAACCAGTTTTTTTGGAAAACAATTACCATTGGGTTAGATTCGTTTTTTTTAAAAGATTTTAATTCCTTTCCAATTAGTATATTATTATGACATAGGGACTTATTATTTTATTTTATTTTTAAAAAGGCAAAATCGTGTGTACATTAGGTGTGCGTCCAACTCCTATTTTCCCAGATATATTTTAGATCAACTGCCACATTTACATGAGTAACACTTATGTGAACCAGATTCACACATGAACTCTATCACTGTTATGTGTAAAAATTATCACTGTTATACACACAAACTTTCACTGTTTAAAAATATAAAGCATTTTCTAAACAATGATGGTTTTTATAAATAACAATGATAGTTTTTATACACAGGGAGAGTTTTCGTATGTAACAGTGATACTTAAATAACCGAGTTCATAGCATGAACCAAGTCTATACAATTTTTTGTCCATTTACATTAAGTTGCGTTTGCCCCTCTAAAGTTTCAAAAATCTCTAACATAAAAAAAAAATAAAAAAAAAATACACGTGCTGCTCACATGCCACTTTCGAATAAAAAATCAATTTTGTTGCTGGAGAGCTCCAAAAGTGACACGAAAAGAACCACATTTGAATAAGAAAAAAGTTACAGAACTAAAATTAAACACGTCTAAAGTTTCTATTCTTTGCAAGATGTGTTTGTAGTGCCCTTGTACTTCTTGTTACGTACATGCTACACACAATATATATACATACACTGACACACAAAAAAAAGAAAAGAAGAAAAGGCACAATAAAGAAGATGACACTATAAAATTTGCAACTTAATAGATTGTTACCAAAAGGCTCACCAAGTTCAAACATTCATAAAATTCCAAAGTAGATATTTATGGTAAACGATAAAGATAGAATTGCAAATTTGGACAAAACCAAAACTCTCAGGAACTGATTCAGGCACATAAGTACCTGACATTTACTTCGTCCAGATCATGCAAAGCAGAAATATTTCGGTTTCCATTGCCTTCTTCGATCAGCGTGTTGCAAAGGAGTTTTGTGAAATCATTGTAAGGCGCCAAAAATAATTCTAGGAAGTTAGGACGACAACACCAAAATAAATTCTCCAAAACCGGAAGAGGGTGCATACATATGTATTGTTAATTTCTCCACTATAGGTGGTTTATGACATAAGCCTATAATAGCTCCCGCGTAATCATACTCCTCTGACAAACCAATTTTGGAAGGGCTCAAGTTTTGTAGAAATTCTCTCACGTCAGTTTCCTTATTGCACTCGATACTTATATCAGACTCCCATTCCGTCGAAGTTGTTTTAAAAGACTGGGAAGGTACACTTGATGTTGAAAATCGGAACTTTTTAATTCTCGGAACATCAAATTCGACATCAAATTTTTCCAGATGATCGTTGATGGTTTCGTTCGAGTGAATTGCTACAAATTTGTATTTTTCCGTAGCCAAAGCAATTGTAAAGGGCCAAGTCCTCGAGACAAGGAAATCTAGATGACAAATCACGGAAAAGTCTTTCACCAATTATGATCACTTTGTTCAACGACGACAACACTTTCAACTCATGAAAATCACGTGGTTCCAATACCAACCATTCAAATGCGTAGTGTAAATTACATTCGGTTAATACCAATTTCTCAATCACGGGGCACATCGAAACTAAATTCATTAAATTTATGCAAACTTTGTGAAAAGTAAGAGATTTAAGTCTCGAGAAACGTACGGTTGCATACTGGCGGCCATTCATATAGCAGCTCGTTAGTGATAAATTGACAACAGATTCGAAAACTTGAGGCGGAATCTGAAACAATGTTCCTTTAGTTATCTCGATAACGAGATCAGTAGCACCCAGTTTCACCGCTTTCTGAATCAGCTCAATGGTTTCACCCAGTCTCTTTCCGTTAATCCATTCAACACAGATACCTTCAACACGCATTCGTAGCTTGAAACTACGAATATTTAGGCTCAATTCCTCGTATCTCTGCATAGTCTTCTTCGCAAATTTCATAAACTTACGTTGTGATGGTGCGAAATTAATAGTCCGGATGTCGTTTACATCGATATCGAGATTGGGGCGAGTTAACCAGGCGGTGTACCAAGATTTAGAGAGGATGGTTGTTCGAGCAGCTTCTTTCCCACTTAGATAAGACTGTATGTGTTGAATCGTCTCTTCTGGGAGCTCACCGTTGATCGCCTCAATTATTTTGTGTTTCTCCATCAAAAATCAAATTAAATTTCGGTGTAGATTTCAGGCTTTGATTCTTTTCAAAAGAATTTGTGAGATGGATGCATGGGATTTATGTGAATTAAATACAGAACAAATCTCTTTAAGAATATATATAAAAGATATTATTATCATAACCCGATCGAATATAATTGAATTTTTTTTCTATAATTATCATTAAATAAATTTCAGGTATCAACGGTAGATTAAAAAGGAGAGAATATATGATAACAATTGACTCTTTTCCCCCTATCGTTATCATTCAATTAACTACATCCCAAAATTAATTTTAAAAACGTGAGAGAGTAAAATCCTCTTCATCAATAAAATTTTCGCTATTTGGCCTTTTTTGAAAATATATTAATTCCTTCACATCTACTTATATGTCACTCCGAAATTCGACGGTGGTAGATGAGACTTTTTAGGAAGAAGAAATTGCGCTTTTCAAGAAAATGATGCAAATTATTTTAATCACAATGATGTAGATTTTAGATCCATGGGTCGTTGAGTTTATGGGGGTAGATTTGAGTTATATTTTTGTTTAATGGTAAATACAGTTCTAATAATAGATTTTAATTATAGATTTTTTTATTTAAACAATTTACATACTTTATAGATTTGTTTTGATAATCCGGGTGTATAGATCTGTGTAAATTACGGATTCTTTTAAATTTTTTAGGGTAAAAGATTTTTTTTTGTCCGATAATTTTATCACTTTTTGGTTTTGGTCTTACATGAATCGAAATTAAAAAGTGATAAAAGTGGGTACATTAATTATATGACAAAATCAAAATTTAAAAGTCAAAAAGTGTATAAATTATATGATGAAAATTAAAATTTAAAAGTTAATCGGACCAAAATCAAATGATTACAAAGTTACGGGACAAAAAAATTATTTTCCCAATCTGGCTTGTATTGATAAAATAGAAATTGAGACACACCAATTAAATGGTACATATATTGCTCACGTATATGTCCTCATTTTAGATTTTGAAGTGAATTTGTTTAGTTATAGTATCCGTCGGAAAGCCCCAAATTAAAACGGCAAAATTACGTCGTTTTGAGTTTTCCTACTAAAATTGAGACTAAAATTGGACATTATCAAAATTATTGAGACTAAATATATTTGAGGCCAAACATATAAGATCAATTTTGATTCAAACTGTATAAAATAAGAACAGTTTTTTGTATATATATGAAATTATTAAATTTCAAACATAATTAAGATGATAAAAGATCATAAATTAAGTTTACATTAGAGAATTAAATAACTCAATATAATTTGAAGAGAAAATTACTCATAAATACAATTTTCCTCCCCTCTTACTCTAAGGTGCCACACATTTTTTATGTTACTCTAAGATACAAATTGTTCTAATTTTGCCCTCACCCACACTCTACTAATTACATTCCCCCAGCCAGTTACCAATTACCCCCAACCCCAACTTAAATACAAATTTCTTTCTCCCTCTCCATTAAATACAACTTTCTTTCTCTCATTCCATTATACGTTATATTCTTTGAATTACAAATGTGTTTATGGTATTAGTTGGAGAAGATAGTAGATTTAGTTTATAGATTGAAGGCTTTCTTTTTGATACATTGCGTTTAAATTTTTATTTTTTTGAAATTGCATTTAAATTTTTATTTTTTTGAAAGGACATTGCGTATGAGTGCGTTATTTTAAATTTGATTGAGAAATGATTAATGAGTAAAATTAGGGGATTGAGAAGTAATTAATAAGTAAAATTAAGGGAATTGGACTGTATTAGTTAATGATATTAAAATTATGTTTGTTTTTGAATGGTGATGTAATTTTAATTTTAGATCTATTTATAGATGCTGGATATTTTATGGGTGCATAGAATTTTTTTACGAGTGTGTAGATTTTTTTTACGAGTGTGCAAAATTATGGGGAGTGCATAAATTTTAAATAAAATGACAGATGATTAAAAAATAAAATGGGTGTGCAGAAATTTTTACGGGTGTGCAGATTTTTTAAATAAAATGACTGATGATTAAAAATATTTGGGGTGTGCAGAATTTTTTACGTGTGCAGAATTTTTTTGTACGGGTGTGCATAATTTTTTTACGGGTGTGAAAAATTAATTAAATAAAAAGACAGATGATTTAAAAAAATTGGGTGTGCAGAATTTTTTATGGGTGCGCAGAATAATATCGAATGTGTAACTTTTTGGGGTTGAATTTTTGTTACAGGAAAAAAATAATTAATTAAATAAAATGACAACAATTTTAAAAATAAATAATTGAAAAAAACCAATTGGGCTAAAAACATCAATTAGATAAAAGAATATATAATTAAAAAAGTTTAGTAAAATTTAAACTTTAAAATCTACAATTTTAAAAATTTTAAAATACAAAATAGCTAAATATGTGGGGTGAAGAAAAGTGTCATGTTTAAAAAATTGTGCATGTCTATAAATTGGTGATTGGAGAAATTAAGGGCATTTAAGTCTTTTCTACCTAATTTTTAGACCTAGGAGTAAAAGTTAAAAAATGTGGTACTTAAGAGTAAGAAGTAAGAACACTCCATAAATGACACTCCATTGTAATTGCCCCTAATTTGAATGTCAAAAGCTCTCACCCCCATTTCAATTGGAGACGAACTTCTATTCTGAAATTTCCTGAATTTGTTGAAGCTTCTAACAATGTCTTCCAAGGCAGAAGTCGGCGCCCTTCAATAGCATCATTTTAGAAAAATTCAAAAGTTACTTCTTCAAGAGGAAGAGCAGTTACATTTTGATCACCATTACCACTTGCTTTCTTTTCCAAGGTGTTGCAAATGTGCTTCGTGGAATCATTGTTTACTTCCGGCCGTTCTCCAGAAACAAAAGAAAGGTCTGACGTTAAAGATGATGGCAACCAATATAGAGTTATGAAATTGGGACAACAACTCCAAAATAAATTCTCCAAAACTGCAGAATGAAGTGAAGATGGTGCATACATGAGCAACGTTAAATTCTCCATTCTAGGTATAACATCTCCAGCGTAATCACACCTCGTATTGGGCATGTCAGAGAAGTGATCAATAACCATAGTGAGAGAAAGAGAAATTTTCGAAGGGCTCAACTTGAGCAGAAATTCTCTCAACCCTGGGAACCATTGAGTTATAGGTGAATACCTATCAAAACGAAGTGTGTCCCTAATAATTATATCAAACTCCCATTCCCTTGAGGTTCTTTTAAAAGAAAACGATGGTAAACAAGTACTCATCGAAACTTTTAACTTACGAATTCAGGGAACATCAAAATTGGCCTTCAACATGCTCTCATGAGTGAAACATATACACTCGAGTGAATTGCTACAGATTTGTATTTCTCCGGAGCGACAACTATATTCGCCAAGAGTCAATTTCTTGAGACATGGAAATCTAGATATGTAACGGCAAAACCATTGAAAATCCACCTTCTCCATTAACAACTCTCTCAAGTGCTTGGGAAAACCATACACACAGGGACGGATCTAGGAATCAATTGTTGGGTGGGCTAAACTAGATAATTTATTTATTATAAATTTATATATAAAAGAATATTATTATACATGTATTCTTTTATGTAAGGATATAATTCAACAGGGAGAAAAAATAGACATTTAAAGTCATGGCACATCAACATAAAATCATATAAAATTCAAGAGACACACTTACATGAAACGGAACATAATTTGGGAAATAACTCGTCAACACTTTGGAAGGAATGAGTGTTGATTTGTGCTAATTTGTACCTCATCTCATGTATGAGACTGTCTCATACGAATTTTTATCTTAATTAATTTAATTAGTAAAACAAATTGATCAGAAATGATACATACTTTTTTTTTTAAATGATACGATTTGAAACTTTTGTGTTAAATAGATGATTGATGCACACTTCCATGAGATGGTCTCACGGTGAGATGGAGTATAATTTGGGCATTCGCTTTAACATTTTGGATGGGGTGGGTGTTAATTTTAGCTAATTTGTACCCCTTCTCATGTATAAAACTGTCTCATATGAATTTTTGTCGAGTTGATTTACGTTTGATGAAATAAACTGGATAAATCTTGAACTTCCAATTTAATTTTAAGAATATATGATTGACTTCTATTTAAATTGAACTAAGTAGGTCTCGATTAAAAAATGAAAGATTCAAAACAATTATACATAATACATGCATAATAATATGAAATTCTTAAGAGATTGCCTAAGTAGGTCTCAATTAAAAAATGAAAGATTCAAAACAATTATACATAATACATACATAATAATATGGAACCACAAAAAATTGCCCTGGGCTGGAGCCTAGTGCATCATGCACATAGATCCGTCCATGCATACACAACTTTTCAGGCTCAGATGATGATTTGATATTCTTTTTCAAGCTATGTCTGGTGATTCTCTTTGTCAAGTCTCTTGATTCATCTTCCTGTTTCTTGCTAACACAAATAGATTCATCAAATACAACATGAGGTGTTTCTTCCACAATAAGAGTCCTACAGTTGTAAACTCTAGAGGCTTTACTGATTTCAGAATATCCCAAGAATATCCCTTCATCAGCTTTGCTATCAAAAGTTTTCAACTGATCTTTACCATTATTGTGTATGAAACACTTACAACCAAACACACGAAAGAAAAAAACAAGAGGCTTCATTTCATTCCACAGTTCATATGGAGTTTTTCATTGATTCTTTGTCAGCATGGATCTGTTTTGAGAGTAGCATGCAGTGTTGACTGCCTCAGCCCAAAATCTTTTTAGTATATCAGCTTCAGCAATCATTGTCCTTACAGCTTCTTTTAGTGTCATATTTCTTCTTTCAGTAACATCATTCTGTTGTGGGGTCCTTGCAGCTGATATTTCATGAACTATTCTATTTGCTGCACAATAATCAGATATAATATGGTTGATAAACTCAGTGCCTTTATCTGATTTGATTTTGGATACACTCAAATTCTTTTCATTACTGAGTCTTTTCAGTAATTCTGGCAATTTTGTCTGAGTCTCCTTCTTACTGAGTAAGAATATGACCCATGTGTATCTAGAGTAGTCATCAACTACAACCAGTGTATATTTTCTGTCATTTGACAGGTGTTACTGGACCAAATAGATCCATATGTAACAATTGTAATATTCTATCAGTAGAAACTTCTACTTTGCTTTTGAATGATGCTCTGATTTGTTTGCCTTTTTGACAAGCATCACATACATGATCCTTACTGAACACTTCATTGGGTAACCCCCTCACAAGTGCTAATCTAGCAAGTTTATTAAGGGTTTTGAAGTTTAAGTGATTCAGTCTTTTGTGCCATAACCAACTGGTTTCAATAGCTTTCTTAGCAACTAAACATGTATCCATAGGAGTCAGTCTCCGATCAGCAAGATACACATTTTCTTTTCTAATGCCAGTTAGTAATACTCGTTGTGAAGCATTATCTTTCACATAGCACAAGTTCTTTGAGAATTCAACACTGAATCCTTTATCACAAAATTGAAATCAAACTACTGAAAAGAAAGAGTACCTTTTGACGCGCTTAGGATCGAGATTCCACAACTCGGCAAGCTTATCAAGAGGCATAGCTTTCTTAGCTTCAATGCTACCATTATTGACCAAAAAACTCGAACTATCCACGGAATTGCTATGCCTATGCCGCAGCCTAGATACGCCACCACTCTTCTCCCAGTCATCCTCTCGGCCGCCGACATTTACAAAATCAAAGTAGCCAACTCCAGATCCAGCGTCGGCGCCGAGCTTCTCCATGCAAGTCGAAACAGGTCGTTTTATTGATGTATAGGTGTTATGTACTTATAATTTTGAATTTGAAATTTTGATATACGAAACAAGAAAGTTGGAAGTATGTTTGTGTCTCTCCTCTCTTCTGTGGATAGTTGGAAGTATTTTTTTCTACGTTAGGAATACTGCATTGTGAGATTGTCTCACAATGTTTATTAGTTAGTCAAAGAAGAAAAAAAAAATGGATAGATTAGTAAGTTAGTAAAATACATATAGTTTAAGTGTATCTTACAATCTACATCATCACGGTAATTCATTTATTTCTTGAATTGATTACATAAGAATCTGTATATCTATTTTCAATTTTCTTTGATTATTTTCCTATTTCTATTCATATTCTTCCCTTTTATGTTGTCAATTTGTCTCACACTCTCATCTTCGTCTTTGTTTTCTTCTGCAGATTATCTTTATGCTGGCAGGTATGACTTCATTATAGGTGAGTGTTGTCTTTTCTATTGTTTTTCTTGGAGGTTCTGTTTTACGCCTGTGAAGAATATCTCTGAATTGTTTACCACTATTTTTTTGTCAAATAATTTTCTACAGTCCCACCTAGATGGTTGATCTTACCGAGTTAAAAATTTACCCCGTTACCACAAACTGTGTGTTATAGTTTGTTTGAAATCATAAATGTTGTAACTGCAATTTCTGGTATGAATATTGGTATCCTTACATTTTAAATTAGCACTTTCATGAGTTGTTTGAGTTTGGATTTTATTTTCTGGATTATGATCAGCAAATTTGCAGAACGACAAAGTTAGTTATGATGAAACCAGTGCTTCTTTTATATCAATTCATTTTCCTCATCTTCTTTCATGTGCCAATTTTTTTTTATAATGATCGAATTTACTAAAGTCTTGATCAGTATTTGATTAATGAATTACTTGCAACGATGAAATGGTTGTTACATGTTTTAGAATTTAAGTTCTGAAATTCTGAGATCAATGCAATCACATAGCATAAGACATGAGTCTTAGTCAACTAATTGTTTCAAGTTGTTCTTACAAACAAAAGGTTGTGATAACTCCATTTATTTTGTCCATGCTCCTTGTTATTTTAAAGCTAGAATCTGATGCTAATATCATCCTTCAAATGTCTCTGCTCACTAATTTCTTGCAACGACGATTTTTTTTCCATTATTTCTGGAATGTGGTGCTTTTCATGCAATTTTATTAGAGGAAAAAGATCAAGTGACACTTTAAAAGGTGTTTGCTGGACATTTAGTTTGGGAGATATGAGCTGCTGGTCATGGAACGACCAAAACCTTTTTAAGTAAATCTATTTTTGGTATTGCCCGTTTATTTGGCCAATGAAAGTTTACGTGGTACATGCAATATGGAAGAAATGCTTCTGCGGACTTTGATTGAACTATTAGTAGTCTGAATTGTGTTATCAATTTGGTACACTATGCTTTCCTTTTTTATGTACGTCTAAGAATGACTTTCTTTCTTGAATGCATTATTTTTGTTGTTAGTTTCTTACTTTTCAATAAAAACATGTTATATTGTACATACTACATAGACATGTCTTGGTGATGATGGAGAACCCTCTAGCCCGATCAATGTTGTTTTTATAGAAATTTTTCAAAATCCCAATTGAATTGAAAAATGATTTGTCTATAAGTATAGATAGTATTAAATAATTACTTCTAGATTAATTTATTATTTACCTTATGTTTATATAAGATATACATTAAAGTTAATATAATAGAAAAATATGCCAATGAATTTAAAATTATACAAGTGCTATTTTTTTACAACATAGTTATAATTCATTGTATGTACAATTTTATAAAATGAAAATATAAAACTTCGTAAATAAATAATTTATATTATGTTAAATATTAAAATAATTATTTATAATCCCGTGTAACACACGGGTTCTACACTAGTGAAATTTATATTTTAAAGTCTTGTCAAGCACAATTTAATAAACATGAAAAATATTGTATTTTTATATTAAGTTATTGGTCAAAAAAATTTGGCTAGATTTTGTATGCACCCAATGCACCGTGTACTCATAGTGCATTTTAGAAACGTACGACTCATTATACTGAAAAGTGCAATTTATTTACACTAAAACGTGCAAATATTTTTTCATACTAATAATTATACGCTTCAGTGTAAATAAGTTATATTTTTCAGTATAACAAATTGCACGTTTTTAAAATGCACTATGAGTGCACGATGCGCCTGGGTCTAATGAGACCCACTCTTATTTTTTTTAGCCCACCCCACTATCATTTTCTGGATCCGTCCCTGGTTAGAGATATAGAATGTCGGATTTAAATTACAATTGCAACTATACGGTGCGGTCAGTGCGGTTTGTCGTGAAAATTTAAAATTGCACCGACTTTGCGGTGCGATTTTGCACCAAAAAATTAACCACGGTTTATTGAAAAAATTGTCAATGGCGGTGCAATGCGGCTCGGTGCAGACGGTTCTGGCGATTTTGAGAATTTAATGGTCACCCGTAATACTCACCGTCATCTCTTCTTGTTTGAATTTTTACTATTTAGACGGAATAAAAGTATTCTTTTATAAGATTAAATAGAAAAGTAATGACATTTCTATAAATTAAATGAGAAAAATCTAACTTTAGTGTGAAGAAAATAATTGCATAATAATTGTTTAAGAGTAAAATAGAAAAAAAATATTTTATTACTATTTATAAAAATATTCAATTAAGTTTGAGGATGGACCTTCTTGGCAAATGTTCAACTAAGAAATGCATGGAGGGAGTATATTTTAAGAAATGAGATCACATATTCTATATTGGTGTTCCACTTTGTATTTCATAATATGTCTGAATGACACGTGAAATAATAAAAAATATTCAAACGAACCACCGTATAAACCTTTTAATTTAATTGTGGGTTTTTGCAAAAATGTATACTTTTGAAAAAGTGATTAAAATTAATAATTATCGATAAAATTTTAATAGTAAAAGTTGTTAGTGTTTGAAAAAAAAACTAATTGAAAAAAAATTGATAGTGTTTGTAAAAAAAATTAATAATATTTAAATAAAGCTCATAAACTATAAAAAGCATTCATATTCAACTTTTAGATTATATATTTTGACAGCTTATTTAATTTAATAAAAGAGATATTAAACACTTAAAAAAATTAAATTAAAAATTGATAGAATTTTTTGCAAATATCCACGTAATAGTTTTAATAATTTATATACACATTAGCTCAAACTTTAGTTTTAATAATTTATTTGAAAAATTATTTTATAATTATTGTTGAGCAAAATTGAAAAAAAATTGAAAAGCTTATTTAAGAAATGAGATCGTTTTTCAAAGAAATTAATCATCAAAATATTAAGTCTAGCTCAGTCACATGTCTTTGCACAAAACTCTCTAAAATAATTTTTTTTTTTTTTGTTATATATGAGTTGAAAACATTGTCTACATAACGAGCTCAAATGTAGAAATTCTATAAGGCAAGCCCATTATGTATTAAAAAAAGAGATAATGAGAATAAGGTTTCAATTTGATGGATATATTGCAATAAAGTTTCAAAACTTTGTTACATTACTAGTAAGTTTTTTTTTTTTTATTGGACCGCCTCTTTGTCAAAACTAAAAATCTTAAAAAAACCAAAAAAAAAAAAGGGGTCACGTCGCCGCCGCCGCCGACACCACTCTCAAGCAGTCTAATAACGACTCAAAACCACCGTAAACAAAACCACCACAAAAGAAAAAAACAACTAAATTTCATTTTTGTATGGAAAGAGATTGTATAATAAGGTTTTTTTTTGTGTGTATTTATGTGTTTATTTGCTGAATATATGTATATATAGAGTTTCATAAACTATGTTAGGTTAAAATTTTGAGTATATGTATATATTTATATGTAAATTTATATATATATTGAGAGAGTTTATGTGTGTATAATATATATATATATATATATATATATATATATATATTATAGAGTGTATCTGTAAGTTGTTTATTTTCAAAACTTTGTTTGTGTGTGGGTCTTGATCAAAATTCCTTTATATTCACTTATAAAATACTCCATATTATATATATATATATATATATATATATATATATATATATATATAATATTTATTATGACCCCCCCACATTTTACTCCACTTTTTAGGGTTTTCCGCTTTCACTTCCTTCGGTTTTTAAAACATAGCCGTCTAAAATGTTATAAAATACCCACACTACCCCCCTCACATTTTACTCCACTAAACCGTCTCACCTCTGCCATAACCCACACTAGTCACTACCTCAATTCAAAATCTCTCTCCCCCTAATTCCCTTCCCCATTTCACCACCATTAACGCCACAACAAACTTCTTCCTACCACCCCCTCCCCACAGCCCCTCCCTCCACTCCAAACAAGATTTTACCAGTGGCCCGCCGCCGCCCATCTTTTTCGCAGCCTGGAGGCGGTAGTTCACCCCCAACCTACGCCACCGCTCTTCACCAAACCCAACCCCCAATCCCAGCTCCCAAACCAGTAAAACGCTCCCCCTCCCCCCCCTCTGCCGCTCCCCACAACCCGAAAATCCAAATCTCCTCCTACACAATGACGTCAGTGGTGGAGGGGTCGAAGGAGAGGGCGAGGTAGGCGATGAGCCTCTGCGAGTGGGCGGCGGCGGAGGAGAGCTCGACGGAGTGGAAGGCGGCCCAGGATATATCGCCGCCGTGGAGGGAGTGGAGGTAGGTGAGTTTCTGATGTTGTGTTCGAAATCTGGGTTTTTCCCAGTTGATGTTGTGTTCAAATCGCGGATCTGGAAATGGGTTTGAGTTATTTTGTGTAATTTTTGGGGATTTTGATGAAATTGGTTTGAGTTCGGCAAATATGAGTTTTTGGGTTGTTGAAATTGATTTTTTCTTTCTTGGTTTTCTTGGAATGTCTAATTATTGATCGAGGCGTTTTTTAATTTTGCATCAGTTGCTAATTTTTGGTTGAGTTTGCGGAGGTGGAGTCTGGCGGAGATGGAAGGGGAGATGGTGACGTCTTTGGTGGATGCTCCGGTGGTGGGGTCCTCCGGCGACGGTGGGACGTGGTGGAAGGGGAGATGGTGGAAGAAGATGGATTTGAAGATGATGATGATGCAGATTTGAAGATGGTGGGAGAAGGAGAAGGAGATGGAAAGTTTATGAATTTTTTTTAAAAATTTACATGCATGTGTGCACGTATTTTGTGTATATGTGTATATATTGATGCATACTGGCATATCAAAAAAAGACAAAAATATATAAATTTATTCAGAATTTCGATGAGAATATGTAATTTTTTTATTTTAAATATATAAAATTTAATATTTAATC
Organism: Stenogyne calaminthoides; assembly: GCA_037126765.1. Taxonomy (NCBI): domain Eukaryota; kingdom Viridiplantae; phylum Streptophyta; class Magnoliopsida; order Lamiales; family Lamiaceae; genus Stenogyne; species Stenogyne calaminthoides. Next base: position 8,395,854 of record JBBCBC010000020.1, on the reverse strand, counting down.
GATTTAGATATGAATTTTTGAATGTGTATACATAACATTGTTCTATTTTAAATAAAAAAAAATATTCAAAAATTATCAACAATTTTCTTATTGTACAATACATATAAAAAAAATTAAGAATAAATAAAGAAAAATAGACACAAGACAAAATATGAATAAATAAATATAAGATACAAAATAGGAGTAAAAAGATAAAAAAGTAGTAGCAAGAAAATTCATTAAGGACATTTATATAATTCAATCACCTTTTGAAATCTTATAGTAATATTTTAAAAAATTGGAATCTGATAGTAATAAATGGGGTCAAATTGAATTAAAAATTCATCCACTCTTAAAAAAAATTCAGAATAACTCAAGTTTGGCATATTCGACCGAATGTAAAGTAAATGATTGAGAAATTCAAAAATATTATTAAAAAAAAACCATTAAATTATTTAATTAAACTACCAACCGGGCAACATACAAACCTAGAACTATCCTTGCAGCGGCGCAAAACCATAACCCAACGTCCCAAGCAAAGCCGCCGCCGCCGCCTCCTCATGAACTCAATTGATAAAATGATTGACATAGCAATTCTTCAAAAACCATCCAAAATCAGTACAGATACACATCAACATCACCAGCAAATGTTTTCAAACCAGAGGCCCACGATAGAAGAATCAATCCCCTTGATTAATTGGAAGAGAGGGGCATCTCCAATAGAAACTGAAAATGTAAAAAAATAATTGTAAATAATTGAAATAGAGTAGAAAACACAACTATATAAAATAACAAAGAGGATGAGGGGTTGTTGCCGCCGTCAATCTTTTCTCTCAAAAATCAACATATCCAACGCGAGATTTTGAATGGGAGAGGGAACAGAGGTGGAGGAGAAGGGGTGGCGCGACCATAGAGGTTATCTCCTGATTGAGGGTTGATTTCCGCCGGCAGTGAGTCTGGAGTTAACAGGCTTGAAGGTGCGACGGAGGCGAACGACAAAACATCGCTTCGTGGATTTTGAGCGAGTCATCGTATAAGATCAATTAGAAATTCACAACTATGGAAACTTAATATATCAATATGACTAATCTATAATGTAGAACCTTCCTTTAGTGTTACAATAATCACCAATTCAAAGAACTGAAACGTATTTTCACCTGAAAAAAATGCAGGGGGAGAGACAAGATTAGAATGTTCTTTTTAGGATGGGTATAATAGGTATTGCATCATTTGTGAGCGTGTATCTACTAACGTAGTGGGTGTTAATAACTGGACCCATCTATTTACGAATATTGGGCTGGAATGCGTAACGGACAGAAGAGGCCCAAGAAGTGAAAGTGAAGGAAATGAGCTGGAACAATTTTTTTTACTGACTTTGATATTTATATTTATGTATAGATGTATATATATATATATATATTGTGTTTCATTCATATTCATAAAGGTGTTTAAATATTGGAGGAATGAATGTTGGTTTTTAGGGATAATATTTAAAATTATCCCATAATTTTTCACCTTTTTAAAAATAAATTCAAAAAAAAGTTTGATGTATTAAATTGGTTCAACTTTTTTGCGAAGTGTATCACTTTCGTCTTAAATTCGCTGACATTGATAAACGGCGTTGTTCTTTTCATCATGCATTTCAGCCGGAAATCTCCATATTGAATGCTTACATGTAAGGCACGTGATCGAAAATGATTTTGTTTTGTCAATTCCGACGAATTTAAGATGAAAATTGTACAATTCACATAAATTGAGATTAATTTCGCACATCAAACTTTTTTGGGACTATTTTAAAAAATGTGAAAAGTTGGAGATTATTTTGGATTCTATCCCTTAATTTTTAAGACCATTGTGGATCAATTTTAAATTAAAATGAGTGTTATCCGATCAAATATGTGGACATGGCTTATGGGAGAGAAAATACTTTAGAGTTTTCACTGAAAAGTAAATAGAAGAGATTTAATGATGTGACCTATAAAAATATATAAATAAATAAATAATTGATAAACTATTGTAAAAGTGTGCTCATCCATCAATGGTGAATGTTGACCCAATTTCTGGACAATTTGTTATTGTTGGCATTTCTTATGTTAATAATTCTTTATTTGATTTTTGGACTCATTAGTTTTGACTTTTGAGCTTTAAATTTTGGTCTACGTACCATTGGAGACTTTTCGTTACTTTTTTGTGTTGCTAGAAATACAAGAAACGAGAGTTTATCTTTATTTCTCCTTCATTAAGAAATAATATTATCTATTCCATTTTTAATATTTCAATTTATGTTTTATATTGTTGATTTATGACATGTGAAAAATAAAAATTTATTCAAAAGACCATCATAATTCAATGATTCATATGTTAAGATTCAAAAAATAAAATATATTTGGAACATAAAAAATGGGTGGAAGAATGGAACTGCGTTATTACGCCTTCGCTACATCACAACTCAACTTAAAACACAAGTTGATTATTTAACTTATGTTGGTCCAATATTATATTTCCAACACCAAAAAGTCCAATAATATTATTACACTTCAACTTGATAATGAAGCATTGATATACATGTGCCTAGGGATGCTCCTTATTCCGAACCCATGGTTCCAAAATTTCAAAAAAGGAACCAACCATGACAAAACATTATTTTTTTTTTTTTTTCTTAATTTTTTGGATCTAAAATTTGAAAAAGAATGTAGATGAGAAATTTAATTATTGTATTATTGTTAATATGAGAATTTAAATTAAAGATTACATTACAATAATTAAAAGTTAAAACATAACAATAACATTAGTACAATACCAAAATGAACTTAGAAATAATTGAATGAACTATTATAAAATACAAAATACAAAATACAAAAAAAAATAGTAATTCTAACTTAAAATAAGCTAGTAATCTACTATTACAAATTAATTGAACTATTACAACTTTACAAATTACAAAGTGAACTATATCGAATTAGTAATTACAATTACAACTTAAAATTTTAAACTTTACAAAATAAATTTGGGGGAGGGGGGGGAAAGATTTAAATAAATTGACTTGAAATTAAATTTAAGAAATAAACTTAGAAATTCTAAGTTTGAAACTTAAAATTAAGTTGCCGTGTATCCAAATAGGAATCAAAGTCCACGTAGTTCTCTTTACCTCAAACTTACCTCGTTGATTTGGATCGATTCGATTCTTCATGCATCACTTCCGGGTAGTTTCTTCTGAGCTATCTTGATCATCATTATCAACAAATTCTTGACTTCTTTTTTGAAATTACCCAATCATCAAGCAAGCATTGGTTTTCCACGTTTTTCTAATTCATATTCGATCTCGTTGCATCCAAAGTGTAGCCTCCCAAACTAAAAAGCTTGTTCAACTAAAATCGGTTGATTTTTCTCTTCTTAGCATTGACAATATTGATAGATATTTTTCATCCTCGACCACCACTTTAGTATATTAAAAGTAGTTGTCTTCATCTTCATCAAGTGAACAAATGAAGAGGATAAATAATGATCAAGTTATATAATAAGGGTTAGAAGTAGACCTTGGGCGTTTTTTTTGAAACGTTCATCATAAAAATCATTAATATTTGACTTAGAAGAGCCCACCACCACCAAAATTTTCTTCAAAACCGGACCACTATATTCTCTAAATAAAGACATTAAAAAAAATATTTAATCCGATTACCAATCTCTTCCTGATTAGGATATACATCCCCATGACCATATGTAAATTAGAAATAAATAATTATAATACATATTTAACATCATTATTAATTCATCCAATCTTACTCTAGGATCAAACACTTTAGCAACCAAGAATAGATCGAAATATTTGTAAAATATTTTTCCATTTTTAAGCATCATAGAAAAGTAGCACCAATTTAATAAAGGATTTGTAATATTTTCATTTAACACATGAGCAACTTTAATACAATAATCAAGCGCTAAATTACACGTGGGATAATAAACACCGGATAACACTTTTGTGGAATCATTAAAAATTCCCAAAATTTTACACAAAGAAGTGCATGAATCCCAATATTGAGGATATAAAATTCGAATACCACAATTTTCTTGAGTAAAAAATGTACATAAAGCGTCTTTATAATCCATAGACTCCTTTAACAATTTATACGTGGAATTCAAACGAGTTGACACATCAAAGAAAAATTTTTTGGGATGCATATTGTATGTTCTACAAAAAAAACTTTCCATTTTTTTCAACAATTTTGAATGTCTCGACATATAATAAATAAATGGATCTAAAGGACCAACTTGTTCTTTCAAAGCATCTAAACCATCTTGAACACATAAATTTAAAATATGACACATACATCTAACATGAAAAAAAATTTTCCACCAAGATATGGTTGACAAATATTTGTAAGATCTTCAATAGTAAATCTCATTTGCACTAAAGATTATCAAAACCAATAGAAAATATTTTTTTAGTAAGAGCATACTCATTTAAAATATCATGCAATTTACCTCTAATATTAACGGCATTGTGTTCCAACATATCAAAATCTCTATAAGAATCAATCTTTTGTTAAGAGTCCACGAATCATCAATCCAAGTGCATGTAACTCCTATATAACTATGCTTTTGAAAATTATCACTCCAAATATCCGACATATACAAACTTTAACATTTAAATCGGCAAATAGATTAATCAAAAATTATTTATACTCATAAACAACTTTAGCAACATCACGAAGAGTAGTATGAGTGAAACTTTTTTTGCCATTTGAAGACCAAGGTTAACAAAATCATTCCAATACGAATTATCGGCAAATTGAAAAGGAAGGTGTGTTGTGTGCACAAAATTTAGCTAACAATTTTCTATATTTCATTTGATCAAATGTAAATAGAGAAGTGGGGTTACTTACCTGCTTGAACTCCACCACCGCCACCGTTGGCGTAAATCCAAAGTTGTGCTTGGTTTGAACTAATTCCAACTCTATCCGGATGAATTTTTTTCAAATGCTTCTTAATGTTCCATATCCTCCTCCTTTGACAAAAAAATAATATATTTTGTCACAATAGTTGCAATGAACTTTAATAGTACCATCCTCGTTGATCACTTTATTAAAGTGACGTGCAAAAATATCCCACTTAAGTTGAGCTCGACTTGGAGTTGGGGTTGGAGTTGGCTCGACATTGGACTCGGTTGGGTGGTTTTGGCTTTCTTGAGTAGGACGTCGTGGACCTTGTGGTATAGCATCATCTTCAAGAGGATTCTCATAACTTGGGGACAAAAGTGTGGCCTCAATATCATCTAAACTCCACTTTTTGTGTTGGATGTGGAAGACGAATTTAAGAGGTGGAAGAAGCTTTTGCCTTTACCCTTACCCTTGCTTTGATGGCTTGCCATAATAATAATATGTATGTAAGTGTATATGTAAATAATATATGTATGTAAGTGTAGTGTAATGTAATATGTATGTAACTATGTAAGTGTAGTGTAATATACTAATATGTAGTATAGTACTATAGTAGTATACTAGTATTAGTATAGTGTAATATATAGTGTATATAATATATAGTGTAGTATAAATATAATATGTAGTGTATGTATAGATTAAGTATAGTATGATATATAGTGTAGTATAAATATAATATGTAATGTAAATAATATGTAAATAATAAACTTTGAGAATTGAGTGAGAGTTGAGACTTGAGAGTTGAGAGAGAGATGAATAAACTTTGGTGTGAATTTTGGAGTGGAATGAGTTGGTATTTATAGATGAAATATTGAAAAAAAAAAAAAAAAAAAAGCTAGTTTAACTTTATTTCTCAACTGAAACACAACCGGGCGGTTCCTTCAACGGCTCTTTTGATCTATCTCAAATTTTTTTAATTTGGGGCGTTCAACGCTAGAAATTTTTCAAATTAAAATATATTTAAATTCAAAAAACCGGCGAAATTACGGTTGGTCAAACCGGTGGTTCTTATATTTTCTTTTTACAGAACAAAAAAATAATTTATATTATTCCCGAACAACAGAAAAAGTCAACTTGATAATGAACCGTATTGATATTTTTTAGCATGCCTACATGCCAGACTCCACAGTGACATTTCACTTTACCGAGGTTGCTTTCAATAATTGACTACATGGGCCGGACCCATTACGTAAGCCGCAAATCCGGATCCGTAAACACAAGTTAATTACTGTGAACCCTAATTTGACAAATCCTAATAACTAATTACTTATTTACAGTTTGAATTGCGTCGTTACTACATATTGATTTTTTTAATTATGCTACCATATGATAATCACTCCCAAGAAAGATGGCTTTTACATTATGGAAAAAATTATCTGACTCGACATATTAATTTAGTTAAATTAAAATAAGTGAGCGAATAATTTATCCATTTCGTATTAATGAATTATTTTTAGATGATTAAGTAATCAATCACTATTAATTATATGGCATCCTGATTGGGTTGGACAAATCAAAATTGTACTAGAATATTTCCATACGCAGAATATTGAACTAGGCTTATTGGAAAATGACAAACTCTCTCCCGATTGACAGGGATATGTACTCTTTCATTCACATGGTACTATGGTAGTATCATGATCTCCTTAGTTAAATTATGTTTTAATTAAATATAGATACATCCCTAGTTTATGGATTTGCGTGGTGTAGATAATTTGGAAAGGGAGAAACGATCTAATTTTCGAAGGAAAACGCTTTGACAAGGATAAAATTGTAGAAAAAATAAAAGGAAGGTTTTGAAATTGGTGCTCGATTAAATTTACTTATATGTGTAAAATTTCAATTTCAACGAATGACTTGTTAATCCTAGAAGAGTGCTAGACTGCTAGAAGTGTCACAGTGTTTGTTCTGTAAGGGGTATTCCTTATACCCATGTTATCTTTATAAGATACATCCCTAGTTATGTATTTATTTATTCATATTGTACAATTTCGAGAATTACACAACTTACCCTCCAAATTCGGGGTAGAGCGAAGGAGTTTATAGTTAATTGCACATAGATATTCTTTTGTAATTATAAAAGTTAGAGTTCAGATTTTATGTTTGATAAAAATTGAATCTCGACTCGATATGTAAAAAGAACCTTTTAAAAAAAAGTGTGATTATATTTAAGTATATATAAGTTTAGTTCATTTGTTTATTCAAATAATATATATTGATTAATATTATATGGATTATTTATGTATTAATTCACAACTTTAGCCCCAATTTCAAGTTAATCATTAATTACTTTTAACATTTCTGGTGTAAATTCACCACCTCCTTAATTAGTTGTTTTAACTAAATTGATACATGCTTTAAGTTATATATGTCATGATTTTTTCATCCCTACGACGATTTCATCTAATGAATTTCTGATATGATCCAAGCACAATGCATTCCAATTATTGTTCTGAAAATATAATATTTGTATCAAATTGAAACAATTAAAGCGATCTTAAATTTAGACAAATATATTGAATGAGAGTTTGAATCTAAATATAATATTTCGAATAGAATACATACGACCTAGCTCAATTCATATACAAACCTAATCACATATTTTTTTTTTTTACGTGCGCATCTATAACTTATAAGTGAGCTCGTTACATAGATCACTTAAAAGATGAAAGAACACAACTAAATGAAAATGTTCATTGTCAATTTGTCATAAAGGTGAGCTACTTTAAAATATGACGATACTAGTTCAATACCCGCGTATTACGCGGTTCTTTAATTAAAAAATATAATATTTATAAAATATAATATATTTAATAATAAAAAATATAATTATGTGCATAAATGCATTAAATATGAACTAATAATTGTTTAGGGTATATATTAATATATACTTGCTTAAACAATTATTGGAATAAAATTATTGTATCAAATGCTATTTATTTTACAATTGATTCATGAATTCCTAATTTAAATTTGAGAGAAAAATTTGCTTGAAAAATTAGTTCGGTGGTTTAAGTGTAATAAAATAATAGTTTGTATAATTTAGTGCAACAAAAAATAGTTAGGTGTTTTAGGTACAATTTTAGTGATAGTTTAGTGGGTTTAGTGTAATTAGAAATAAATATGATGTAAGAGGTGCAATGTTCAAACCTTAGATATTGTATTTTTTTTAATTAAACTACACATGAATGTCACATATTAACTACAAACCAATTGAAAAATAACACATCAATTCAATAAAATGTGATAACTCATCCAAATTAACCTCAAGAAAACACATCATCCAAATTAACCAAAAGAAGAAACATCATCAAAATGAACTCTCTATTAGTAATATAGGGGATATATGATTTTTTTAATTAAACTACACATTAAAATGCCCTATAAATGTCACATATTAACTACAAACCAATTGAAATATGACACATCAATTCAATAAAATGTGATAACTCATCCAAATTAACCTCGAGATGACACATCATCCAAATTAACCACAAGAAGACACATCATCAAAATGAACTCTCTATTAGTAATATAGGGGATATTAATAAGTTGCACAAAACGGTCACGATGAAAGAAGTTTGCGGAATAAAATTTATATATCAAATTAAGTATAGGATCTCATATTTTTTTTAATAACTATTTATTATAAGTTTATAAAAAATTATAAAGTATCGCTTCTAAGTTCTAATGGAACAACTCTCCTTACTTTATTTTTCTAAATTGTTAAAATATATCTAATGTGGTCAATTAATAAAGCAAAAGAATCCATTGAATTATTCTTTCATTTTAAGGGTATTTATAGTAACTTTGAGTGGTCAATGTTGTTGTTGTTTTTTTTGTTTTATACAAGAGGGAATAAATTTTTCCGCTTCGTGTCTCGAACTCAAGACCTCGGATCTTAAGTGGTGGAGCTTTAACCACTTGAGCTATTCACGTTTGATGGTCAATGTTATTTTAATTTTATTTGATTTTACTAATAACTAATTAGTATATGTACGTGGAGAAAAAAAGTTTTTGGTCCCACAACTTACCTGTAATCCGTTTTTTGTCCCAAAAAATTTAACTATCCAATTTTGGTCCTATTTTTGCCGAAAAAACGAAAACGACGTCGTTTTTGTTTAAAAATTGGGGATCTCCGATTGCGCGTGTGTCCAAATTGTTGTTTGTCCAATTTTGGTCCCATAACTATTGCGTTTGTCCAATTTTGGTCTCATGTTTGTTTCTTTTAATTTTAATTTAAGTTGTAGCATAATTTTAGTTACTGCATAATTTTAATTATTCTTTTAAGTTGCAACATTTAATCTTAATCTTTTAAGTTGCAGCATTTAAAAGAAACAAACATGGGACCAAAATTGGACAAACGCAATAGTTATGGGACCAAAATTGGACAAACGACAATTTGGACACACGCGCGATCGGAGATCCCCAATTTTTGAATGAAAACGACGTCGTTTTTATTTTTCCGGTGAAAATGGGACCAAAATTGGACAAACACAATAGTTATGAGACCAAAATTGGATAGTTAAATTTTTTGGGACCAAAAACAAATTACAGAAAAGTTGTGAGACCAATTTTTTTTTTATCTCTATGTACGTGTATTGAACAAATTTTTTGGTGTGAACGGTCGCACCTTTTCTGTAATAATTTGATAAAAGTTTGTATAAGTCTATTTAATATATGATATATAGATGATACTTTAATTTATTTGTTATTAACTTATTGTGAATTTTGATATCACAAAGAATCTAAATAAATATAATATATATATTTTTTAAATTCTATTCAACAAATGTAATTGCTTTTGGAATAAGATCGTATAAAAATTACTCCTTTTCTTATGTAGGAAATACATTGGGAACAAGTGAAGTCGATTTATATACCATCATTAATCTTATACTCCTTCCTTATTTTAGATTGCTCAAATGGATATTTTATTTAGTTTATAATTTTACCCTAGATAGCTCTTAAATAAATTTCTTAAACACACCTTTAAATTACATGTTATGTCATTAACATTTACACACAAAAGTATCTATTTTTTTTTCTAATTTTCTACAAAAAAAATCAAATCATCGTAAATAAAAAATAACTTTATTCATTTCAACAATTTTATTATAACTCATATCATTTTGCCTGAGCAATCTAAAACAGGGCAAGGAGTGTTATTTTTTGAAAAATTATAAGGTTAAGTTTTATATGCACTGTTCACTTCATAATGTATTTTATAAATATATCACTAAAACTTGAGACTTGTTATATGGAAACATACAATTATATTTTACAAATATAAACTATATATTTTAATATAATAAATTGTAAATTTTAATGTAATAAATTACAAATTAATTTTTAAAATATATATTATAAAGTGTACGATGCAATCAAATTATAAATGCATAATGGATTCCGAGTTCGAACATCTAATTAGGAAGATAGTACTACTGTACTAGTAAAGGAAATTATATACATTTTTTTTTTCGAAAGAAGAAATGATATACTTCGGTCTCAATTTTAACTGCATTCTTTTCATTTAAGGCATCTTAATCTTTATTGTACATTTTTTTAAAATGGAAATACTCACTTTATCACATAAAATACTAATAAATAATTTTCTTAACCCCTAATACTATATCACATAAAATATTAATAAATAACTTTTTTTATCCAACACTTTATCAATTTATTATTTTATTTTTTTAACTCTATCATAGATGCATGCATCATGTGTTCAGCATAAACGACCATGACCCGAAACGGGGCCCGCATCTGTTAACCTGCGACCGACACGTCTTTATCATAAAACTGAAGGAAGGAATCTCACGTGGGCCCACCTGCACCCTCTCGCCCTAGCTAATTAGATTCCGCCACGTGGTGGGAATCTCCTACACCCTAGCCTTTTCAAAGGTGGCGCATCCCTAGCTGTCCTTGAACGAAAATTCACTGGAAGTTAGTCGTACAGTCGAAGAAATGGGGAAATTTTTACTCAACTGAGTCAACTCGGACAATGTTTTTTCTTCTTTTCTTTCAAGGGATGGTTTAAACTTTAAAATGTACTTGGATTATAATTTTGAATAGAGTAGTGTGTTATATACTTTGTAAAAGACATTGGAATACACAAATTAGCATGGCTTTTCATGTTGGATTTTTTTATAGTAATGTTAAAGTCTTCATGATTTTGTTTCAAATTGTGATATTAATTAAGAAATATACATTCCTGTTAACATCCCAAAATTTAGATAAAGAGATCAATAGATTGGATAACTAGATTAGTGTCAATATGATGCTTTTAGCCTTTTAGTGTGCATGGTACTAAATAGTAAATACCGATGACAGTGTCCAAATATTTGGCAAATGGTTTTTGGTAAAGTTTTATCAACTTATATTTTTTTCAAGTTGTTGGACATGCACGTAGCGTAGGGAATAAGATTATCTATTTTATAATTTGTGTTTTATTTTATATTTCATAATATGAATATATGACACGTATCATTATATTCTGAATTATTCTGAATGCATGTGTTAAAGATTCAACATGCTGAAACACTAATGGGGAATCGAACTGCCTAGCGTAGCGTTATAAATTTAAAATATATTAGTTATTAGCATTAATATATACTCCGTATAGTTGTGACTTTTTTTTTTACTTAGAACTTACTTAATTAGTTGGCCTTTTCTACCGCCAGGAAGGATGTTCGCCTTTCCTGACGTCAGGAAACCAATAAAATGTTGACACATCATCTAGTTTCGCGCAGGGCGATATAGTTTCGCCATGCATAAATTAATTAATTTTGTAAATAAATATATATAAAATTACCTAAATATCCTTATAATATTTTTGTAAAAAATATAATTTTATAATGTTTAATTGCAAATAAAATATAATCTAGTCTTTTGGATTTTAGCAAATAAACCACCATTTTTACATATTTTTTTGCAATTCAAACTTCCGGCAATTTACTCCTTGCCCGAAGTTGATGTGTACAAATAAATATACAATAATCATCCCAATAAGCATCCATATCATTAAATACTTACAAACATAATTAATAAGAACTTTAAAAAAAATCATATTATAAATAATGTAATAAATTTAAAATATATTGACAAATTGTATATTTTTTATTAAAAAATACTTAAAAACTTATATTTAAAAATATATTAAAATAAATTAAAGAATTTATTTACCTCAATACTAAATTATAAAATTATACTAATATACTACTATATGATATATGTATAATGAATATCTTAATTTATTAAAAAAAAATAGATCCGTCTTCACCCACCCCAACTTCATCTTCCCCGACCATTCGTCACCGGAAATTACAGCACCGTCATCCTGACTGCTGCACCGAAGCTGCTTATAATGCATACACATATATTAATGAAACCCTAAATTTACAAAGTTCCCCCATTAAAGAATTGACTAAATCCACAAATCAACCAATCTGACAAATTGAATATAATCCATAAATCTCTGCTCTGTTGTTCGGCACTGTGGACCACGTCTCTGCTCTCGCGTGCCCTCTTCCTGAATTATGCATTGATGAAGGGATTCCTCCATTGACGAATTTGGGGAAGATGAACTTGCTTCTGAGGGAGATGATTCAACGAAAAAGAATATGGGTTGCAACTTGCTAGGGCAAAAGAGGCGTGGCTGAAAGCCTGAAATTTGGTGGAGGTTAACTGGGTTAACGTAATTTGGGGAAGACGCCTAAAGATTTTATTTCAATTAATATATGTTCTTAATTTTATTTTTTTTATAAATATTGAATGACATGAATGTATACTTTGGACGATATTGTGTAACTATTTCTACATCAGATTTTGGGCAAGAGACAGATTGAATAATAAAATGTTAGGTATATATGTAATTCTATAATTTATCTTTTTAATTATTTTAAATGAAAAAAGGATATTTTTGTCATTTTATAATTATTAATTTAATTTATTAGTAGGGCGATGCAGTCTCATGATTGCAGATGTATGCATGTAATCTGAAACGCATTTAGTCTTGCAATCTGTCACTTAAAATTAATATTATCCAACGATATCAAAGGATTCCCTGACGTCAGGAAGGACGAAGTTATTTCGAACCGCCTAGCGTAGCGTTATAAATTTAAAATATATTAATTATTAGCATTAATATATACTCCGTGTAGTTGTGACTTTTTTTTTACTATGAACTTACTTAGTTTGTACACGTCAAAAGATAGTCATAATTCATGAAACAAGTTGTCTAACATTATACAAATCTGATTAGTCAGAGATTCTCTCCATTTAAGCTTTCCATAAACAATCCCAATTAAATAAGTTTGGTGATTCTTTTTTTGCTCTCAAGTTTCTGGTCTCTATTAATTAACGGTTTAATTTTTTGTTTAATTGAAAGCAATTAGCTTTCTTTATGTACTTTTAGTTTTTTTTTCTTCTTTAAAGGACAGTACAAATTATAAATTAACATATATAATAACTAATAATTTGATCACTAATTCATTAATATGCTTTCTTTAATAAAATACTACTCCAATACTTTTTCAAAAAAAAACTTAAATCAATTATTCTAATGAAAATTTAATCTAACCACGCATATTATTATACACACATTTATCTATAATTTATTTGTAACGCATAGTGTTAAATAAGTAAATATTTATTTATATTTTGAACTGGACCAACTGGATTCACTTCGTATTTTTAATATGTTAATTGTATTTCAACTGCTTGACAATGACTTTAAACTTATTTTTCTTATATATTGACAAATTGTCATTTGTTTTCTATCTTCTTAATGCAAGGTACATTTCATATTTTTAAAGTAAATTTTTCTGTGCACCATTTACACCAAATTCAATTTGGTGCAATTTAATTTTAGGAGTTATTTTTCTTATTTTTTTCAATTTTAATTTTTTTTTTCAACTTTAATTTTAATTTTACGTTTTTTTTTCCCGAACCCAAACCCGGTCCGAGTGGTTTATTGTTCACTCGGCCCAAGTGATTTATGATTTATCCGGCCCGAATGGTTCATATATGATTTAGGAAATAGTTAGAACTTAGAAATATGCTCATTTCGAATTTTTCGTATTATCAATTCTATTACGACATAATATCGGTGACAAAATAATTTTTAATAATTATGTACAAGTTTCAGTATTTATTCTCGCTACTAGAGAAATGCTGATACACCACAAATTTATCCACGTAGATATTTGATGTAGTCCACAAAGGACAGGCAAGTGGAAAAACATTTCGTGATGGGGGGAGAAATTTTCAGACAACACAAATTCGTATTTTGAGTGAGACAAATTTTCATTGAGCACTGAATCTTGTTGGCTTTCTTTACATGTTAATAGAATCATGTCTCATCTAAAAGCTCAAGCTTGTAGAGAGATAAATTAATTCATTTGTATATAGTTCCCCGGGTTTGAACCCAAGACGAGGGCGTGAGCCTGGAGGCTCTAATACCATAATAGAATCTCGTCTCATCTAAAAGTTCAAGTTTGTAGAGAGGTGAAAAATTAATTCATTTGTATATAGTTTTCTAATACAAATATATGCTTTTCGATTATGCCCCATATTCAAAACCCACATGCAAATAGCGGGGCCATAATCAAAATACAGGACGCGCTGTAATAAATACGGTACAAAAAAATAAAAGCCATTTTTTTTTTATATGTACATAAATGCATCCTACTCTTTTGATTTGTTTTCGTTTAAACCATGAAGATTAAACTAAAATTTTGATCAGTTTAAAGGGTTAATAACTTTGTTTTACAAATAAATAAGTGAAATGGATTTGATTAATTGGCAAAGTGTCAATTTTATGTAGCTGAAAATGAAAATTTAGCAGGATAAGGCAAAATAATATAAACTCAACAAGATGAGAATGTGAGGAAGAAAATTTTCACTCAAACAAAAGAATTATGTTATGTTTTCAAAAAAAAAAAAAAAAAAAAAGAACTATGTGAAAGAGAAAGCAACGTTTTTCTCATTCGTGAAAATAGGAATTAAACATTTCTCAAAATTTACCTGCAAGAATTTTTTTATACGTGGACTGAGTAGTATTAATTAATGCTTGAAATTAGCAACCGACTCATCCACTAATTTCAATAAATAAAAATTGAAATATAGTACTTCCTCCATCCCGGGATAATGTGTACCCCTATTCGAACATATAAACTAAGAAAATTTGTTTTATTGACATATTTTAAATAAATTATAATGATATTGTGAGGATGCAAGTTTTGAGTATTTTATCATTTTAGAAAATGTGAATATTATTTTGGGACGGATAAAAAAAGAAATTGTACATATTTTCACGGGACGGAAATAGTATAAAATATGAGATATATGAATAATTTTGAAATAAAAAAAATATTCAACATAAAATATGTATGTAAAAAAATTCTAAAGAACTGGGATGGACGGTAAAGAAGATCCACCCTTGCCCACACGACTGAGGAGCCAATAATACGGGAGTGAGAGTTTTTCATATTTTCCTTATTAAAAAAAAAAAGAAAAATTGATGTAGAAGAGTGGTTAATTGATTATCTAATTGACCATCTCTACAAGTTCAGGGTTATCAGATGGGTAATACTCTAATCCCAAAGCATATTATCATTTTTAGTTTACCCTCCTCGTTTTTCTTTTGACATCTCTCTAGATTGATTAAACTAATGGTAAGAGTTTGTCAAAAATTGATATGAGTATGAGATGGGGTATAACTTAACACAAATCACATTCATCCCTTCTAAAGTTTTAAAGCGTCATGTTCAATATATGCATGTCTCATTGTGAAACCATCCCATGCAAATGTGTCTCTAAGAGTTATGCTAATTTTTAAGATCGACCATATTTTATTTTTGTTAACCATCATAATTTCAATCAATAAATTTTGAACCAAGCATTCCTAAGTTTTACTTATGAACTTCATTCCTTGATGGCAATCATCTCTCTCATTTATTGATTTAATGGTGGCTTAAATTACGAACTTGCTGCTTAAAACCACATGTCAAAGTGACATTTTCTTGAATAATCACACCAATTTAGCACCCTTTTTATTCAAACAGGGAAATTTAATTTGAATAGCTGGTGGTATAAATAATTTCCGTAAAGAAAGGAAAATTGGGACATATCTAGCATTAATGGCCTAAATCATTATCGAGATTCCTAGTACGTATAATTTATTAATTAACTTCTATAAAAAGACTCAATTACCTCACAAGTAAATTGCTGTGATTTCTATTTGGAATTTTGAATACCCTATTTATTTATCACTATCTCTTCATATGCGTGCATTACTTCCGTTACATTCAAAATTATAAATGGACATTTCTTTTATTTAGTTTCTGAGTTTTAATACGATATATATAACTTATTAGTAACAAAGTTTTAAAAACAAGTTGCACAGTATAATCAGTGTGCATATATTTTAAAATTATATAAATTGTTTTCACTTAATATATATATTTTTATTAATATTAATTATTTTTATTGATCAATAGTTGTTGTCATTGGATAATATTAATTAGGTGTGCACTAATTGCGTCACCAAAATGTTGTTCTAATTTATTTAATACTACTCATTTTTAATATCAATTCCAAGTTAAATATATTACAGTAGATTTAACCAAAAAAAAAATTATTGTAGCCCAACTTTCCTAAAGTTTGACCATTTAGTAAACAGAGGAAGTATTACATTTTAATAACTTCCTTCATTTTAATAATTTTGAGAAAATAATTTATATAATCAAATAATTTTAAAAAATGATACAAAAATAAATTCATTACACCTATTTCATCACGAATGAAATCATTTATCTTATAATTGGTGTTCCATTTTGTGTTACAGAGTATATAGATGGATGACACTTGGAATAATAATAAAAAAATTAATAAATCACCACATCTTAAGTTCATGTGTTAACGATTCAATAAGATGAAACATCAAGTGAAATGTGACAAATAGAATAGAGAAATCGAACTGATTTCACCATAAGTCTGCTCCTAAATTTTAGGTGCGAAGAAGACCTAATTCGTCAAAATGTTAAGTATTATTAAGAGAAATGAATTTTTTTGGGCTAAAGTTTTCTATGTATTCAAGTGCATTTTAGAACCGTACATATTTCAGTATAATAAGTTGTATGATTCTAAAATTCACTATTAGTGCACGGTGCACCTGGACGAGACCAGCTCTTTTTTTAATGTTCTTCCACATATACACACAATAAAATATTTATTTAAATTAAAAAAACAATTGATAAATCATAATTAATACTCCTATATTATTATTAATGGGGCAGGAGGATGCATTATACATCATTGATGAAGACAACCTTAACATTTCCAAAACAGCATTATTTTCCGTGGAAGCTGCGTACTAATTTTTGAATGCAATTTTCCAATAGTACAAACGTGCCGAAATGCTCGCATTAATGCTTGTACTTTTAGATGGGGGTACAACATAATTATGCTTGTGATTACCATAATAACTGTGGTGTATTGACCTTTAGATGAGCATGAGCACACCTAATCATTCCCTAAAAAGTCTCCCACTTCCAAAATCGCATGCCTCTTCTTAATAAGAAAGAGATGGGAAAAAGTTGCTGTAAATAAAACCTCCATTATTTCTCTCTAAAAGCTCCATTATCCAATCCCACTAAACACACATGCATATACATACACAAATCTGTATCTATATCCATATTTTGCAATAATTTACGCCTTTTGTCACCAGTCATTACCCATAACAGAAGGGGGTGAGAGAAAAAAGCAAAAGACAAAAAAGATTTACAAAAAAAAAAAAAAAAAAAAGACTTCAATTTTGGAGAGTGACAGGATTGAGATTTCTTGTTTTTTGAGTTGAAAGTTGAAACAATCATCATTGCCATATCTACAACTTTTACTTCAACTAAGTGTTTTTCCCCAATTTTTCTCTCTCTGAAACAGACAAGGGGGTGGTTTGTTTTCTCTTTTTTTTTTGTTTTTATTTAGGGGCGATCTCTCTCAATTCGTGTCATTTCTTGAATAATTGATGTTGAAAGAAGCTTTTTGCATCTGGGCTTTTGCTTAATTGTTCAGAAAGTGACTTTCTTTAGCCCTTAATCTCTGTTTTTTTCACATCTAGTGAATTTGGGGGGTTTTTGGAATTTGAAAAATGACTGTGGAGAAAAATGAAAGTTATGATAATTTTCCAGTGGGGCTTCGTGTTCTTGCTGTTGATGACAACCCAATTTGCTTGAAGTTGCTGGAAACTCTGCTTATGAAATGCCAGTATCACGGTATGTTGTTCTGCTTTTTTCTTTGACTTAGATTGGCTTTTGAGATTCATGGATTTTGTAAATTTTGTTGAAATCTTTTTGTTTGATTTGCAGTAAAATTTCTTTTTGCCATCTTTGTTTGGTTTGACTTTAGGGTAGTTGTTTAGCTTCTGTTATTAAATTTCGATCTGGTGAAGATTCTCTGTTTTAACCATGATACCCAGTCTTAGATTAATTCGCTTATGCTTCAGCATCGTGTAGCCTATTGATTTAATTTTTGGCACTCAAGGCTTTGGATTTTGTGGATCTAATTGTTCAAATTTCCAATTTCTTGATGTATGTGAAATATTGTTGATCTTCATTTTATATATGATGTACTGGATTTGGACCTGATATTTAGTAAAACACTTGTTAGTGAACATGAAGAAACATGAAATTGGTCAACTCCTCTTATTTACTGGAAATATAGCATCATTTCTTGCTGTGTACGAATGATCTTTACTGGTTCGATGTTTTGATCTTTACTAGTTCGAAGTTTTGATCTTTACTGGTTCGAAGTTTTCTTGCATTGTACACTTATCAAGAATAACACCATATGGTTTGTAAACAAGATTTTGCAATGTTAATCTTATCTCATATAAATCACGAAAATTGATTTCATAATCTATTCATATTACATTCATGAACGATTACCAGGAATGACATAATCTGTTATTCTTATTTTAAGTGTCACTAGCATTTAAATCATGGAAATTTCTTTCGAGAGTTCCCACATGATCTGTAATATTTGAAATGCATTTGTGTTCTAGATTTGATTAACCTCTTTTATATTATCAGATTTATCATGATTTTACAGATTATAGTGTTTTGACAGTTACTACAATGAGTCAGGCAAGGATGGCTCTGAAAATGCTTAGGGAAAACAGAGAGAGATTCGACTTGGTGATAAGTGATGTGCATATGCCAGACATGGACGGTTTTAGGCTTCTGGAACTCGTTGGTCTGGAAATGGATCTACCTGTTATCAGTATGTTCCCATTCCTTTTCTTTCTTTAACTGATACTCTTCAATGAAAACAGCTAGTACTGTTCAGTTAAAACAACTAATACTGACCAACTAATGCTTTTTAGTAAAAAACTAATATCACTTAAAATTGCACTTGATTTGCACAATGCACCCAGTTCATAGAAGTTCTTTCGAGTAACACTTGGGCGCACAACTAATATTGTGCAATGAAAACAACTAACCGTGTTCATCGAAACAACTTTTTTTTTTAAGTAAAACAACTAATACCATTTAAAATGCACGTGCCAATGTTGGGCCTTTGAATTTTTAATGAATTTCTTTTTATTATTGCAGTGTTGTCTGCAAATAGTGATCCCAAACAGGTAATGAAAGGGATTACTCATGGTGCATGTGATTATTTGGTAAAACCCGTCCGTATCGAGGAGCTGAGGAATATATGGCAACATGTAATCAGGAAAAGAAGGTTGAGCCAAAAAACGAGAATAGATCTGCTGACCAAAGCCAAGGTAATCAGGCAAGTGGAGATGGTAACGGATCTCCAACCGATCAGAATGGTAGATTCAGTAGAAAGAGGAAAGATGAGGAAGATTTAAGTGAAGATAATGGGAATGAAAGTGAAGACCCTTCACAACAGAAGAAGCCTCGGGTCGTGTGGTCTATAGAGCTTCATAGGAAGTTTGTTGCAGCTGTGAACCAGTTGGGAATTGATAGTACGTTCGTTTTCACCTGGATATTGTTGGGGTTTTACATGTGTTATGTCCTATTACATAACCTTATATATCTTTTTTCTTTTTTTTTTTGTCTTCCCATCACAGAGGCTGTTCCTAAAAGGATTCTTGACTTGATGAACGTTGATGGGCTTACTCGAGAAAATGTTGCCAGCCATCTTCAGGCACATAATTTTCCTTCTTTTCTCATTTCTGTTGCTTTAAGATTTCTCTTACTGATATCTGAATGTGCTAAGGACATTTTAGTTTGCATATTATTAAGAGTATTGTGAGAAGACTTCAGGATTCAAGTCATTAATTTGTTTGTTAGTTCTCATCACTAGATTGTGTCATAAAATCTGTGAAGGGCAGCACCATTTGCACTCACAAAATTACTAAGTACACCCACCATTTAGGCAAACTTTCTTAAAAAATTAAAAATACCCTTAAATTACTTTATATCCTCGAAAATACCCTTATGCTTTTAAAAGGTTATTTCTTTCATTTTAAACTTGTTTTTCTTCTACTTTTCAATCTTGGAAATTGTAACAGCCTATTTTTTACTTTTTTAATTAACATTGTCGAAATTGTAAAATATAAGAAATATTGGCTTAAAATGAATAATATAATCTTTAATAAACATATGGGCATTTTTAGTATATAAAGTCATTTGATGGGTATATTTGACTTTTTAAAACAAGTTTGATCAAGTGGTGCGTGCAAATAGAGTCCCTAAGGAGTAGAGGTCATTTATTTGTTTGCTGCTTTCTTCAGCATATTATATCCTGGATTCTAAATATATTTCCTAGGAATAACACAATCTGCTAAAAACCATTTTAAGCACTCATTCAAATTCCCTTTTTTGACCATGAGAGTAATGCCTCATTTTTCTTACTTTTGCAGAAATACAGACTCTACCTTAAAAGAATCAGTTCGGTTGCAGCACAGCAAGCGTGCATGGTAGCTTCATTCGGGGTTAAGGATTCCCCGTTCATGCGTTTGGGCCCGTTCGATGGGTTTAGTGATTTTCAGTCATTGACTGGATCTGGAAGACTTGGTAACGTCGCCTTATCACCTTATACAGCTGGGGGCATGCTTGCTAGACTAAATACTCCTAACGCAAACCTTCAAAACTTGAGCAATCCCATCCCTGCCCTTGGCCAAATGCACCCAGTTCTTCCAACTGCCAATCAGAACCCGAGTTTGTTTCAAGGGATTCCATCGTCTTTAGAACTGGATCAGTTACAACAGAATAAGTGTGCCTCAAGTTTCAACGGTTTAGATGATTCAAGATTGCAAAATTCCTCCAATAAGTTCACAAATCCTATGTTAAACATCACCCCAAGTAATAATCCCATGTTGCTGCGTGGGACCTACCAGCAAACATTCAGGAATCAGTCTTCTCATAACATGGCTTCGTTGAACTCGGAATCTTTTGATGTGGGGTCCAATTTGCTGAGTCAGCAAACTATGGAAGCATCTAGAATACAGCCAAATTCGAGAGAAAATAGTTTTATGAATGGTCCTTATCTACATAAAAACCCTCTTGATATTTCGTCCAGCAACATGGCTTTGCCTCTAGAAGATTCTAGAGAAGGTTTTCAGTCCTCAAGTGAAAAGGTGGGAACAGGGGCAATATGGTCAAAGTTCAAGAATTGGCATGGGTTCCGGTGTTTTGCCTCACTTGAGGCAGAGTTTGGACCAGGACAGTGGAATCTTCAATGAGAAGATGGGCGCTTTCGTAAATGACAGTATGGCTGGAGGGGCTTCAACTCTTGTGCAGCAAAATAAGAATGCAAAGATGGTGACAGAATCGAGAGCAATTGCCAACGATAGCTTCCTTTTGGAGCAGCAACCAAAGTTGCAAAGTGGATTCAATGCGCTTAATTATGATCCGTTGGATGCTATGATGAATGCAATGATCAAACGGGTATGGTAGACTCACAAAGCTGTCTTCTATTCCTTCAGTAGGTCCTTTATTATGTTTATCTCATAGTTGATTGATATGAGATAGTATCATTTTTGGTCCCTACCATTTTGCAGTCTTGGTTGTTTCGAACGGAAAGTACATTTTTACATTTTGAACGTCAGATGACTAACAAAATCAACTATACAGGGGTGCTAAATGTAATATTTGTAGTTCTTTTTATTTTTTAATTTTTTCTATAATTACATTTAAGTAGAAAACTCTTAAATAATTGCATTTAGCACCCTTAAATATTGGACGGTTAAAAATTTATTTCTATGAACAAATTTGATAGCTGGCGAAAGAGGAACCAACACTAGAAAAAGATAAACTTTATGGATCAAAAATGATATTAACTCGGTTAATATTCTAAACTCATGCTCTTAATCATTGTTGATTGCATTTTGTCGACAATCTTTGCTTATTTCAATTCATTCGGTATTCTTATAGTGCTGTTGATTTGTAGGAACCAGACGAAATAATACCAAACTGTGATTTTGGATTTGATGATTATTCTTTTGGGCAAGGTATATGAGGCTGGAGCAGCTGCTATTTCTTATGATTGGTTGTGAAACATCGGATTTTCTCAGTTGGGAGTTTGTCTATATGTAATCTGTCTTTCTTGCAGAATCTTTTTAGTATTTTCAAGTTTATTTTCTGTTTCATTTTTTAATCCCCATCTGCAACTGGGATTAGCACTGTTGTTGATGTCTTGAGAAACTCTGAACTGTTTCCTGGTTAGATTAATAAGGTATTTCAGGGATGATCTATCATTCAGATTGTGTTTGTGGATCATACTTAGCTCCTATTTCTGCTGTTTGGATAGAAGGAGTTTTATTGATAAGATATAAATTGAGTAAATTGAAATTGTTGAATTAATTGTAGAAAAGAAGTAATATAAACTTGGTTCATGTAAATTTTACAGTGAACTCGGTATCACTGGTTAGTATATAACTATTTAACAAAGTAAGTGTCACTGTAAATGATTCTAAGAATAATATCACGTAAAATCAAGTATATTTTAAATAGTGATACCTCATAAAATCTTCATTATGTCTCTCAAAATCGCATGCCTCTTCTGATTAAGAAAGAGGAGAGAAATTTACTGTAAATAAATACTCCCTATCAACAACTTTTACTTCAACCGAGTTTTTTCCCCAATTTTTCTGTCTCTGAAACTGACAAGGGGGGTTTTTTTTTTTTTTTTCTGTATTTATCTAGGGGCGATCTCTCTCAATTCGTGTCATTTATTGAATAATTGATGTTGAAAGAAGCTTTTTGCATCCGGGCTTTTGCTTAATTGTTCAAGAAAGTGACTTTTGGGACCTTAATTCTCTGTTTTTTCACATGTGGTGAATTTGCGGGTTTTGAACTTTATAAAAATAACTGTGGAGAAAAATGAAAGTTATGACAATTTTCCAGTGGGGCTTCGTGATGTTCTTGCTGTTGATGGCAACCCAATTTGCTTGAAGTTGCTGGAAACTCTGCTTATGAAATGCCAGTATCACGGTATGTTGTTCTGCTCTTTTCTTTGACTTAGATTGGCTTCTGAGATTCAATGGATTTTGTAAATTTTGTGTGAAATATTTTTGATCTTCATCTTAGATATGATGTGCTGGATTTGGACCTGATATTTAGTAAAACACTTGTATAGTGAACATGAAGAAACATGGAATTGGTCAATTCCTCTTATTTTTTGGAAATATAGTATAATTTCTCGATGTGTACGAATGATCTTTACTGGGTCGAGGCTTTGTGCATTATCAAGAGTAACACCATATGGATTGTAAACAAGATTCTGCAATTCTAAGGAGATGAATGAATCTTCAACAAGAAATGAAAGAAGATGAATAAACTGTATATTGAGATGAAAACCAATTCTGTTACACCAAGGAAGAGGAAATATAACATAAACAGATAAGCGAAAAGGAAAACAATGCTATCCTATTTATCATAACTTTACAGTATTAGTTACTGTACTGAAAGGTATTAGTTTACAAAATAACAAACTATTGAACAAACTAACTACTCAGCTAAACTATCATCTTTATCTTTCTAGCAATGTTAATCTCATCTCATATAAAACATGAAAATTGATTTCATAATCTATTCATATTACATTCATGAACGATTACTAGGAATGACATAATCTGCTATTCTTATTTTAAGTGTCACTAGCATTTAAATCATGGAAATTTCTTCTGAGAGTTCCCACATGATTTGTAATATTTGAAATGCATTTGTGTTCTGGAAAAGATTAGATTAACCTCTTTTATATTGTCAGATTTATCATGATTTTACAGATTATCGTGTTTTTACAGTTACTACAACGAGTCAGGCAAGGATGACTCTGAAAATGTTAAGGGAAAACAGAGATACATTCGACTTGGTGATAAGTGACGTGCGTATGCCAGACATGGATGGTTTTAGACTTCTTGAACTCGTTGGTCTGGAAATAGATCTAACTAATTATGCAAGGTTGTACAACAATATCATAATCAAAGAGTTCAAGAAGCCTAAAGGTCACTTTAGCTAGCTTTCTCTTTGATTATGATAATGTTGAACCAACTTGCATAATTAGGTAGATCCATTTCCAGACCAACGAGTTGAAGAAGCCTAAAACCATCCATGTCTGGCATACGCACGTCACTTATCACCAAGGCGAATGTATCTCTGTTTTCCCTTAACATTTTCAGAGCCATCCTTGCCTGCTCGTTGTAGTAGCTGTAAAAACAAGATAATTTGTAAAAAAAAAACCAAGATAAATCTGAATAAAAGAGGTTTATCTAATCTCTTCCAGAACACTACCATTACAGATCACATGGGACTCTTGAAAGCTATTTCCATGATTTAAATGCTAGTTTGCTCATAATAAGGTTAACAGATTATGTCATTGCTGGTAATTGTTCATGAAAATAAAATTAATAGATTATAAAAGTAATTCTCATGCTGTATTAAGATTAACTGTTTAATTATGTGATTGCAGAATCTTGTTTACAATCCATATGGTGTTATTCTTGATAAGTGTACAATGCAAACAATCTAAGTCAAAGAAAAGAGCAGAACAACATACCCTGACACTGACATTTCATAAGCAGAGTTTCCAACAACTTCAAGCAAATTGGATTGACACCAACTGCAATGGATGCATGCTACTTTATAATTCAAAAGGTTTGGAAGTTTGCATAATTATTTATTTCAGAAATTAGCTAGCTAGGGATGTTTTTGAATGAGTTTTGATTACACTTTGCTTTTCCCTAATTATGCAAGTTGGTGGCAATATCACAGTCAAAGAAAAAGCCAAGTGTCCTTTCACATTTTCCACCGTGAATGCTTAAGTTTGCCCTAATTGTTCTAGCAATCAAGTTGGAGTGGTTTTTAAAATTGCCCTAATTATGATAGGAATATTAAATTAGGTACTTAGAATTATTTATTACATGGTGTCCACAGAAATGGCTGAATTGGAAGATTAAGACATCTTGCAGGATTCATGGACATAAGATTGAATGTAGATCAGAATGTGAAAAGTAAAATTAGGTAATTTTATTTTCATTGCTTCATATTAGAATATATTTAATAAATTCATAATTTATATTCTTATATAAAAATTGATTTGTGAAATCGTGCGATTTTACAGTTTTACTCTCACTCGATTTTACAGTTTTTTTAAATTTTCAAATATCATTTTTGTGTTACTATTGTGCATACAATATGTCACTGTTTAAAAATCAAGCATTTTTTAAGCAAAACAATTTGCGGTGTGCACATAAGTGCTGAAGCAATGGATGTGTGCTGCTTTAAAATTCAAAGGTTTGGAAGTTTGCAGAATTATTTATTTCAGAAATTAGCTAGCTAGGGATGTTTTTGAATGATATTTTGATTACACTATGCTTTGCCCCCTAATTATGCAAGTTGGTGAATGTATTTTTTATTACACTGTGCTTTGCCCTAATTATGCTGGTGAATGATATTTTGATTACACTATGCTTTGCCTAATTGTGCAAGTTGGTAAATGATATTTTGATTACATTATAATGCTTTGCCCTAATTATGCAAGTTGTTGCAGCAATATCACAATCAAAGAGAAAGTTAGCTCAGTGTCCTTTACTTTTTCCACCATGAATGTCTCAAGTTTGCCCTAGTTATTCTAGCAATCAAGCTGGGGTGGTTTTTAAAATTGGTCCTCAACTTCTTTAGATTTTGGGATATATAAAATCCTAAAAATGTTATTTACCTGGCCTAATATTTTTTATAATATACAATTGTCGATTATCAATCACAAATTCTCTTGTGAAACTTGTTCATAAGTATAAAACTGATATCATTACACCTATAAACTGATATCAAAACTCCTATAAATTAACACTAATTTAATTTAATATTATGATCTTAGTTTATAAGTGTAATGATATTAATTGATAAGTATATTGATATTATTTTATAACTGTAATGATATGAATTTCATACTATGAACAAGTTTCATCGGAACATCATTTGAGCACGACACTTTTACATTGTAGAATGAATGAATGTTAATTTGTGCTAGTTTGTATCCGGTCTCGTACGAGTTTTTGTCAAAGAAAATCAGGCAATTTTATTTTCATTGCTTCTTCATATTAGAATGTATTTAATAAATTCATAATTTATATTCTTATACAAAAATTGATTTGTGAAATCATGGGATTTTACAGTTTTTCTCTCCCTCGATTTAACTCGAAAAAGTTGCGAATAATTTCAGTGATTCTTGACAAGGAGTAAGCTGAAAATCAGTTCTGTATTTTCTTCTTGATTTGTCAGCATTATATGTATGGGGACATGCAGGCATGGATCTAGGATTTAACGGTGGGGTGGACTGAAATTTTTTGAAGTTTCGTCACATTAAAATTTTATATTTACATATAGAATTTTTTAATGGCAAAGTATAGGGTGAACAAGTTTCACGGTGAAACTGGTTTAGGAGTGTGACTTATATTACTAAAGTGTGTGACTTATATAACTGAAGAATGTGACTTTTTACTATAAAGAGTGTTACTCATAAAAATGAAGGGTGTGATAAATATTACAACAAAGAGTGTGGTCGTGATAACTGAAGAGTGTGACTTATATTACTAAAGAGTGTAATCATGATAACTGAAGTGTAAAAATAAACCAGTTTCAAGGTAAACCAGTTTCACAGCATACCAACTCTTTTTTAATATATTAATTTGGACTTCAAAACCTAAAACTCATCGGTATTTAAGTTCGAATTTATCTATATTTTTAACAAAATATATTCTAAAAGATTGGTGTTCATTTATAAAATATATTGCTTTTCTATTAATAAACAATATTTAGTTAAAACAAAATCATACTCCCTCCGTCCTAATTTAGATTGTCCACTTTCCGTAAATAGGTTTCCTAATTTAGATTGGTCATTTCCTAAAAAGGAAATAAAATAACTTTCTTTACAAAACAATACCCCTTACAAATAACACTTATTTACATCACATGTCACTCTACTACACACACTAAATCCATTTTATATCATTTAATACTAATAAACAACACCTTTTTTAAAGTTGAATTGACATTCATACACCTCCACCAAATCCACTTTACACCATTTAATATTATTATTTCTCATTTTTCTTAAACTTCAGATCTACAGTAATCGGATAATTAAAATTAGGACGGATGGAGTACAACTTATGCTCAATATATTTTTAATCATTTCAAGAAACGTTTATCAGTTTAAAAAATATCTCATTTAACTCATGTTAGTACATTATTACATTTATAATTTCTCTTTTTATAATATTAAAGTGGTTAAAAATTTGTCATTATCACAGTATATAACAAATAAAAAATAAATTACTCTTACATATTCGTCAAAAAAAGGACAAAAATTGAGGGAACAACGTAGATATTTAATATTGAACAAGTTATATAAATAAAAATACTAAATGAAAAAAATAGAACCATATTCAGATGATTAAAATCTAAACATTTGGGTGTGAGAGCCTCAAGAAAACACATCCAAAATTACAATAAAATATAATATTTGTTGTGGATGAAATTCTTGAATTTCAATACTTTAATTAAATTTTAATTAGAAAAATAAAAAGAAGGAGAGTGTATAGAGGGTGGGAATGAACTTTAGTTTTAGATTGGGGTTTGTAAATTAAATATAAAATAAAAAATAATATTGGACTAGGCTTAAATTCGTATATTGAATTTTATTGGACTAGGCTTAAATTCGTATATTGAATTTTATTCACATATTATATACATATATATAGCAGATTAATGGGGACTGCACTTGCATTTGGTCTTTGAACTAAAAGACTTAACCTAAGAACCCTAGGGACCTTGTGGGAACTACCTAGAATTTCACTAATGCACTTTCGAATTTTTTATATATATTTAAAAATTATTTAGATTAATATTTTTTATATTAATCGAGTAAAATATTATATATATATATATATATATAAATTTAAGTGGGGCCAAGGGCACAATTTGCCCCATCTAGGTCCGCCCTTGTATGGGGATCAATGTTTTTAAATCCGGACCGGTCATTGAATCGGACAATGAGTTGGGTCATTGGGTTACTGGTTCGACCGGTTGAACCGTTATAAAAAAATTGGATATATATATATTATAATATTATATATATCATAAAATTCATTAATATATAATATTATATATATATATATTTTTTTTTTTTTTTTTTCACACAAAAAAAAAAGGTTCAGGCATCTGGAAAGTGAGATACTCCCTTCTTTTAGGCATTTTGGGCTTTGTTGGTTCAAAATTTTGTTTGGGCCTTTTGGTCCACGCATCAATACAACAGCCCATTATGTCCACCCAATGCTTAAGTAACAACCCTAAATGTTATAATGGCATGGACAATTAATATTGCTGCGCGCCGCTCACCGTCGATTCCTTCACCAGTGTGCTTTTTGTCTGGTTTTTTTTGGTCGTGACCGTCTACTTGTTCCAAATTCTCGTGAGGTTGAGATCTACCATGATTTTTGTTCGTGGTTCAGAAACCAGATTACCAGAGTTGAGTTTGTATTTCTCCTTTTCTTTTTTTTCCCTCTTTTTTAATGATAAAAACCAGGTTGAATGGGTTCAACGGTTAAACCTGGGTTTTGACCGGTTCTTACTGATTTGATAAACAACCTGTGTAAGCTAATAACCGGACCGGTGCCGTAACCGGTTCCCGGTTAACCCGATCGAACCGGCCGATCCGGGTTTAAAAACACTGATGGGGATATGGGGCAAGCAAGTGGGGGTGGGAGCTGTTGCAAACACATGTTTGATTAAAAGCAGATAATTTAGATGCTACATGAAGCATTGCATACAAATTAGACCCACCACACATTTTACATAAATAAAAAAACCAATTTACACAAAGAATTTTATATTTCATCTATTATAAAAAAATTTACAAAAAAAAATAAAGAATTACCTACTAAATTTTCTAAACAGTTAGGAAAATTTTCTAACAAAAAATAATTTGATTTTTAAATAGCGAGAATTGCATACGATTTACTTACGAATTTTAAGAATTTTTATAGAGAAACAAATTACCTATGAAGAAATTTGTAATTTCCATACACAAACAAATTAACTACAAAAGAATTTCGTGGACAACTTATATTTTCGAAACAATTATATTTATGATTTAGAAATGACCTACAAATAAATTTACCTACGAATCACATTTCTGTAGGCAAATTTACCTATGAATGAAAATGTCTATATAATTAGGAAATTTTATAGGCAAATCGCAAATAATCTTTACTATTTAAGGACGAAACTATTTTCGTTGGGAATTCTGTAGGCATATTGAAACATTCGGTAGACAATTCTCTATTTTCCTGTAGTGAAACATGAACTCTAACATAAATTTCAAAAAGATAAAGTATTATCTGCACTTTGTGCACCGTACACCACTAATATTATTGTAAAAATTAATACTATTGCTAAAAAGTAAAGATCATAACAAACTTCATCAAAAGAGTCAAACGTAAAGATCAGATCAATATCAATAGACAGAGTTGTTCATTTCTACACACACTAAGAAAATAAAATTTATGGCTTCCTTTTCTTCTTCTTCAGCATCATCAGCAACACTTCGTCTTATTTCCCAGGAATTCTCCAGTCTTCTCTGAAAAAAAGTGGAAAAAAATCTGAAGCCAAAAATACCATTGAAACCCACTACTTCCCTCAAAATTTATACCACTTTACATTCAATCCCAAAAGTTACAAAATCTTTTACCAAAAATACCTCATCAACAAACATTATTGGCAAAAGGGAGCTCCTATTTTTTGTTTACACAGGTAATGAA
This sequence comes from Stenogyne calaminthoides, assembly GCA_037126765.1. Lineage (NCBI taxonomy): Eukaryota > Viridiplantae > Streptophyta > Magnoliopsida > Lamiales > Lamiaceae > Stenogyne > Stenogyne calaminthoides. Next base: position 8,365,644 of record JBBCBC010000020.1, on the reverse strand, counting down.
GGTGACATTGATTGGTTTGCTGCTAACACTGGATTCTTGCTTGATATTGCCCCCCAATTTCATGCTCTTTTAGTCTTCATTGAGGTATAATTAATGTTTGTAATCCAATATAATAATATTGTGAATATCCTAGAATCTTGAATTTATTTATTTTAATGCAGCATAGGTTCTATGGAGAATCAATGCCATTTGGAAAACACTCATATAAATCAGCAGAGACATTAGGGTACTTAAATTCACAACAAGCATTGGTTGATTTTGCTGTTTTGATTAGAAATTTGAAGCACAATTTATCTTCTGAGGCATCCCCTGTGGTGGTTTTTGGAGGATCTTATGGAGGAACTAAGCCAAACAGCCCTTAATAATTTTAGCTTTTGACATCATTACTGAACTGGCATGATATTTTTATATGGACAAAAACTTATATGTATCAGGTGCATCTTGCAAAAACAGTAACACTCTCTTCAGAAATAGTGATACTTTATGTATTAAATTTTTTGAAAAAAAAAAAAAATCTAAGAAAATATTCAAAAGAAAAAAAAAAGGCTGCCCAAAGTTAGTAGTGGATTTTGCTATTTCATATAACGAATGAAGAGGATACAAATCCTCATAAATTACATGGGTATATTACGTTCAGACATTTTATAATTCAAAACACTTTCTATACTCGATTCTACATGGTTGTTGAACCATAACTTAGCCAAAGATACATGAAAATTCAATAAAAGTAGCAGAAAGAGAACCGAGAATCAAATGGCGCACGATTTACTTTCTTGATAAACTATCTCTAAAAGGTTACTTGATTCTGGATCCACATCAGAGAATAGAAACTATTCACCTTCCCAACCAAGTTGTCGAGCTCTTTGTTCCCACAACGAAGTTATCTTCTTCTCCTTGGTTAGCAGAACAACCGATAGTTCTCTGGAACCTTCACACGTTTCTGTCGCAGCTATGCATTTCTCAGCTTCCTTCTGGTATTGAGAAGCTACTCTTTTAGCTTCCCCTAATGTAAGGTTCATATGATGAGTGTGATCTTCATCGACCGTTTCTTCCAATTTTAGCTCTTCTGATAATAAATCCACAAATTGCTTCTCCATCTCTTCTTTGAGATCAGGGTCATCTTTCCCACAATCTATTTCATAAAAAAGTATATAAATATATATATGTACATATATCATGCTATTTCAATAATCAAGAGAAACAAGAATTCTTGAGCAGTCCAATCTGGTGATATCCTTAATGAGCATGAAAAAATATTTATAATGTGACTGCATCGTTTTCAGCCCCAAATTTAGCTAAAAAAGTAGCAATATAATCAAAGAAGAAAAGACAGACCGGAAGTCATAAAGGCAAAGCCTTTTGGTGTAGTCTTCTAGAGTATCCAGATTAAATTAAAAGAGAACAGTCTTGTAAAACTAATACTTTCCAGTGAAAACAACTAATACATTTTAGTAAAAATATAATACTAGTTAAAAATATACTTGAGTTGCACTGGTGCATATAAGTTTTTGTCAATAAAAGTTATAATGATAAAGAACAAAAATCAAATTTTCTCAGGCATAACAGAAGGTTTGCCCTCGACGAGAAAGGGAGGTACGAATGAAGTAATTTTACATGCTTTTGGTAGCCTTACCTGTAACAGACAGATTAGCCAAGCCTGCAAGAGAGAAAAGCACAAATGGAGAAGAATCAGTCGAGTGTTTTAATACATGACAAGACTGTATATGCACGTTTGTGAACAAGTAATATAAATATATTAGAAAAGAAAATCATTAAAGTATAATGGGTGAACTGCAGTTATCTTAAGTTATGATGCAGAGGCTAAACTGTTAACAAAGCAAGATAACATTTCAGATCTCACAATACAAAAGATAAAGAGCACAAACGAAAAGATGTTCTCTAAGCCAACACTTAATATTGTTATATAAACTATGGAAACCCTCGCCCAATCCAAGTTAAGAGTTTTCAATTATATAAATTTCTTTGAATTGCTAGTTAATGTATATGGATATTGTTAAAGAAATATGTACACGAATCTTGTTTATAATGATTTAAAAAAATGCTTAACTCTTTCATCCAGAGATTGATGTGCAACTGCAACACCAATGGTATTGCCCAATATTGAGTTCTAACTTCTAACAGAAGGATTAAAGGATTGCAGAAGTGTCCGCCTGACTTAAGATTCCCACACATCTTCAGAAAGCAAAAATCACTAAACTCTAGATATGCAGAATATCTAGATGATGTCGAAGTAGATTAAGAAGCAAGAAAGACGGGGATGGAAACTCCAATAAGTTCAATTAAACAAAACAAAAAAAACTCCAACAAATTATTTAGGCAGCTTAGGCAATTTCTAAACTTTCTATTTCCATTACGTCTGACAAAAAAAGGCGATTCTCTCTGGTGTATGATCATTACAAGGTTACGAACTGGAAGCAGCTACTACTGAGCAGCCTAGTTAGCTCAATGATTCACCATTTTTGTACAAGACTAATAAATAATACACTTCATATTGCGCAAAATTCTAAATTAAGTTTTATCAGGACATTAAGGTGGTGTTTTAGAACACAACCAACTTAAAAAAAGAAGTGCTTCTCACTGTTCCAATTGAGTTTCAAAACAGATTGAGAAGTTGGTTGTATTACCAGTGCACAAATCTCAATTAAACAGTACATCAATATTCCCTCCAAATAAACAATATTTATATCAAAGAACCCCACAGCCCATCAGCATCAAGCAAGAATAGTTCCAATTTACACAATTTCGTCAACCAATTTAAAGAAATCAAACATGATTCTTTGATTCAGCTAAGAGAACTTGTTCAAAACCAATAACAAAAATTTAGAGACATACAGAAAACAGAGCAACACACAACTTCAGCCCTTTTCAGCTGAAACAGATCAACACTCAAATAACAACAAATTAAACAAATCCCAAGAAACCCACAAGCTAAAAACCACAATAAAAAACCACAATAATGCCAAAAAGATCAAAACCTGGATCAAGAATCTGGAACCATACCAGGAATAATCTGAAAAAGGGATTGAGGAGGAGCACAGCCGCAAATGCAGGGAGGACAAGAAGATGAAATTCCTTTCAATTTCAATCCCTTCTTGAATTTAAAATACAAAGCCGGGCCAGAAACACAGAGGGCGGAAACGACGGCAAAAATGACCAAGCAACAGCGCAAGCAATTACCAGATCTTCTACTCATCTCTTTCCTCACTTCAGTGTGTGTGTTTGTGTGTGTGAAGGAATGTGAGATCTAACAGTGGTTCATTAGATTTAAGTATGGGATCTATCCATCTCTGATCTATTTTTCTCAACGCAGTTGAATTTTTGCTTTTATTTTTAATAAATGAGGTGTTGGCAAATTTTGGAGAGGTGTCGGCGACATGAGCTTTCATTTTCTTTTTCCTTTCTGATTTTTCTAAGATTAGAAAAATGTCCTAATTTCGTACTTATTTATTTCAGAAAAAAACTTCTGGTCTATTTGATTTGCCCTTGTCTTTTCGATATTTTTTAAGGAAAAATTATAACTTCCTATAATATTAGTATTGATTTTTTAAAAATGGGTCCATACGTTTTAATTTATAGTACTAAGTTTCATACTTTTATTTGTATTAAGTTAACTTTTTGAATTATTTTTATTTGTAAAATTTGAATCCGACAATCCGTTACCTACTGTTAATATATTTTTTATTTTAATAATTTTTCTTTGTAAAAAATAAAGTTTCATTATTTTTTTATATAATCCGACAATCCGTTACCTATAAAAAATAGTATTTTTCTCAAAAAATTTTTTTATTATATAAGGACTGCGCTCAAAACAAAAAAAAATTTATTTATATTTGTAAATAAAATACAAGATTCAATTAAAATAAATCTAAATAAACAAAACTACAATTTTTAATATTAATAAAAAAAATACATTTATAAAAAAGTGTATCGGCCTGCATCTGTTTATTTTTCTTAAGTAATTTTCTTCCTTTGCATCTAAGAAAGTCATCTAGGAAAAAAAACACTCAGATTTCATGAGAAGGACGATTCCTTTAATTTATATTTGTTAACTAAGTTTCATACTTTTATTTGTATTAAGTTAACTTTTTGAATTATTTTTATTTGTAAAATTTGAATCCGACAATCCGTTACCTACTGTTAATATATTTTTTTGGTTTAATAGTATTTTTCTGTTGTAAAAAATAAGGTAGAAAAATATTTTATATAGAAGTATAAAAACTCAATTTTAAGTATAGTATAAGGACTGCGCTCAAAACAAAAAAAAAAGGTATAGTATAAGGACTTTGTTATTAATTTATAAATAAAATACAAGATTCAATTAAAAATAAATCAATAAATAAACAAAACTGTACAATCTTTATATATACTTACCATTCAAAAAAAAAAAACTTTATATATACTTATAAAAAAGTGTATCGGCCTGCATCTGTTTTTGTCATTTTTCTTTTGTAACTGAATGAATATGGATTTTCTTCCTTTGCATCTAAAAAAGTCATCTTTAAATTGGGAAAAAAACAACTGTCAGATTTAATAGAACAACTAATACGATTCCTTCAAATTTCATCCTTTTTTTCCTAAGAAATGGACTTCAGTTTTTTGTTAACCTTTGAAATGGACATTAAGTAGACAATACTATATTATATAGATGTAGTAGTAGTAGAAAAGATGACCATCGAATTTGAACAAAAAAAGTATTAGCGCAGATCTAATTCTCGAAACTCGTTATAATGAACAAAGATAGATTTATGGATTTTAATTAAAAAGGTGATGATATGATTTTGAAATCAATTGAGCATATCACAATTTTGAGAATACGAAATTTATCTCCAGTGCATAGGGAAGTAAAAGAATTTCTTGGAGAGAAAGATTTGAAATTTGAATCCTTTATAAATTTTGTAAAAATATGAGAATAATTTGAGAAAATTATGAAATTTTTATAACAATATGTTTGCAAATATTAAAATATAGATTTAAATTTTAAAAGTAACTGAAAAATTTATTATGAAAGTTTAAAAAAAAATAAAAAATAAATAAATAAATATATATATATATATATAACTGGCTTGAAATTTTTTGGGTGTTACTATTTTTTAAAATTTCATAAATACAAAAAAAAAAGATATTTATCTATAAAATTTTTTGACATGCCTATGAAATTTTTAACAAAAATAATTTCATTTATATATAAAAAATATCCAAACAGTGCCACTAAAATACACACAATTGAGTGTCATGCCAGTTTCAGTAATTTTAAGTCAAAAAGCATTTTTGTTTGGCTTACAATCCTCCAAACCACCACACCTCAGAAGATAAATTGTGCAATTTCTAATCAAAACAGAAAATCAGAATGTAACTCATATTTATATGTAAATTTATTCTCCATAAAAATAATTCAAAATTAATCTCCATATTGAAAATATAATTATATTGCCTGTGTAAAATACAAATTGTTTATTGATGATAATTATATATATTTTAATTTTTTTACTTTTTTGGAATGTAAAGTGGTCAAATTTTGATGGAAATAGTGGGTTTCAAATGGTATTTTTGGATTTGGATTTTTCCACTTTTTTTTCAGAGAAGGCTTTCCAGTTTTTGCTTTGCTAAAAAAAAGAAGCAGGCAAAAAAAGCCATGAATTTTCCTTTCTTATTGTGTGTTGAAATGATGAACTCTGCTTTAGCTGTATTGATATTGATCTGATATTTATTTTTGGCTCTTTTGATGAAGTTTGTTATGATCTTCACTTTTTAGCAATATTATTAATTTTTACAAATAATAGTATTAGTGGTGTACAGTGCATATTACCGCTTTATCATCTTGGAATTTATGGTAGTGTTCATGGTTTTTAGTTTTTAATAGATGAAATATATAATTCTTTGTGTAAATTGGTTTTTGTTTTTTTTTTTTGTGTAAAATGTGTGGTGGGTCTAATTTGTATGCAATGTTTCATGTAACATCTAAATTATCTGCTTTTAATCGGCCTTTGAAAGTTGAAACATATGTTTGCAACAGCTCCCACCTCCACTTGCTTGCCCCATCCCTGTATATAATGCTGACAATACAAGAAAAAAATATCTGTATTGGATTTAGTTTACTCCTTGTCAAGAATCTTTGAAATTATTCGCAACTTTTTCTTGTTAAATCGAGTGAGAGTAAAACTGTGAAATCATGCAAAACTGTAAAATCGCATGATTTCACAAATCAATTTTTGTATAAGAATATAAATTATGAATTTATTAAATGTATTCTAATATGAAACAATGGTTGTACCCATGTCGTCGTCTTACGACACGTGGACTTCTCATCACTAAATCAAGCCTTTGATTCAAATTCTTCCATATTCTTCTCCGACAATTTTTTTCGTCATTCATCAACAACAATGAATTCTCATTTATTTATTAACAAAACTTATAAAGGCATCTATATTTAAAAACCATCAAATTCTGATGTCCTTTCATTTGTTTAAAGTGATGAAGCTTGAATTTATTCTTCCTTTCTTTTTTCAATTGATAATGTTTGCAGTTTACAGATTGTTTGATTTCTATACCATCTAAAAAAAAAAGAGAAGAGAGGAAACGCTCTAGAGGTGAAGCTGGAAGGATGACACACTTTTCCAGACAAATTAAGAAGAAAATATCTGTATTGATTTTCAGTTTACTCGTTGTAAAGAATCTCTGATTTAAATCGAGTGAGAGCAGAATTGTAAAATCGCATGATTTCATAAATTATTTTTTGTATAAGAATATAAATTATGAATTTATTAAATATATTCTAATATGAAGCAAAGAAAATAAAATTACCTAATTTTCTTTTCATTACAACATGTCACAATCTTCCAATTCAGCTATTCCTATCAATAGCAGCGTGTGGACACCAAGTAATTAATAATTCTAAGTTCCTAATTTAATATTCATACATACAAAAGGGATAATTATTCTTTTAAATAATCTTATCAAATAGTTCCTCAAAATTTTGGACCGAGGATTTCTTTTTTTTTGTTTTGAAACATTTAATTATTTTGTTTATTTGGTAACACTTTTTTTTTTTTTTAATCATGTAGTAACTTTTTCTTTTCTTAACAACTTATGAAAAAAAAATTTATCATTAAATAAAACTAATTTTGGTATATTTTTTTTTATTAATAAACGTCTTGTTTTTTTGTTCATGTAGTAACATTAGTTTTTGTTTAATAATGCTCACCAATATAAAAAAAAATTAAAGCTTAATTTTATTTTAATCCGTTAGTTCCTAAACATACTCATTAATGACTCGCTCATATAAATTAAAAAAAAAAACATTGCAAAATTGATCGTAAATAAATAAAAAGATTAAATTAAAAATTTATATTTATATAAAAATAGGATAGCCCTGTTCTACACTGTCTGTGACCATTTTGCACTCTTCACAATAATTGTTTTGTTCATGTGGTAACACGTTTTTCTTCATAACGTAACACTTTTTGTTCATGTAGTAACACACAAAAATAACTTGAAAAAAAAAAATTAAAAATTTTGTGTTCAAAAAATAAATAAATAAGTGAAATAAAAATTCAAAGATTCAAAATTTTTCATGGAAATACACTTTAAAATTTAAAATTTAAATAAAAAAATAAACCATTAAAAAATTAAACTTGAACAACAATTATTGATAAAAAATATTCTTGTAATATAAAATTTAAATAAACACTTGAAATAATCCAAATCTCTCCACCGCACTCATTCTTAATCAGTAAAATGTTAAATGTATGGAATGAAACAAAACCAAGACTAAAAGGCACATTGACAAAACTAAATATAAGGTATAAATAAAATGATTAGCCACAACAATTTACGCCAATCACAAATAATATGCATAAACTTTTTTCATCATTCTTTAATTTAGCCATATATCAACATGACCAAATCAATTTTAGTCCCCCTATTTTTATTTAATTGTGTGTGTATTTTTATAATTTTTTTTTTATATATCGATTATTCTACACTAGTGTCAAATTATTTATTCAAGAAGGGCAAAGTAAATCACACCTTAAATTCATGTGCGTGGATGCAAAATATGCAATAAAATTACAAATTTTGAGCATTTTTTTTCGTGGGTTTTGATTTAATGGAAGAAAATTATTTTATTAGAAAAATTTTAATGAAGATCTTGAGTTTGTTTTTTTATTTTAAAAAACAATTCAAAAAAATATAATTTATTCATTAAATTCTTGTAATAATAATAAAATAATTAGACACAATTAGATTTATGGATTTTAATTAAAAAGGTGATAATGAATGATTTTTGAAATCATATTATCTAGTAAACCGTCGTTGTTTATTTTATAATTCAAAAAATATATTAATTAATTATAAAAAAATTAAAATATAATTTGTTTTTTATCTATTTAAAATATATATATATATATATATATATATATATATATATATATATATATATATATATATAACTGGCTTGAAATTTTTTGGGTGTTACTATTTTTTAAAATTTCATCTCTCTATTTATCTATTTTTTCTCTCCTCTCCAAAAATAATTTCATTAATATATAGAGCAACTGTCCATTTTTCTCATTTTTCTAGTGTCAAAATACCTACTTTCAACAACAAAAAAATTTATTTGTAAACAATTCAAAATTACTCCATATGAAAATATAATTATCTACGAAAATATAAATTTCTGCATAATTATATATATAGATACTTTGTTTACTTACGAAATTATAAATGAAACGAAAAAATCCTTGGACAGTTTGTACACAATATGCTTGCCTAAGAATACTTAAAACTTGCACAATCAACACCCATCCCCTCCAAAAGTGTTAATGTGTCAATGCCCAAATTACAATCCATTTTTACTCTTCTTTTGTTCTTTCTTTTCTTTTCTTTCTCTTCCTTATTCAAATTTTCCATATTCTTCCTCATTTTTCAAGTTCTCATCTAAAAAAAAATTAACAGTGCTTATTTTTAAACGTAATTTTCGTTTTTATTTAGTAATGGATTTTGTTCCATTTTTTCAGTTATTATGTTGTAATTGTCTTTGCAATATCTTGTCTTATTTTAATTTTTAGAGGATTTCATCTTCTATACTTTGAGTAAAGACAGAAATGCTTGAAAAAAAAATTATTATTTATCAACTAAATTTAACTTCTATTTTTCAAACAAAATTTTCTTTAAATTTGTACTATATATTATCACTTGTTCTTTTTTCAAGGTGTTTCTTCTAATTATCTTTTTGTTATGTATGCACACAAAATCTTATATTAAAAATTAAAAATTTATCCGAATTGAATCTCTGAAAATACACTTTTAAACCATTAAAAAACAATTATTGATAAAAATATTCTTGCAAAAAAAAAATAATTTTTTGTTTTTTGTGACTTTTCAAAGGGAATGGATTTTAGTCTATTTTTTAGATTGTGAGGATAGATATATTTCAAGGGTGAATATTACAAATTTTGAGATTTTTTTATTTTATTGAAAAATTTTAGAGTCATTTTAAAAAAATTCATTGCCTATTTTAAGTAGACAAATTGATAAATTATAATGAATGATTAAAAAAACCATGTGTCTTAAATTCTAATTCAAAAAATATTAATTAATTATAAAAAAAACTTAATTAATGATTTTTAATTGACAAACCAAATCTGACATTAATGTACAAAATTAAGAAAAACAAGTTGGGTTTAATAACAAAAAAATGATAAAAACTCTTATGAGACCCTCCTATATAATAACATGCAAAAAAAAAATCAAAAAAAAAAAAATTAACAGTCTTCGTTTTTATTTAGTATTTTTGTTCCATAAGTTATTATGTTGTAATTGTCTTTGCAATATCTTGTCTTATTTTAATTTTTAGAGGATTTCGTCTTCTATACTTTGAGAAAGGCATAAATGGATTATTTTTTTTCATTTTTATCAACTCATTTTTCTATTTTTCAAACAAATTTTTCTAAACCACTAAATTTTATCACTTGTTCTTTTAATACTATTATCGTTGTTATGGTCAAATGTCTTCATGAATTAAAAAAAAAGTTCATATTAAGAAAAAGTAATTTTTTGTTGTTTTGTTGACCAAAATGAACCAAGTCTATACAAATTTTTGTCTATTCACAATATTACATAAAAATGTTATTACTTTTGGGCCAAAACATACACACAATTTCAATTTTTTTATTTACTTCATACATAGAGATTTACAAAATTATCCCTCAAAGTTTTACTTATTATTTTCATTTTTTTCTTAACCACTTGTTTTCAAACTCATTTGAAATTAAAAAAAAAAGTTGGAAGAACCAAAGAATCAAGTCTTATTTTTGTATATTCAAATATTACATAAAATGTTATTAAGACCCAACTTTTTTTATTTACTTTAAGAAAAAATAAAAGTTTTACTTATTATTACACTTTCTTACTAAACTCATTTAAAAAGACCACCTTTCAATATGTAAGCCCTTCTAAGAAAAATAAGTATTTCTTGCTCCCCACACACTATTATGTGCTAATACTACATATTGCAATTAGTATTATATTATATGAAAAATGAGTTTTGTGTGAGACTTATATGTGAGATCACAATTCTCCACTTGATATTTGTGTCATACTTCTCAAATTAGGTTGAAGTTCTATAAATTCGTTTGTTATATATAACATAGTAAATGAGACGCGTCTCATATAATTTTGTCTTATTTTAATATAACAAATTTTAGTAAATTGAACATCGCTTTGATGAAATACTAGTAAATTATGAAACCCGTAGTAAAATTCGTCCAATCAGAGAGGCAGCAAGCGGCGCCAAAGCAGGACGGCTGGAGAATTCCCAGAAACTTTCCAAATAAGTTCGTAAGTTGTTAAATAAATTATTCCCAATCATGACTTATCACTTAAGATTCAACGAGAGACTTTCGATTAAAATTAAATTGTCCACAACCATTTAGAATTTTCTTCTTATTAAAATAATTAATCAATATATATATATGTTACTATTAAACCTGCAGTTACTTAGATCATGACGTTCTTCTATATATAAAACCTCACCTTGTTGGAGAAAACAAAATTACATTTTGAATACTAGGACAATTAATCTATCAACACAATGCTAGAAAATATTCAGTTGTTTCTAGTTATTTTTCTGGTATTTTTCTTGTGCATTTATTCTGAAACGAAGAATGATAAAGAAGAATCTCAATTTGTAGGTGTCCCAATTGGTGCAGTATTGGATATGAAGTCGATGGTGGGGTCAGTGGCGGATGTGTGCATGAAAATGGCGATTTCAGATTTTTATTCTGTGCATCCAAACTATACCACAAGGGTACAGCTGCACACCAGTAATGCTGCCACTGTTGTTCTGACTAATTTTGCAGGTATGTATATGCATGTCACTCCAAATGGAGACACATGCATGCATATATATATATATATATATCCTAGCTTAGCCTTGAATATAAGGGATTCCCAGTAACTTTGATTCGTATTAAAATTTATCCAGATTGTTTTGATTTTTTTTTTGTTTTGGTTTTGTAAATTATTGATTTTTTTAAAATTAATCATTTAATTTCTGCTGCAGCAGGTCACCACATAGGTAATCGCCACACATGTAATTATTATTTTTTCTTTAATTTTGAAATGACACCTAAATTTTTTTAATCCTAATATTTTTTTATCTGAATTTTTGTGCATATTTTTTTAGGGAGAAAGAGTGATTTCTACATATTTTAATTTATTTTTATATTTTCGGTCAGTTTAGACTCGATAAATTGACCCGATTCACTTTATCTTTTAAGATACAAATTGCTTTTAAATCAGTCCAAAAACCCGACCAAAATTATTAGGATTAAAAAAGTTCAAGTGACGCTTCAAAATTAAAGGTAAAAATTGTTGGAATTTAGAGGCACGTAAACACGTAATACATGCGCAGCGAAAATAAACAGTTCACCAACAACGAATATATAATTGCATAAATGATTACAATAATCATAACAAAAAATCTTACAGTAACTCGAGAGCAGATTTCTCAACTACGGTATCCACGTAATTCCCGTTCACGGACTTGCACAAATTTGCCAGCGTTGAATCTGAGACGGAATTTGCTAGGAAAATTCTTATTCTAGATTTTATTGAATAATATGAACTAATGTTCTTATGGATTCCCAAGAGCTCATATATATAGGAGAGACCCAGCTTAAATCTTAAGCTAACCTGATTGAGAAATAAAATCCCTAATCTTTATTTAAATAAATCTCTAAGATTTTTTTCCCACATATAAAATCTCTACGTATTTAATTCCCATGTATATCAAATCTCTACGGATTTGATTCCATATATATTAAATCCTACAATAATATTCCATATATTATTATTGGAAATTCTTATTTGATTAAATATTAATAATAATTAATTCCAAATTAATCTATTATTAATTAATTCTCCATAAATCAAATATTAAATCCAATTTAACATTTAATCAACCAACTATAATCCGTAAAAGGGAACTACTTGTTGTGTGACCCATAGACCCTCATATTTCGAGTGATTAGTCAAACTAACAGTCTTAATTGAACCCTAGACAATAAATCAGACATTCTCAATATATGAGGTACGTTGCGAGAAACGTGCAACTATCTGTAACTGAAACATGGACTATTACGATTTCCTCCTTTCATTCGCGAATACTCGATTAAGCCTTGAACATGATGAAGTGTCTATTCAAATAACTTAATCATGTTATCTACAATCACTATTTGATCATGTATGTCACACTTAGCCACAAAGTCTAAGTTGACGTGCATCGGTCGATGACTTTGATCCAATTATGATGAGAAGATGAGTATTCTCTCTAAATTCACTTTGAGGAATGAATCATATTCTTGGCTCAACTACCTACTTCATGATGAACCCAATCCAAGCCATATCTACCCATGGTTAGGGTGCAAGCGTCGGTCATGATCAAAGTTCATCATCCCACACATGTCGTGCGTATTGACCTCAAGTCAAAGGAGTATCGCATCGCTCCCACTAACTGAGACACCCGTAGACACATATAGTGGAAATACATCAAACGGTTTCTCGGATGGGTATACCAATACCCTCTAAGGTATTTGTGCATCCATCATGAGATACCTAGTATCTCGTGGTAAGTGAGATCTTACTACACTCTCTAAGAGTATGATGCAGATCACACATCAATCTCCATTGCATCATCAATATCCCATTCTTGATGATCCTTAATCGGGGCTATTTGAGAATCATGCTTAAGTCATCTGAGTTCTCACAACCTCAATGACAACAATGACTCATGGGAACACTTGTATGAATAAATGCAAACACTCAAACATAATATTCAAACAAGTGTATTGTCATACATTAATATTAATTGAACTATAATATTAAATCAAACTGAATATCATCAAGTATTATCTCCTTACAATAGATTGTCTCTAAGACACTAACACTAACAATCTCCCACTTGGACTAGAGTCAATCACCTACATGTCTAACCCCTAGACCATCAAATGTCTAGTGTGTACATGAACACTCAGTGTTATGGTGAAATGATCTGCCAAATTAAATATGTGGTAATACATTTTAATTCTATTTCTCCTATCCTTATGATCTCTCGGATCAAATGATAAGTCTAGGTACATGCTTGCTTCTGTTTGTTGATCTCGGTTCCTTTGCTTGCGCAATCGCACCAGTGTTGTCTCAATACAACTTTATTAGACAACTGGCACTCGGAACTACCCCTAGTTCTCTTAAGAACTATAAAATCCAGACAGCCTCCTTGAGGTTTCTGATACAACAATGTACTCAACTTCTGTTGTTGAATCTGCGGTGCTTTTGCTTGGAACTATTCCAACTGATCGCCTCATTATTGAGAGTGAAACATAACCTGACTGTGATTTGTAATCATCATAGGCGGATTGAAAACTTGTGTCAGCTTAACCAGTGACTACTAGTTCTGACTGTCCACCATAGACGAGGAAACATTCTTTCATTCGTCTAAGATACTTCAGAATGGTCTTGACAATAATCCAGTGAGACTCACCCGGATTCTGTTGGTATCTACCAGTGATGTTGATAGCGTAGGCCACGTTTGGCCTAGTGCAAGTCATGACGTACATGATTGATCCAATTGCATATGCATATGGAACATCTTTCACGTGCTTGATATTAGCTTCAACAGAAGAACAACCATTCCTTGATAGCTTTATCCCATGATTTGCCGATAGAGATCCTCTCTTAGAGTTCTCCATCGCAAAACGCTTCAACACCTTGTCTACATAGGTGGACTGTGACAACCCCAACATCCTCTTGGATCTATCCCTGTGGATCATGATCCCTAGGATGTAGCAGGCTTCACCAAGACCCTTCATCATGAAAGTCTTTAACAACAAATCTTTAATGGACTGCATTAACGGGATATTGTTTCCCAAAATCAATATGTCATTGACATATCCGATTATGAAAACAATATTCTTCCCGTTGCGTTTACGATAAACACAAGGATCTTCCGAGTTTCTGATGAATTCAAAAAAACTTGATAGTTTCATCAAATCGGATATTCCAACTCCTAGAAGCTTGCTTCAATCCATAAATGGATATCTTTAGCTTGCATACTAGATTAGAATATGACTTAGATGCAAAACCTTCCGGTTGAGTCATAAACACTTCCTTATCAATGTTTCCATCGAGGAAAGTTGTTTTGACATCCATCTGTCAAATCTCATAATCAAGGTGTGCTCGCAACTAAAATTCGAATGGACTTGATCTTTGCAACTGGTGAGAAGGTCTCGTCATAGTCAATGTCTTCGCGTTGACTATAACGCTTCTCCACCAATCTAGCTTTGTAAGTTTGTACTTTGCCATTTGCATTGGTATTGCTCTTGAAGACCTAATCGCAACATATGGGTCTAACCCCTATAGGCAACTCAACCAAGTCCCAGACTTGATTGGTGTACATCGAGTCCATCTCGGATTTCATGGCTTCATGCCACTTCCCTGAATCAATATCTGATATTGCTCCAGAATAAGTATTAGGATCGTCCTTATCCGGTATGTCCACATTATCGAGTTCCTCCAAGAGGTAACCATATCTAATGGGCGGATTACGATTCCTAGTTGACTTACGAAGCTGTGATTGTGCAGGCTGTATATTCTGATCGTGAAAATTTTGTGGTGCATTGATTTCATCAATGTCCGGAGAGTCCTCAAGAGCTGCACTTTCAGATGCCTCTTGGGCGGGAGTTTGAACTATGTTGTTCTCATTCAGCCCACTTGGAGGTTCTTGCACTAACAAACATACTCCAATTACGCTCCCACTGGCTGAAAGACGATCACCTAGTGAAATACTCCCACCGTGAAAGTTGTTGAATGCTCCCACTGATTCCTTGTCATGTTGCTTTGACAAGATATCAGTCTCTTTGTTAATTTGTGGTTCTTGAATTTCTTCAAGTTCTATCAGCTTACGACCTTGTTCCTTAAGGACATAGTCTTCTTCTAGAAACTTGGTCTGCCCTAGAAACAATCACTGATTGTTTCTCAGGTAGATAGAAGTAATATCCTTTAGTTTCCTTAGGATATCCCACAAAGTAACCCTTTTCACCTTTGGATTCCAACTTGTCGGTAAGCATCCTTTTCACAATCACGGGGCAACCCCATGTTTGATATGTGTAAAAGTTGGCTTCTTGACACACCATAGTTCATATGGTGTATGCTCAACCGATTTAAATGGAATCCTATTCAGAACGTAAATTGAGGTTTGTAACGCGTATCCCATAAGAATGTTAGAAGACAGGAAAAACTCATCATGGACCTCACCATGTTTAACAGGGTTCGATTTCTCCTCTCGGACACACCGTTCATGTAAGGTGTTCCGGGAGGAGTCCATTGTGACTGGATTCCATGTAACTTCAAGTAATCAGTGAATTCATGGCTAAGGTATTCACCTCTTCGATCTAATCAAAGAGTCTTGATACTCTTACCAAGTTGCTTCTCTACTTTAGCCTTGAACTCTTTGAATTTCTCAAAAGATTCGAATTCGCGTTTCATAAGATACACGTATCCGTATCTTGAGAAATCATCAGTAAAAGCGATGAAGTATCCGAAGTGACCCCTAGCTAGAGTGAGCAATGGTCCACAAACATCGTTGTAGATCAACTTTAGAACCTCTTTGGCATGCACCCCTTTCCCAGAAAAGGGTCTATTGATCATCTTGCCCAAGAGATAAGATTCACAATTTCCATAAGACTTAAAGTCAAATAGGGTTAAGTAATCTAACTTTCTTAACCTTGCAATTCCTTTATCGTTTACATGATCAAGTCTACAATACCACAAGTAAGTCGGGTTTTCATAATCACTAAGTTTGAGTCTTTTATTTTGTATATTAAGAACATTATATCCACAATGCAACAAGTATAAACCATTCACCATAGGGGAATTCCCATAAACCACACCATTCAACGTGAAATAACAATTATTATCACTAAAAATGGAAGGAATAACCCTCAATGTCTAACATAGGAATGAAAATAATATTGCGAGTAATAGGAAGAACAAAATGACAATCATTAAGTTCTAATCTAAAACCAAAGGGTAAGTCTAACATATAAGTCCCACACGTTCAGTAGCAACTCTTGCTCCGTTTCCACGTGTAAGACGACTTCACCCGGCCTAACTGCCCTAAGACACATTAGCCCCTTCACATTCGTACAAATGTGAGAGCCACATCCGGTATCTAATACCAAGCAGTTAGCGCTATTAGTGGACATGTTTATCTTAATAACAAACATACATGTTCTAGTGCTAGAAGCACCCAGTGCCTTCTTTTTAGCAACCAGAACCTTATAATCCTTCTTCCAGTGCCCTCTTCTACTTATAGTAGAGGCACACATCCTTGTCTACCCGCTCCTACTTTTGAACACCATCTTAGTGACAGTGAACTCAAAAGTCTTGAGCACATTGTGAAGTTCAGGCATGGTCGCATCTGTCTTATTCATATTATAGTTCACAATGAAGCTAAAATATGAATCCGAGAGCGACTGGAGGATAGCATAAATGAAAACTTTGGTCTTTTTAGCTCAAAGCCTAAATTACCAAGTTTATCAATTAGACCTATCATCTTAAGCACATGAGGTGAAATCTTATCTCCTTTAGCTAACCGGCATTTGAACAAATCTCTCATCACTTCATAAATCTCAGAACGAGATTCAGAATCAAAGAGATCCTTCAGATGCTTGAGCATTTAGAAGGGACCCATTTTCTCATGTTGCCTTAAGCAATTTGGGAGTCATGCCGAGCAACATCACACACTACGTCTGGGAAGCATCCTTTTGATGCTTATTCTGAGTTGCTATGTCAAACGTGACTGCCTCAGGGAACCAGATGCAGGAGTAACCGGGATAGACGTGTCCAACACGTACTCAATCTTTTCTTGCCTAAGCACCAAACACATGTTTTAGTGCGAGTCCAGAAAATTTGGCCTAGCTAATTTGTTTGTTTTCAAAACACATCTCAATAACAGTTATACATTTCAACTAACCAAGAGAAATAAAATAAAATGGGAATTAAACACATAATTCCTATGATCAATATTCAGCAATCAAAATAAACGTGACCTTTCTTTAGTGTTTATTTTGTCTCCATTATTTTCACATACTCAACGACATCATCGGAAGAGTACAGATTTATATCAAATATAAATTGTAATGGACTAGGATCCACATTCCTACTATCATGATCCCTGCTTTGGCTGAATATCACAATAGCATAACTGGTAGGTCTCCAAACCAATTGCAAAATTTGCAATTCCTAGTTGGTTGAACCTAGTTCAGTCGGATGTCCCTTAACTTTCGTTTCTCTGCTTTGGCTGGTGAAACAAAGTTAAGTTGGTTACAACCATCAAGCGGCGACACTACGTGTCCCTATAAAAGTCCCGTTGAATGTAGATCCGAGCAAAAAACTTTGGTCTTAAATACCCATTGGAACGAAATCCCCGGTTTACTTTTAATTTCGATGGAAGACATCGTTTCAATTTAAAGAAAAGCCATATTTTAGTGAGAAACGTTTTAAAGACGGGGTATTAATTTCTTAATCGAGATCCAACATGTTAATCTACATCACATTTGAGCAATTATTGGGCGCCGCCTACCCAAACATGATTTAATACGGACTAACACTTATATGGGCACCGTCTACCCAAGCAATTAATACAGTCCGACAAATATTGGACGCCGCCTACCCAAACAATTATAATGCGGACTATAAATGCGTTAATAAATTATTAAATAAGTTAACAAAATGGGATTTTAACAATGATTAAAATCATTAAACAAAGTTCAAAAACCAATTTTAATTTCATTTAATCCGATTTTAATCAATTATAAAATATAATTAATCCAATTAATTATTATTAAAGTCCAACTTTTATTACTAATTCCTTTAAAAAATTAATCTTATTAAAAATTTGAAATTAGATTTTATTCATTATTTGCCAAGGGCTCAAGTGCAATTTCTAAAATTTGCACGGGGGGCCTGTTCGAAATCTAATTTACAAAACAACCTCTCCCTCATCACTGGCTGGAAATCGTCTCTCAATCGGGACAACCGAAACCAACATTCATCACCAGTTTTTAGATTCAATCCAATTCAATCACAAAACTAGTCAACAATTGTTACAAGAAATCATCCAATGTGCTCAAGAAAGTCCAACAAGCTGAACGCATTAAAACCGAAAAGAAACGTTGAACACAGTTACGCATCGCGGTCGGGCAACCAAGCGGCGCGTGCGGTAGAGTCCCCGCCACAGCTAGGCGCGCGCGAGCGACTCAACACTGCAACCGGGTTAGGTCCCGTGTAGGTTAGGGCCTACGACACCGTTTCAGGTCGAAACAGAGGCGTAGCAAGTGAGTCTCGAAGCGCACGGCGACACGTCGCTGCTCTCGTCAAACGCAACAACACGCAGCCCCGTGGTTAGCGCATGTAAGGCAGATGCAGCGCCAAGGCGAGACGACTCCGATTTCCCGTGAATCATATCTAAGACAGGAGCAGAATCAACGAATCGAAGATGTGCCCCCAAAATCGAAGAAAATTTCGGTAAGAATCGGATCGATATCGGGTCGACGATGGTCACGCCGTCGCGGGTCTAAACCCGCTGGATTTCGCTCCATCGCGGCATCCCACGAATTTAATGGCAACCAACTAATATCCTTCGACGAAGTCATATTTCTTCCGATTGCACTCCGACTAAGCGACACAACAAAGGTTCGCTTTGGGCGCCAAAAACACGGAGGTGAGAGGACGGAAGGCGGCAGATGGGGTCACAGGAAACCCTAATAGGTTAAGTGAAGAAGACGAACCAGAGGTCAAATAAAGAAAAAAAAAGGGAGTGACGGTTTATCAAATAAACCCAATAATCAAATAAGAGGCATAAAACACACGCCCCAAATTTAATATGGTGCGGTTCATTCAAAACGACCGCACCTTGATTTATAAAAAAAAATCAATTTTACAAATCAAACAATTAAGCAATTAATCAAGAGCCTGAAGCTCTGATACCACTGTTGAAATTTAGAGGCACGTAAACACGTAATACATGCGCAGCGAAAATAAACAGTTCACCAACAACGAACATATAATTGCATAAATGATTACAATAATCATAACAAGAAATCTTACAGTAACTCGAGAGTAGATTTCTCAACTACGGTATCCACGTAATCCCCGTTCACGAACTTGCACAAATTTGCCAACGTTGAATTTGAGACGAAATTTGCTAGGAAAAATCCTATTCTAGATTTTATTAACGTTCTTATGGATTTCCAAGAGCTCATATATATAGGAGAGACCTAGCTTAAATCTTAAGTTAACCTGATTGAGAAATAAAATCCCTAATCTTTATTTAAATAAATCTCTAAGATTTATTT
This sequence comes from Stenogyne calaminthoides, assembly GCA_037126765.1. Taxonomy (NCBI): domain Eukaryota; kingdom Viridiplantae; phylum Streptophyta; class Magnoliopsida; order Lamiales; family Lamiaceae; genus Stenogyne; species Stenogyne calaminthoides. The sequence goes on along the minus strand of JBBCBC010000020.1, from coordinate 8,345,710 downwards.
CCCACATATAAAATCTCTACGAATTTAATTCCTATGTATATCAAATCTCTACGGATTTGATTCCATATATATTAAATCCTACAATAATATTCCATTTATTATTATTGGAAATTCTTATTTAATTAAATATTAATAATAATTAATTCCAAATTAATCGATTATTAATTAATTCTCCATAAATTAAATATTAAATCCAATTTAACATTTAATCAACCAACTATAATCCGTAAAAGGGAACTACTTGTTGTGTGACCCATAGACCCTCATATCTCGAGCGATTAGTCAAACTAACGGTCTTAATTGAACCCTAGACAATAAATCAGACATTCTCAATATATGAGGTACGTTGCGAGAAACGTGCAACTACCTGTAACTGAAACATGGACTATTATGATTTCCTCCTTTCATTCGCGAATACTCGATTAAGTCTTGAACATGATGAAGTGTCTATTCAGATAACTTAATCATGTTATCTCCAATCACTAATTGATCATGTATGTCACACTTAGCCACAAAGTCTAAGTTGACGTGCATCGGCCGATGACTTTGATCCAATTATGATGAGATGATGAGTATTCTCTCTAAATCCACTTTGAGGAATAAATCTTATTCTTGGCTCAACTGCCACACACATGTACTTCGTGATGAACCCAATCCAAGTCATATCTACCCATGGTTAGGGTGCAAGAATCGGTAATGGTCAAAGTTCATCATCCCACACATGTCGTGCGTATTGACCTCAAGTCAAAGGAGTATCGCATCGCTCCCACTAACTGAGACACTCGTAGACACATATAGTGGAAATACATCAAACGGTTTCTCGGATGGGTATACCAATACCCTCTAAGGTATTTGTGCATCCATCATGAGATACCTAGTATCTCGTAGTAAGTGAGATCTTACTATACTATCTAAGAGTATGATGCAGATCGCACACCAATCTCCATTGCATCATCAATATTCCATTCTTGATGATCCTTGATCGGGGCTATTTGAGAATCATGCTTAAGTCATCTGAGTTCTCACAATCTCAATGACAACAATGACTCATGGGAACACTTGTATGAATAAATGCAAACAATCAAACATAATATTCAAACAAGTGTATTGTCATACATTAATATTAATTGAACTATAATATTAAATCAAACTGAATATCGTTGAGTATTATGTCCTTACAATAGATTGTCTCTAGGACACTAACACTAACAAAAATAAAATAATTACACACGTAGCGATTACCTGCTTGGTAACCTGATGCGCAAGTAAATGACCAATTTTAAATTTTTGGAAAACTTACAGGACCAAAATTCTAAAAATCAAAACAATTTGAAAACAATGCAAAATTATTGGATTTCAAAAAAATTAATCCCTAAACATAATGTCCTTATTTTGCATCCACGCAACTTGCAGGCCTTAATTATTATATATTTCTTTTCCCTAAAAGATGACTTAATTATATTTTACAAGATTATATCACAATTCGTAACAATGAGGTGTTTTATTAATGAGTGAGTCTCCTATGCACCAAGTGCACCGTGTACTCGGGTATAGATGACCCATTTAAAATAACCGGGTCACTTCTATTAATTTAATATTTAATGGCAAATGAGTTATAATATTCGAATGTAGTCCAGCGGCTTGACATCTCCTCTTCAGTGCATGAGGTTTGAGGTTCGAATTGTACATTCGGTTTTTTCCTGAGGTTTGAGGTTCGAATTGTACATTCGGTTTTTTCCTTTTTTTTTTTATGGTCCAAATTTTGGCACTGGCGAAAAATTGGGAAAAATAAGGGGTACACTTATACTAAACCGTGCAACTACCTAACCCTAAACCCTGCAACTAGAAAACATAAAAACATGCAACTAGCTTATACAGAAGCAAACAACTATACACTACAGAAACATGCAACTAGTTAATACTGAATCATGCAACTAGGTAATATAGAAACATGCAACTAGCTAATACTAAAACTTCAACTAAATAACATAGAAACATGTAACTAGATAATACAGAAGCAAACAACAATACAACACAGAAACGTGTGCAACTAGCTAATACATAAGCAAACAACTATACGACACAAAAACGTGCAACTAACTAATAGTGAACCGTGCAACTAAGTAAAAAAGAAACATGCAATTAGCTAATACCGAAATTTCAACTAAATAATATAGAAACATGCAATAGAAAACAACAAAACCTACTATTTGATTATTTTTATGAACTTAATACAGTTTTGATTCAGTTAAATTCCTCAATGACCAAATGGATGATAATTCCCCTGAAACAAGAGAGAGATTACATAAAAAGTTAAACTACATTTACCATACTCTATTTCCTACCATCTTTCTCATTCTATGCTTTGACAACTCTGCCACCATGTTTGCACTCAATGTAATCACTTTTCTGGTAATTTACTCCCAATTCATCTTCTTCATTGCCATCTATAGTCACTTTCAATTCAATTTTGTGTTTGTATGATATTGTGCTTCGATCCCTGATTACGCAATTGAGTGCATCATTTCGTCAATATCACTTAAAAAAATCCCCTTTTTTATTTTTCCTGAATCTTGTTAAATTATTTGTGATTTTCTGAATCTAATGTTGAAAAAATAATTTTATAATTTCGTAATTCTGGTTCATCCCCATCATCGACGGCAAGGCGGCAAACGTATACGTTTGATCCACGTCATCATCGTGGTGGAAGCGGGCGGGCGGCGCGTGAGGCAACCAGAATTCGTCAGCTATGTCATCCACACTTTCCATCCCTCTCTCTCGCTAGTCCCTACCTTTTTCGCTTGCTTGCAACAGTGAATGAAACAGAATGAAAAAAATATAGTGAATTTCATTCCTATCTCTAAGGATCCGAGAAATACAAACAAGGTAGGGTTAAGGCGAGTGCACGGATCTGCAACTGATGCATATGAGACCTAGCCTTTATTAATAAATCGCACAAAGTATATTTTACCGAATTGTAATACACAGGCTTATCTCAGTAACATCTATATATTCGATCAACAAATATATATATATATATATATATACACGTCTTGCATGAGACGTCACGGGTTAGACGGGACATAGAATTAGTTTGTAAACCACCTCACACAATTTTTGCCATATTTGAAATGCTTAATTGCCTCTAGACTGCAATAACCTGCAGAGAATGGGAAAAGATGTGATAATTTTGGACAAAATCAGGAGTTGTTAAGTTATTTCATAAGTAGTAATTAATAAGGAGTATATCTCATTTTACTACTTTTTCCACAACTAATACCTTTTGGTATTAGAACTAATACTGTACATATGTTATAAATAGAATAGGTTAATTTAGCTTTCATTTCATCAAGTCATATCATTCTGTTCCGAGTTAGTTACAGACTCTCTCTCCAAACAATCAATAAGATGTTTCTTTCTTCTTCATTCTTGTTCATATGGTATCAGTTTACAAATCATCTTGATTTGTTCGTTATGCTTAGGTTCTTCAATCGCTTTCTCGATTGAATTCGTTTTTCTTCGTTTAATCATAACTAGTTACGTAAATCTTTTGGATATGTTTGATGTGTGATGCAGTTGATGAGTTATTGAAGCAGGAAGAAGTGGTTGCTATTTTAGGACCTCAAGGATCAATAGATAAAACATATGCTGCAGAATTAGGTGAATCTTCTCTTGTGCCTATCCTTTCCTTCACGGAAACAAGCCCGACTCTGTCCTACGCCAAGAATCGCTACTTTGTCAGGACAACGGCGTTGGATGATGCCATTCAAGCACAGGCGGTGGCAGCCATTTGCGACAGATTTGAATGGCCTCAAGTTGTGATTTTGTATCAAGAAAATGAAGAAAATGGCAATTACCACTTTCTTTTTCATCTGATTAATGCATTGCAAGATGTTGATGTTGCAATGTCTTACATGATCTCCATTCCTGCATCAGCCGACGACAGTTTTATCTTAAAAAAACTCAACAGGACCAAGTTGAATCAGTCGAGGGTATTTCTGGTATTTCACATGAGCACCACGCTTGGCGCGCGGTTGTTCTCTCTTGCCAACGCTGCAGGGATGATGAGCGAAGGGTACGCGTGGGGGATTTAAATCGATTTGGTCCCATTACTTTGGACCTTTATTGAAATGGTCCCGTATGTGTCACATGTTTCAATTTAGTCCCGTATGTTTTCAATTTGTGCCGATTTAGTCCCAAGGCGCCGGAGACCGATCAAACTAGCCAAAACGACGTCGTTTTTTGGAGCGTGTATCACACGCGCCCCTAATTTCTGGCCGGAAATGCTGACTTGCTTCGATTTGGACACGTGGCGCGCCACATGTGTATTATACCGATTAAAAAAAATAAAAAACGAAAAAAAAAATTACACTTCATTAAATAACAATAAAATAAATCAAAATTAAATTAAATATATATTCAAATATCTGATTAATAAAAAAAATCAAAATTAAATTAAAAATCCGGCGCTATTTCATCCTCGTCCTCGGCACCAGCTCCACCACCGCCGCTGTCAACAAGCTCATCCACCTCCTCAAATCCGGCGCCCTCACCGACATTGTCGACGTCCCCACCTCCACGAACAGGCCACCGCCCTCAGCGTCCCTCTCTCCACCCTCGACACTCACCCCCACCTCGATCTCAGCGTCCCTCTATCCTTCAAGCCCACTCTCCCCGACGGCGCGACCGCCGATTTCACCACCGTCATCCCCAACAGCCTTAAAAAGTTTCAGTTACTTGTGCCACTGCCCCCAAACCCTAGCCTCTATTTATATCGCCACCCCTTTTCATTTATTTCTCATTCAACTCCCCCTTCACATTCTCTTTTTTTCCCATCTAAGCGTAATACCCTTTCCGTTTATCAATTCAACATCAAAATTAAATTTATTCGCTGCTAATTTCTCGAATTTAATTTCTGCAGGAAAACAAAAATGGCATTTCTCGGGCTTCTCTTGGTGGGTCTTCTCGCAACGACGTCGTCCTGCGTGTACGGCGACGACGGAGGCTGGACTGACGCTCACGCCACCTTCTACGGCGGAAGCGACGCCTCTGGAACAATGGGTATGCACATGAATAAATTCAATTTCAATTTTCCCCCAATTTTTTTTTCTGTTTCTAATTTTAATTTTGGGGGTGGGATTGTTTCCAGGAAGCTTCCTATTTTCATTTAATTTAGATTTTTTATTTATTTTATATTGTATTATGAATTTAATTTAATTTAAAATTGATTTATTTTATTTTTATTTAATGATGTGTAATTTTATTTTATTTTTTATTTTTTTTAATCGGTATAATACACATGTGGCGCGCCACGTGTCCAAATCGAAGCAAGTCAGCATTTCCGGCCAGAAATTAGGGGCGCGTGTGATACACGCTCCAAAAAACGACATCGTTTTGGCTAGTTTGACCGGTCTCCGGCGCCTTGGGACTAAATCGACACAAATTGAAAATATACGGGACTAAATTGAAACATGTGATACATACGGGACCATTTCAATAAATGTCCAAAGTTATGGGACCAAATCGATTTAAATCCCGTACACGTGGATTATCACCGATAGTTTATCCATCTTCCTGTCTTCAATTGATTCGGAAGCTGGTTCGATGGACGGAGTTTTGGGCATAAGGCCTTATGTAGTTCCCTCCGGAGACTTGCAAAGTTTCCAACATAGGTGGAAAAGAGTAATGCTTTTGCACAATGTTACGGATCAAGCTGCGGAGCTCAACATTTACGGCTTATGGGCGTACGATGCAGTAACCGCATTAGCAATGGCAGTCGAAAATATTAGGCCACCTATGGATTCTAACTCATTACATGCAAATGGAACAGACAAAAAAACAGGTTTCAGAATCTCATCTTTCGGTCCAACACTTATCGAAAACTATCAAACACGAGATTCAGAGGCTTAGCTGGAGATTTTCGACTGTCTGAGGGCAAACTGAAGCCCTCAGCATTCGAAATATTCTATGTAACTGGAACCGGAGAAAAAAGGGTCGGGTTTTGGACACCCGAGAGAGAAATAACAAGAGAATTGAGCGAACCAACAACGAAAGAACTCAAGAAAGTTTTTTGGCCTGGAGACACTGTGACACAACCTAAAGTAGTTATGATTTCTACTAAAACAGAGAATCTCAGAATTGGAGTTCCTTGGACAACAGGATTTCCGGAGTTTGTTCATGTGAAAATTGACCCTACAACCAATGAAACGCATGAATCTGGATTTGTAATAGATATCTTCTTAGAAGCATGGACGATGTTGAATCTTCCAATCAACTATACGTTTCATTTTTATAAAGGTAGCAAAAGTGCAAATTGGACTTATGACAACATGCTTCAAAAGATACCTGAGGTAATTAATTTAATTTATCACTCTTTTTTTTATCCACATAATTTATCAGCACATCTGTTTTAATCAGTTTGCATTTTGTGTGTTACTATAGGAATATGATATGGTCGTTGGGGATACCACCATTTGGGCGCCACGAGCATCATATGTTGATTTTTCGCTACCATATTCTGAATCAGGAGTTGTTTTAGTTGTTAAAAATAAGAAACCATTTGATATGTGGATTTTTGTTAGGCCCTTGAGAGGGGATCTTTGGTTGGCTATTATTTTTAGTTGCGTTTTCATGGGAGTAGCTCTTCGTATATTGGAAAGCAACGTGCCACATCCTAAGCGAGCTGGAGCGATTTACTGGTCTCCTATATCAATTCTTGCTTTCCAAGAGAGTAAATTAACATTGAGTCTAACTTATTTTCTGTTATGAGAAGATTTATGTTATTTTAATCAGCTGAATCTTGTTTCTAATGCTATTTACAGGGGATATGGTGAGAAATAAGTGGTCCGTGTTCGTGTTAGTGTGTTGGTTGTTCATGGCGTATGAGTTTCACAGCCAACTTATCAGCAATTCTGACTCTTGATCAGCTCAAATTTTCGTTTTCTCAAGAGTACTATTTGGGGTACCATGAGAATTCCTTCATTAAGAAATTCTTGATAGAGAATCTAAGCATAAACGAGTCGAGGCTGAGGCCTTACTCGTCTATAGAAGGTTTTCATGACGAGATAACTAGAGGAAGCAGCAACGGAGGCATAGATGTCATATTCGATGAGATTCCTTACATGAAGCTTTTCTTGAATCGATATGAATCTAAGTACAAAATCGTTGGGCCAACTTACCGAACCGATGGTCTTGGCTTCGTAAGTTTTCTTAAATTGGAGAATCATGTGAAGCTCTTGAAATGATTTCATCTTACCTAAAAGTTTCAATTTGTAGAGAAATATGGAATCAATTCCTTTATATTAATTCCATGACACTTCTTCGAACTCAATTCTTTTGAACATGAGCTCGGCTAGCTCGATTGAAAAATCGAAACACTCGAGCTCGACTTGGTTACTTACATAACATTAATTAAATATTTTTAATTTATTTATAATTATAAATATATTAAATATATTTGCAAATAATTAGAATATTATGGATGAAATAGTAAAATATGCACTCGATTAATCTCGTGAGCCTGACTAACCTATTATTACTGAGCTCGAACTCGACTAGATTTGAGTCGATTTTGAAAATTTTCCGAGTCGAATACGGGTAGCTCGTGAGCCTACTTGACTTACTAATACTCTTACTTGTGGGCCTCTACAGAGGCGTGAGTCAAAGAAAATTATGATACCATGAAAAAATTTAATCTCAATTAAAAGCTCGCACTAATAGAACGATGTTGTGTAGGTCTAGTGTGAAAATTTTCATGTATAAAAATCTATAAAATTGTTCTAAATCAACCATCTATACCCTAAACACTAAATAATGAACCCTAAATTATGACCTATTTGGGCCGGGTGAACCATGAACCACTTGGGCCGAGTGAACCATGAACCACTCAATTTTGTCATACCTTCACCAATTACAGAATTTAGTTGTAAATTAAAGTTTTTTCATGTATGCAAATTTTGATAATAGACTTTGTCAAAGATGTTAAGAATCAATTAATTTATATTAATTCTGATGAAAGATTTTGTGATTGTATTTATCAGGCATTTACCATTGGTTCTCCCTACACTGCGTATTTCTCGAGAGCAATCTTGAACGTTACTCAAGGTCCAAAAATGGATTATCTGGAGCGAAAGAATTTCGAACCTGGATACTCTTCACAAGACCCTCTATCTTCAACTATTTCTCAGGGGACCTCTAGCCTCACTCTGCCTCAGATTGCAGGCCTCTTTCTTATCACAGGATTCTTTGTTCTATTTGCTTTGTTCTCTTCAGAGACAGAAATTGGACGAAAAATCACCCACTTTTTTGTAATGGGCCCGAATGAAGCCCAACGTGATGCTGAAGAAATTGTCGGAACGGGCCTGGATAACGAGACGAGTGCAACTCCGGAAGCTGGAGTTACAACAACTCATAATCAGGGTACACCAACTTCTAACACTCAATTCTAATAACCACCCATACATAACGCATTAACACTTTAAAAGAGATGTGTGTTAATTTATGCTAAGTTGTACCACATCTTATGCCTTATTCGAGATTTTTAGAGCTAAATTGTATTACCAACCAATACGGTTTAAATTTAGAGCTAAATTGTCGCTCATATTGTTATTATCTATGTGATATTGTTGCTCATATCAACTGGTACTAATGCTATTATCAAGTGCTACTTGTTGCTCCATTTTTTTATTCTCTTAAATATTTTGTCAACAAACAGACTAAAACTTTTTGATCATATAAATAATACATTTAAATAAAAAAGAAAACAATTAAACTGAAGAGTATCCAAAACTTTATTATAAAATTCTATAAAAATTATGCATTAGATGTTCTTAAAAAATGTAGGACCCAAGAAAAAAGAAAAATAAAACTTAAATAGGTAAAATATTGTAAATTAGTTATCTCATGCATGTTGCTTACTATAGGAGTAGTAAATAAAATAAAAAGTACAATGCCAAATAAAGGGAAAAAAAAGCAATTGAAATATGAAAATTCCATTTTATGCCCGGTTAATGTTTTGTTTGGGCCCATCACTGGAAACCCTTGCATATATATATATATGGCCACGGTTATTGACACCGCCCTTTTTAGTAAGTACACCTTTCACTGATTTTTTTTGAAAAAACAGCCAAATGAAAATACAAAAATACCCTTCACTATTACAACTTATATTAGATTTTTAAGTACACCTCTTGAACCAACACACAAAAAACTCACGGTGAGTCGCCGTCGTCTTCCTTCGCGAAAAGATTTCGAGAGTATTGTTGTAGTTTGAATGAATAAAAGTGTATAAGTAGGATAACATGAAAGCATAAACGTTTCACAAGTTTTTACTCTTATGTTTCACGAACTTTAAAAATTCGAATCTGGTTCATTGAATTTCTTAAGTTCTTTCGGAAAATATATTCGAAAATGTTATAAAATAAAAAAAAATTGAATTTTTGAGTTATTTTCATTTTTTTTCTTCGAATTATCTAATAAATTTCGAAAATATATTTCGAAATATAGTATGATGAGTTCAAATATAGTTTCGAAAAAAATATCCGAAATTTCAACCAAAATTTGGTAGAAATTTTCGAAAACTAGTAATAATTTTGAAAAAAAAAACCGAAAGTTAAAAGCAATTTCGAAAAACTAGATTCGATACATCTCCAAAAACCAAGGTTCGAACTCAAACTAAAAATATCAACATTTGTGTGGTTTCATCAACCCTAGAACAAATTTAACGTAATCCATGTCCAAATCTTTGTAAAAGTGAAAAATCGGAAAAAAATACTTGTTATCATGGTGAAGAACGGCGACGGCGAGTGGTGGCGGTGAGTGGTGGTGGCTTCGGCGTGAGAGGTGATGGCGGCGGCGTGAGGGCTAGGGTTTTGGCCGTGATTCTTCTTTTTGGAGGAGAAAGGGTGCGCTTATTACTTTTAATTTTTTTTTTGACAGGAATTACTTTTAAAAATTGAGTAAGGAAGGAATGGGTATTATTGAAAATTTCGGGGGGTGTACTAATCCGAAACGTGGTGTATTAATCCAAGAGGTGTACTTACTAAAAGGGGCGGTGTCAATAACTGTGGCCTATATATATGTGTGTGTGTAAAGCCCAGTGCAATATTAGACTTTTCTGATATAAGCCCACACTTGCAACCCAAAAGCGGGCCAAGTTCCTCCGAATCAACGTTTATCCCACATCGGCAGATTATTTATATCATAATGCTATATATAAATCAGCAAGTCACCACACCCTCGTCCCTTCGGGGACATTCGATAAAATTGGAACGATACAGAGAAGATTAGCATGGCCACTGCGCAAGGATGACACGCATAAATCGAGAAATGGTTCAATTTTTTTTCGACAAATGATTTTTTGGACTCACTACTACACATTTGAGCTTGGAGAGCTCCACTTGGAGAGCCCTTTTAAAAAAGAGCTCTCCAAAATCGGCCTTGGAGAGAGATTTTTAATTAAAAAAAATAATAATTAAAAAGCGATTCGAAACCGCTCTTCAAGAGAGAGCGGTTCAGAACCGCTCTGCAAGATGACTTATAATGCGGTTTACAACCGCTCTGCTAGGCCAAGCACTTGGAATGCGGTTCAGAACCACTCTGCAAGAGAGAGCGGTTCCGAACTGCTCTGTAAGGGGTCGTTGCCCTATATCCAGGATCCCCCAAATCGCGTTTTTTTCATTCTGATATATCTCCTTCGCGTCTCCCCCCTGCATATTAATTTGCGTACGTACTCCCCCCCCCCCAAGCCATTTCCGTCGCCCTCCTCCTCCTCTCGGCGTCGTCGCCGTCATCACCTCCTCTCTTGGCCGCCGCTCTCCTCCTCCTCCTCCCGTCGCCTTCTTCTCTCTCTTCTCTTGGTAAATGCGCACCTTCACCCTCCACCTCCGACCCGCCATCTCCGCCTTACCGCCGTCCTCCCCTACCGCCGCCGCCATCGCCGTCTAGCTCCACACGCGCGTACATGTATGTATATATATATATGTTGTGTATATATATTAGTGTATATATGTTATATATTTTAGTGTATATATATATATATTAATTAATGCATGTGTATATGTATATATATGTGAGAAATTTTGCTCTTGTTTTGTTGAAACAAAAATTTTGCTCGAATAATGCTCTTGTATTGACTCTTATATTAATTGCATGTGTATATATATATATATATATATATTAGAATATTTTGCTCTTGTAGAGAGAAATAGAAATTTGGTTTATAGAATATTTGCTTGAATTGCTCTTGAATAGAGAAATTTGGACTTGTATATAGAGAAACTTACTTAGCTTATATAGAGAAATATTTGGAATCGCTTGAATAGAGAAATTTGGACTTGAATTGGTAAATAGAAACTTAGCTTGTCTAAATAGAAACTTAATATTAACTTGTCTAACCTTGTTTGTATATATGCTTGAATAGAGAAATTTGGACTTGTATATATAGAGAAATATGTGTAGCTTGATTGTTGTTGGTAATTTGTGGATAAATTGTTAATGGTGATTTTTATGTTTATTTAGAGATGAATATATGATATGCACACCAAGTGTTTGATCAAATGCATGTGTAGGAATTTAAGCATGAATTAGGATTGAGATATATTTTTAAGTTGGTTGGTGATTTTTTATGTCAATTTAGAGATGAATATATGAAGCACACCAAATGTTTGATCAAATGCATGTATAGGATTTAAGCATAATTTAAGATTGTGATATATTTTTGAGTTGATTGGTGATTTTTTTATATCAATTTAGAGATGAATATAAGATGCACACCAAGTGTTTGATCAAATGGATGTGTTTTAGATAGTTGCTTTAGATGATTGATGGTATATATATATTAATGTCTTGAGAAGAAACAAAACCTTAGGTACGTTAGGATTGTGATATAGCTTTTAATAAGAAAATGATTAGGTATATATACATTAATGTCTTGAGAAGCACTTCATATTGTCTTTATAGGCATCTCTTTTTCTATATGTATCGAAAGTGGGTTCTAGCAGATCGATTATCAGATGAGTATAGGAATGGGGTGGAAGAATTTTGTAATCATGCAATTAGACACTGCACCGACCCTCGGTACATTCCATGTCCGTGTTGGAAATGTATGAATGGAAAAACCGTTAGTGGTCGAGAAAGTGTGTTTGACCACTTGATGATTCACGGTATTGATAAAACATATACCGTTTGGACATATCATGGTGAGAGAAGAGATGGATGTAGCTCAAGCAACCTAGAAACTGACTTTAGGTTTGAAGATACAGTGGATGTGGATATTTTCAATGATGTACCAACTGTTGATACATCAAGTGGGGATGACGATGATCTGCGAGATCACCCTTATATGTCAGAGAAGTTAAAGGGATTCTGCTGGATTACCACTGTGGCCCGGGTGTAAGAAGGCAACAAAACTGTCAGCTGTGTTGATATTGTTCAACCTAAAAGCAGCTCACCAGTTGTCCGATGAGTGCTTTACAAGTATGCTGGAAACAGTTAGTGGTCTACTGCCTGATGGAAATGTACTGCCTAAGAGAGCATATGATGCTAAACAAATGCTCAAGTCCATCGGGTAACACATCAGAAAATTCATGCTTGTCCGGGTGATTGTATCTTATTTCGAAAGGAGTATGCAGACCTCGATGAATGTCCCAAGTGTGGGCTAAAGCGATATAAGAAAAATAAATGTCCCGCGAAGGTGATGTGGTACTTTCCAATAATACCAAGATTCAGGAGAATGTATAGTAGCGCTGTGAATGCTAGAAATTTAACTTGGCATCATGATGATAGGATCAAAGATGGAATGTTAAGACACCCTGCTGATTCACCCCAGTGGAAGACATTCGATGTCAGACATCCAGAATTTGGCACCGAGCCACGACACTTGCGTCTTGCACTCTCAACTGACGGAATGAATCCGTTCGGTATCCAAAGTACCAACCACAGTACCTGGCCAATGATTCTGTTAGTTTATAATCTTTCACCCGAGTTGTGCATGAAGCGCACTTACATGATGTTGTCTATGTTGATATCAGGACCCAAATAACTGGGTAACGACATAGATGTATATCTGGCTCCTTTGATTGAGGACTTGAAGCTCCTGTGGGATGAGGGTGTCGATGTGTATGATGCTTGTAGAAAGGAGAATTTCAAGTTGAAGGTCATGTTGTTTGGAACTATCAATGAATTTCCCGCTTACGGGAATCTATTTGGATATAGTGTGGAGGGGGCCGATGCATGTCCTTGTTGTACCAAGAAGACACATCACATTCTATTGAGTCATTGTAGGAAGACCGTTTATATGGGACATAGGAGGTGGTTGGACCCAACACATAAGTACAAAACAATGGTCGATGCATTCGATGGCACAATCGAGACAGGTGAAGCAACACGTTTATTGTCAGGTTCGGATGTATTGAATGAGATGAAGAATATCGACACACAGTACGGAAAGATCTTCGCAAAGAGTGTCCCCACTAGCGGTTGGAAGAAGGAATCAATTTTCTTTCAATTGCCCTATTGGAAAGAGTTGTATGTTAGACACTTCATTGATCTAATGCACGTTGAGAAGAACGTTTGTGCCAGCTTGCTCAACACTCTCCTAGCTGATAAGAAGTCGAAGGATGGTTACAATGCAAGAATGGATATGATTGATATGTGAATAAGAGCATAATTAAAACCTGTACCTAGAGAAAGGAGTCAACCGTTCTTACCTCCTGCTGCACACACCTTGTCCAAGAATGAGAGAAAAGAGTTACTTCGGACGCTAAAGGATGTGAAAGTTCCAGAGAGTTATTTGTCAAACCTACAGAGACTTGTATCAGATAATGGCGTGAGACTGATGAATCTGAAATTGCATGACTGTCATGTCATCATGAAAACTTTTTTGCCCATTGCAATACGTTCTATGTTGCCTGAAAATGTGCGCATAACCATAACAAAGTTATGTTGGTTCTTCAAGGTAATGAGTAGCAAGGTCATAGATCCTAGAAAGTTGCTTGGTTTTCAAAGACAGATTGTGGGGACGCTCTGTGAGCTTGAGATGTATTTCCCTCCATCATTTTTTGATATAATGGTTCACCTAACCATTCATTTGGTACACGAGACAAGGATGTGTGGCCCTGCTCGTATGTGATGGATGTATGGTGTAGAGAGATATATGAAAGTGCTCAAAGGATGTGTGATGAATATGTCAAGGCCGGAGGGATGCATTGCAGAACACTATTTAGTAGAAGAAGCAGTCGAGTACTGGTCTGAATTCATTCCAAATGTCGATGCAATTGGACTTCCAATTACTCGACACACCAATAGGATGGATGGTGAAGGCCTTACAGGTGGTCAATCTGTAAGTGTTAGTATGGAGGAACTAACACGGATGCACTTGTGCGTACTTCACAACACGGTCGACGTGCTTCCTTTTATTGACCTGCACATCCAAGCACTTGTTGAGACATTTCCCACCAGAGATAGATCATGGATTGAAGTTGAGCACAATCACACGTTTGTTGACTGGTTCAATGGTTATGTAGCAAATATGTTATCACGGGATAAAGAATCAGTGAATGAAAGAGTTAAGTGGTTATCTAGAATACCTGATAGACATGTGTATTCGTACAAGTGTTATCTTATTAACTGATACACATTTTATACCAGAGATCATGATGCCACAAGTACAATGCAGAATAGTGGGGTGTCCATTACTGCAACTGCAGGGGATCAATCGAATACTACTTACTTTGGACATATTGTCAACATTTGGGAACTCGACTATGTTGTTCACCGACAACCAATCTTCGAGTGCAGTTGGGTGAGGATCCCTAACGGGGTCCAAGTTGAAAGATCTGGGTTCGTACGCATTGATTTGAAGAATGTGGGATACAGAAATGACCCTTACATAATGGCCAGTCAAGCTCAACAAATTTTCTATGTCCCCGACCCAGTTAATAAGAAATGGTCCATCGTGGTTCTGTCAAACAAATTTAACACTAGTTACCAAATTAGCGACCATGTCGATGAAGATATTGACACTATCGATGATCCTTTTCAGAACTTCACTCATTTTGTACCCTCTTTCGATGATCTTGCAAATTCACTCCCGTACCAGAGAATAATTGTCGATGTGGATGAATATGACAATCCGAATCTTGTTAACATTCATGGTCATGAACGAGAAAAGTCAACCAAAAAACGAAAAAGAAAAACAAGTGCTAAAAAGAAATGTACGACTTTATTGATTTTGTTTGCTTCTGCTTTATTAAATGTTGTTTCTTTTGCTTTATTGAATGTTATTTCTCCTTCTTACTTAAATATTGTTTGTTTTTTGTTTATTAAATGTTGTTTTTCTGTTTTACAGGATCATGTCTTATCTGCCATATCCGGGAGATGATGGAGATGATGATGGAGTATATTTAGGAGATCATGGTGGAGATTATGATGGAGATCATGGTGATGATGATCGACATCAAACTGATGATTTGGATCAGGGTGACACTTCTGCTCCCACCACTAGTAGCGCTGGGGATAAGCGTAACATATTTATAGTCACGATGTCTTCTGTTAAGAGGGCTCGTAGCAAGGGGAAACAAGTGCAGGTAATTTTATTATAATTGAACAATTGAAATTGTAATTATATTATTGATCGTTGAATCTAATTAAATAATATGTTATTGCTGTTATCATTCAATGAATATGGGCAGACAATCGGTAAACAGAGTGAGACGTTGTCTTTCTACCTTGGAGCTGCAGTTAGGCGTATAATCCCTATTGTGCTGCCATCCAAGGACTGGCGTAGCGACAAACTCACTTCTTTGAAAGAAAGATTATGGGATGAACTTTCGGTATGTTAATTATATATATGCTTATTGAAAGTTGTTGTATGATTACTAAATTTACTACATTGATATGTTATATGCGTACAGAGTACATTTCTCGGCCTTGATCATTCAAAGAAGAAGCAAATATTATCGCAAGCTGGAGTATTGGCCAAGAATTTTTGGGCTTGGCTGAGAAGTCAAGCACGAGATCCGGATACTAGTCTTTACTCGGATAGTCCGCCCGAGGCCTATCAGAATTGCCCGTCGGTGGCCCCATACTGGGAAGAGTTTGTACGACGATCTATGGCTGATGAGTTCCAGGTAAAATTGATAAATATCATTTAATGTCCTATGCTTTTTAGTGTTTATCGCATTTCTATTAAACTGTAGCTACTAAGCGAGAAAAATCACAAACAAGCCAAATCGATGGAGGCGCGATATCGTGGCTCGAACAAAGGGTATGTACGCATAAGAGAAAATTTGGTAAGATCAAAATCCTAACATTTTATTTTGTTTATATATTTACTTTTAATATATCTAATAAGGGGACACGTTAATGACTATCGTAGAAAGAAGAAAAAAAGAAAGCTGGAGAGAGTCAGCCTGTTGTTACTCGTTTCGAGTTATTTCAAACTACTAGAAAGGCTCGAGACGGGAATATTCCCGATTCCAGTGCACAATGTATAATCGAAGAAGGGGTAAGCTATGCATTAATTTGTCTTTGAATTTCAAACTATTATTTCTAAACAAATGATTAAATAATAATCTTTTGTAATTCAGGAGCGTTTATCTCAGACCATGACGCCCGAAGACATCCGCTTTGTCGGTACCGATGATCTATTTGGACGGACTTTAGGTCGTCAGGAGCATCCCGACCGCTTACGGAGTGTTGGATATGACGTCACGAAGTCATCATTGACCATGTTACCTGGTCTTCAAGCCATGAATATGGTGGGTATACTTTCGGAACAGGTTGCCCAGATGGCTAAAGAGTTGGAATAGATGAGGTCTGAGAGACGCTCACATCACAGAATGTCCTCTAGTGGAGCAAGCTGTGAAAATAGTGTCGCTGATGCTATGTTTTCGGCTAATGCTAGGGATGATTTTATTGAGGCACTTCGAAACGACGTCCTGCAGGTATCAGATATGTATCACATTTATTTTAATTAAAGACTAGTATATATATTAAAATTTTCTAACTAAATATCTTATTCAAACAGTCACCGACCTCATGCTACCTTTATTTGGAGAATCCTACTCGGTTGGTGGCTACAGGAACGTTGCGCAATAACTCCGATGGAGTTATTCATGGTAGTCCCATCACTCCTGGTTTCGTGAGGGTCACACTCGATGTACCCACAATCGGAGAAGAGAATTCACCGATGCCTAAACCAATTGATGAAGCTGTCACCGTCGGAACAACGGTCGGACACTTCATCGAATGACCGATCAACTTGGTATCTGTGACCATGAAGGTAAATTAATATATGTTATTAAAGTTCATTATCTTATTTGTCGTTCTAAATAATGTTGCAAATTGATTGTAGAAACTGTCGACACCACAAAAGCATAAACAGAAATCAAAGGGTGTCGCAGCCAGTCAGAGGGAGACAACGACCAGAGACTCCACTATTGGTGATCGCAGACTTGGTTATCCCTTGCCTGGAGACTTAGATCATGACTACACCGTACATAATACGGTGTAAGTGATAGTGGAGTCCTCTGACTTCGATATGATCACAGTTCCTATGAATGCTTACTTTCATCGAAATTCTATTGAAGAATACATCGCTCGGGAGCATGTGATCGAAGTCGTGAACGACCAGTGGTTGAGTGCAACTAGCATAACCTTATACCTCAGGTATGTGTTTACTAATTAATTCTCAATATTTACTTTCTATATAGTTTACTTTTCAAATTAAATATTAATTAGCGTATATATGTTGGTTAAAGATATTTGGGTGAGGTATATCTCTCCAGAGATCCTCGAGCATGTGGAATGTATTCCTTCGTCTCCCCCCAAGTGTCTTGCTCAATGGGAGATAGGGCAACGACCATGGAGTGGTTAGTTTCTCATATGCTGAGTTATACTGATAGAGATCATCTCATTTTTGGTCAACAAATGTGGGGTGAGTACAATAAACATTTCATTAAAATTTATATTCATAATATATATGATATTTGCACATATGCTAAATTTACTGTTAATTTTAATATTCTTAATATAATATAGGAATCACTGGGTGTTGGTCGCCATAAATATGATCACATTAAATGTGTATTTTATGGATCCAGCTGCAAATGTGTTGGCTTCAAATCAACCTGATCTTACTTCGTACATGGAAGCGTAAGTTTATTTTTAATATTATAATATAATGATTTGTTTTACTTATTAAAATTATGCATATTTAATCTAACTTTATTTTTTAATTCTAATAATAATAGTGTGATGACCCAATATCGGAGTCGTCTTCCTAATCAAGGCTCAAGAGCTAAATTCAATAAAGTGAGCTGGAATAATGTTAATGTAAATATAATTTATTAAATTATCAAATTAATATAAAATAATTATAATTGTAATACGTGATTATATTGCTAATCAACAGGTACCGAGGCAACGAGATAGTGATCACTATGGACATTTTGTGTGCTGTTATATTGAAGATATAATACGCGCTTCTCAAACCGCGGTTCCTATCAACGCAAGTCAATTTATCAATTTATTTAAATTATTATTAATTGAATAAAAATTCATACTATATATCTAACTACATTGATTAATTGATCGTTGTTTGCAGTTTGTCTATGATCGTCCGGTCAAGTCCTACTCCAAACAAAGAATGATCAAATGGAAAATGGATTGGACAGGGTACCTTTACAATCGATTCTTGTATAATTATAGATAGATTGGGATAACTTTTGATAGCATATTACTTATATATATTTGTATTGATATGCATGTTTTAATTTGTTGTATTTGGACGATTAATATTTATTTCATGATGTGTATGCATTAATTTATTAATTTATTTGATGTTTTGGTATTGGACAATTAATTATCGTGTGGTGTAAAATTTGGTTTTTAGTTTTGGTTTTGGTTTTATATAAACAGGATTTTAAAAATATAAATTAAATTAAAAAAAATAAATAAATATATATATATATATATTGACAAAGGTTAAAAAACCGCATTTGTCAAGTGTATTTATATATATTTAAAAATTTTTAAAAAAGGGTTAGATAATGGTTTGTGAACCGCCATTCCAAAATGAATATACTTTACAACGGTTACAAACCCATTGTCTTTAGCTTAATCGCTTGGAATGCGGGTTAACAATCGCTTTTCTTAGGCAATCTTGGTTAAAAACCGCTCTCCAAGTGTAATATCTTGGAGAACGGTTTTTATCACCGCCCAAACTTTCGACAAATGTTCTTGAAGATCTGTTATAATCGCTTTCTCTCCAAGCGAATTCTCCAAGTCCAAATCAGATTAGTATTTGTCAAGTTTTCATGATTATATGTTATCTTCTTTTTTGAATTTGTTTTGCTCTTTATCTAGTTAGCCGTTTAAAAAAAAGAAAAAAAAAAGAAAGTTAGCTGGTTCTTAATTTCCAAATTGATGGAAATTATCAATCTCAAAGTTTATCGATATTAGAAGACCACATGGAGGACTTAAAATATCTTTGGCCACAAACAGGCCATGAAACTTTAGAAAATCTCTTTAAATCCTTTTGAGTTTCGACTCTCTTTTGGTAGTAGAAGCAGAGTTACGAACTCTCGGCGGAATTATGAAGATCATGTTGGAATTCTAGTTCTTGAAGTTAAATATGTTTGACGATACTAGTGCGAAAAAGTGAAAGAGTCCTTGGAAATGATTCGGGTACAAATTCTGTACAAAAATGATTCGTCGCCTGAGAGATTCGAACTCTCGCGGGGAAACCCCATGTACTTAGCAGGCACACGCCTTAACCACTCGGCCAAAGCGACTTCTTGAAAATTTCTTTAACATTATTAATTTATTATACTACACTGTACAGCATATCCAAAATTATATATACTTTTGTCCGAAATGTAATTAGAATTTTTAGTCATTGCCCCAGACATAGAACACTCCATTTTAGTCAGTTCTGGTTATTAAATCCATGAAATAATTTATAGTATCAATTAATTATTAATTAACTGGCGGAAAACTGGTGTGTATATATGTGCCTTTTCTCACTTCATAGTATAAAGTGGATAAAAAAATTGGTCCATAACTTTTTTATAATCTGTTTTTAGTCTTAAAAAATTTAACTATTCAATTTTAGTCTCATAACTTTCTTGTAATCCGTTTTTCGTCCTAAAAATTTAACTATCCAATTTTAGTCCCATAACTTTTTCGATTGTCTAATTTTGGTCTCATTTTCACCAGAAAACTTTTTTTTTTATCACGAGCAAGTCACGTGTCCGTTAAAATTGAGATTTTCCGAGCTTGTAGTTAATGTGGACCCTAAAAATTCATTTTTCCCGCACTTTTTAGGATAAATTTTCTTCTTCTTTCTATTTTTTTTTTAAAAATGAACTTTCCTTTTAACAGTCAATGTCCACATCAGCTTCGAACTCGGAAACCTGCAATTTTAACCGATACGTGACTTGCGCATGACCTAAACTGACAATTCTTTTTATTTTCCGGCAAAAATGGGACAAAAATTGGACAATCGAGATAGTTAGGAGACCAAAATTGGATAGTTAATTTTTTATTTTTTTACGAAAAATGGATTATAGGAAAATTATGGAACAAAAAAACTTTTTTCTCTAGTATAAAGTAACTAACATAAGAATATTTAATTTGGACAGTCTAATAAATAAATTAAAATTTCTTATATAAAAACTCGTATAAGAGAGTCACATGCATGAAACGGATCCAGTATAAATTAGCACAAATTAACATCTTTCTCACAAAGTGTTAAATCGTCAAAATTCAAATTATACTCCATATTATTGTGAGAATGTCTCACACAAACAAGTGTGATTCTTTTCTATTTGGTTTTTCCATTTGTTGAAACCATGACCATGAGTGTTCCTACTTGTCCTTCATGCATGAAATACGTACTGAATAAAACACGTCAAATCATTTTACATAATTTTATAAAAGAAAACTCAAGTTAATATTTTCCAATAGAGTAACACCTTTGTAAACGAGTCGAGCCAAGCCGAGTAGTGCTGAGCTCGAATTCGGCTCGAGCTCGACTCGATTACCTGTATAATTTTATAAATTAAATATAAAATATAAGTATATAATTTAGTAATATTAATGGCATAATAGTAATTACCGTGCAAGCTCGATTAGGCTCGCAAGCCTCTCGAGCTGGGTATTTATGAGCTCGAACTCGAACTCGGTAGCTAATCTAGTAGCTCGAACTCGATAGCTACTCTAGTAGCTCGAACTCGACTCTACTCGACTCAATTATGCTCGAGTCGCAATTTCAATCTTTTTACGAGTCGAGTACTTGTAACTAGCAAGCCGGCTTAACTCACTTATACCCCTACTTGTGTGAATGTTCATTCATCCCAGATTTGACTCATTTATGAAATAGGACTAGGAGTGGCATATCGTACAATATCAAAAATATCTAATCACACTATATATTATACTAAAAACTTTGGTATCTAAAAAATCATATTGTTATCGTACCGAAAATTTATGTATAGCGAAATTTTGGTATATTAACATTAACTAATACCGAATACAGTACCGAAAATTCAATATATCGTACAATGCATACATAATTTTTTGGTAAAATACCGTTTCATACCAAAAATCTTATATATTGTTTCATGCTGAAATTTTGTTATACCATTTATGGCAACATATCAAGATACGTAATATCGAACTACCGATTTTTTCTCAATATGCGGTGTATTATGAAATTATATCGATTTTTTTTTTCGGTATATCAATGTATTCCGAAGTACCAAAACTTTTTATTTGTCATACTTGTTCCTGTATTGAAACTCTTCGTTGCGGTATCATACCGTACCAAAAATTTCGCAATATTTTTTAGTACTATAAGTGCGGTATATATACTGAAAATTTCGATATTTTTTCCACCCCTAAATAGGACAAACAAAACCTATACATAAAATACAGTTAGAAATATAGTTCATGGACAGTAGATTTGTAAACCGAATTTATACAATTTCTTATCATATATATCAATACAAATCAGTTCTAGTTTGTTTATTTTTAATTTTTTAACGAATAAATAGTGATTTGAACTCACGACTTCACGACATAGGTATAGGTCCGTAATATATAGTACTCTAACCACTTGCACTTAGGGGTGGAAATAGGCCGGACCGAGCTAGGCCTCACATAAAAAAGTCTGGGCCGGATATTTAATTTTGGGTCCAAGCCTGACCTGTTATCTATTATAGGCTTTTTAAAGGGCCTAGGTCTGGCCTTTTTATTAAATAGGTCGGGCCTGAAAGCCTTTTAAAAGTCTGTATAAAATATATACATTTTTTACAACCTTATTATGACTACTATTCATTATAAAAAATTCAAAATCGCACCTATAAAATTTTTAAGTGTACAAATAACAATACTAAGTGTTTCATCAAATCACAAGAAACAATAATAAAATTATTATAAAAGTGAATAGTTGCTAAATTATTTAAAGCATTATAAAAGTTAATAATTACAGTATTGTGTTACTTGCATTTGCTAGATATATACTACTACTAGTTATTTGTATTAAATATTATGTATTTTATTAATATTTTATTTATAATTATATAATTATATATATAATTAAATAGGCCGGCCTGTTGGGCTTAAAAGACTTACAAAAAAACTCAAACTTGGCCTATTTAAGTAAATAGATTTTTAAAAATGTCTGGGCCTGACTTGATTATTAAACGAGCCGAGCCGAGCCTAGCCGAGCCGAGCTTTAGTAGGCCGGGCCGTAGGCCCCTGTCGGGTAGCCTGGCCTATTCCCATCCCTACTTGCACTATTCGACCACGTCCTAGTTAACTAGGTGTGTAATCTTCGAAATTAATGCTTCCACGGTAGAAAGGTTCAAAATTAGAAAAGTCAAACTCTGAAAATAATATCATTCTAGAAATAACAAAAGCTTAGGTTTAATTTATTCTGTTGAACTAAAACTTTCAAACCTAAGTACAAGTAGACATGCTGATGCTCTACTGTGTGACTTTTTTCTAGAGGGAATTTGACTTTTTTAAAGCCACCATGAAATTACTTTGATATCTTAATTATAATTAGTGCATTTAATTATATCTCTGGCCAACAGGAAAATTCAATTTTAATTTATCATAAATTAAATAGGCTGGCTAAGAAAAGAGGTTTTGTTTGAGTAATTAATGCAAGAAACGTTATATATCTTTGTGGTGACCCGATGCTAGGATAATTAAGATGCATCTTACCAATTGTTAAAAGCAGCCCTTCTCCCATAATTAACACTGCACACTTTATGTTTAACCAACAAATGAATCTTTCAAATGTGGAAAATTGATAAATCTTTTATTACGTGCGTACTCGGAATAATGTTTTTTTTAGGACATGCAGTAATTTATAAAGGTTGCTTTTAATTAAGGACAATAATTTTACGAACATGAAAATATAAGATAATATGTTTTAAAATATGTAAATATAGAACATTATGTTTTAAAATTTATAAATGTAGGACAACCGAGCCCGAATAAAACCAAATCGGGTTAAAATATCACATGAGATTTGAGCATGTTCGAACTCGATTGTTCTACATTTACAGAATTTTAAAACATATTTTCTTATATTTATAAATTTTAAAACATATTATTATATATTTACAAATTTTAAAACATATTGTCCTACATTTTCAAGCTGAAAAATTATTCTTAAAACACAACTCCCCTTAAATTACTGTCCTAAAAAAACATTATTACCCGTATAATTCATTGCATTGTTGATCTTGGAATAAGTTGGTCAAATATTAGAACTAGACTAAAAATGGTATAAGAGGAAAAACCTTGGCATCTTGAATAATAGAGAACTACAAGTTAATAAGGTATAGAGGCCAGCCAACCCTACTATCCTATTTCAACTTTTCAATGAACGTACTACCATCTTTTTCCATATATATAAATACTTGTTAATACCCTAACATTTATATCACAAACAAATCAAATTCCATAACAAAAGCATTCACACAACATAACATAAAATCACATTGTCTTACACCACCATATCCACATTTTTCCTCATAGTCGGTCTTGTCTATTCAGCTACAAATATTCCAGCAGCTCAGGGCACATTCTTCGAGCGAAACCTGAGAGTCACCGGCAGGCTTTGCTGCACGGAGGACGGCAACTGCCTCGCCACCAGCGCCGCCGTAGCTGGTGCGGCTGTAAACCTGAATTGCCCCACCAACCGTATTTTCGGTCGTACCACCGTAGTTGGCCAAGTCGCCACCGATGCCACCGGAAACTTTACCATCATGGCTTCTATTAGGTCGTTTTTAACCCTATCGCAATGCTCCGTCAGCGTGCCGCTTCCGGTCACCGGAGCCGCCGCCGTCTTCGGCCCTCTGCTCGCCGGCAACACCACCTCCGCCGCCTCTCTCGCCTCCCGTGTTCAACTTGTGTCGATTACTGGGAATAGGCTCACTAGGGTTTATAATGCTGTCGTGATATCACTTGCAAGGGTCTAGTATGTTTTATATGTGTGAGTGAGAGTGAATAAAGGTTGTGTCTCATTTTATATCGTTATTTGTTGTTATTTGGCATGATTCATGAAGCCAATATAATATCTAGAATTCCTACTAAATAAGAGAAGAAATATTCATTATGAACGATTCTCAGTTTGTTTTATCTGTTTCACTTTTTGGGAATAAAAACATTTTTAATCCAGTAATTTTCTAGTTCATCGCAAATTGTCCTAAAATAGTTAAAAGGACAATGTATCCCGTATATATATTTGTACATTTCTCAACTTATATACGTTAAGTTATTTGCAAAACGATGTCGCTTTTTTGCTCATTTTTTCGCCAATCATCTCAAGACATGTCATAAATGATGACGTTTCGCAAAAAATTGGACGTAAGATGATCATTGTACAAAATTACATAACAAAAATTAATTTTTTTAACTAATATGCAATATAGATGAAAGTTATGCGATAAAAAATGGTTTTAACTCCACTTTTCGTGTATATTATGTGTGTTATATATTTTCTAAATTTTTAACATGCTTATCGTCGCCTGAGAGATTCAAACTCTCGCGGGAAACCCCATGTACTTAGCAGGCACACGCCTTAACCACTCGGCCAAAGCGACTACATGAAAATTTTTCTACAAATTATAAACAAATTTTTTAAAGTGGGCTACAACTTATAAACACAATGAATAATCTGGCCCAAAAATATTACACTACAAACTGGCCCAAGTTGCTAAGAAAAGGATCATTCTTTTTTTTTGACGGAAGAAAAGGATCATTCTTCACAGGCCCACTTGGAGGTTCTTGCACAGACAAGCCAACTCCAATTACGCTCCCACGGGCTGAAAGACGATCATCTAGTGAAAGACTCTCACCGTGAAAGTTGGTGAATGCTCCCACTGATTTCTTGTCATGTTGCTTTGACAAGATATCAATCTCTTTGTTAATTTGTGGTTCTTGAATTTCTTCAAGTTCTATCAGCTTACGACCTTGTTCCTTAAAGACATAGTATTCTTCGAGGAACTTGGTCTGCCTAGAAACAATCACTGTTTGTTTCTCAGGTAGATAGAAGTAATATCCTCTAGTTTTCTTAGGATATCCCACAAGGTAACCCTTTTCACCTTTGGATTCCAACTTATCGGTAAGTATCTTTTTCACAATCACGGGGCAACCTCATGTTTGATATGTGTAAAAGTTGGCTTCTTGCCACACCATAGTTCATATGGTGTATGCTCAACCGATATAGATGAAATCCTATTCTGAATGTAGATTGAGGTTTGTAACGCGTATCCCCATAGGAATGTCGGAAGAGATGAAAATTTCATCATGGACCTCACCATGTCTAACAAGGTTCGGTTTCTTCTTTCGAAAACTCCATTCATTTGGGGTATTCCGGGAGGAGTCCATTGAGATTGGATTCCATGTGACTTCAGATAATCAGTGAACTCATGGCTAAGGTATTCACCTCCTCGATCTGATCGAAGAGTCTTAATACTCTTACCAAGTTGCTTCTCTACTTCAACATTAAACTCTTTGAATTTCTCAAAAGATTCGAATTTATGTTTCATAAGATACACATATCCGTATCTTGAGAAATCATCAGTAAAAGTGATGAAGTATCCGAAGTGATCCTTAGCTAGAGTGGACAATGGTCCACAAACATCGTTGTAGATCAACTCTAGAACTTCTTTGGCATGAACCCCTTTCCCATAAAAATGTCTGTTGATCATCTTGCCCATGAGACAAGATTCACAATCTCCATAATGTTGGGGTTATACTGGAAAATATGTTTTTTACTTTGTATAATCAAACTGAATTTCTTATTTATTTGCTGAAATAAATTATTTATCACTATTGCATTAAATATGATTGAATGTTATATATATTTACTGCATACCCGTTCAATAAATAGTACGTGTTACATCGTAGTTAATTTGGTGATACCAGATCACGGAAGATCAAATTAACTGTTCCTCGTAATTAAGTACATATTCACAACCCAAATGGAAATGAACAATTTATCGTGAAAGGTTGAAGTGTAAAAACTCAGATTGACTTGTCTTGACCAAGAGATTACACTAGTGCATTATGATGCGCTGAATAGGACCTACTGGAGGATAAATTCTTCAGCACTGAATATAGAAAAATTAGACCTCAGTGGTTCGTTATTTCTTAATCTCCGTTCCTTAAATAGGATAGTGTGAAATTAATAACCATTGCTTTGACTTATGATGGGAAGAGAATCAACGTGATTCGATACCTTATATCTTGGGAAATATTATTAGTTACACGACGATTACTAAGATTTAATACGGAGAATCGTGTGCAAGTACGTCTTGCTTGATTTGTCCCCTTGGTGGGCTCAGAAGCTTTATCATATCAAATCTTGCAAGTGAAAATTTATTTCCGGTATGAATAATAATGTTGAGCTGTCTTTACTCCAAGGATAAATATATTAATTAATATAAAGCTTTTTCAGTGGCTTAATTAATTAGTGGACTAGATAATCTTAAACACGGGAAATAATAACCGGAAGCCATATTATTGTAGCATCGTAATATGTATTAAGATGGATAGTTCAATATTAATTTTATAGTGGAGTAAATTAATATTAATGGGCTTGAATAATATTTTGGCTTAATATTATAAATTCATAGCCCATTAGAGGTCCAATCTTAATTCTCCTAAGGGCCCCTCAAATAGCCCAAATTAAAGTCCAATTAATGAAAAGGAGAAGAAAATATTATTGCCTATTTTTCCATGATATTTTCAAAAATTATGAGTAGGAGAGAGAAAAGATTTTCTTGATTTTCTTGGAAAGATTTTATGGAATAAATATTCTTGAGATACAAGTTTATCCCATAAATTCAAGAAAAGTCAAAGATATTTTTCCTTCCTTATATAATTGGGATTTTCAAAAATTAGCAAGGCAAGAAGGAGGAGAAGATTTTGTTTGGAGATTTTGTTGGGAAATAGAATATATTGAATATATTCTAGATTGTATCTTGAGGAAGAAGCAAGGAAATTTCCCAAAGATCCAACTAGGTCAAATTTTCGTCCCCCCCTTGCTCTATAAATAGGGGATGAATTTTTCATCCTCAATGCAATTCCATGTGTTGGAAAAATTAGAAATTCACAAAGGTGGTGACAAATACTTTTAGTTTTCTCCTTTATTAAAATCGTTCGTGAGAATCCTTCCACCGGATTACGTTCGTGGACGTGGGACATATTTGAGAAGGCACTTTGGATTGATCCATCGTCTCAACGGTTGTCTCTACAAGAGGTATGTAATTTCGTAACTCCTATATTCCGCATGCTTAGGATTTACGTGAATTACGTGTACGCATGTTGTTGTTGCTTATTTGATTATTATGTTGAATTAATTTAGGATTGATTCATGTTAGTAATTAATTGAATAATTTAAATATGTATTTAAATACACCTCGAATAGATCCGGGCACGCCGTATTTCCCAACACATAAGACTCAAAGTCAAATGGGGTTAAGTAGTCTAACTTTCTTAACCTTGCAATTCCTTTCTCGTTTGCATGATCAAGTCTACAATGCCATAAATAAGTCGGGTTTTCATGATTACTAAGTTTGAGTCTTTTATTTTGTATATTAAGAACATTATATCCATAATGCAACAAGTATAAAACATTCACCATAGGGGCATTCCTATAAACCACACCATTTAACGTGAATAACAATTATTATCACTAAAATGGAAGGAATATCCCTCAATGTCTAACATGGGAATGAGAATAATGTTGCGAGTAATAGGAAGAACGAAATGACAATCATTAAGTTCTCATCTAAAACCAAAAGGTAAGTCTAACACATAAGTCCTCACACGTTCAGTAGCAACTCTTGCTCCATTTCCACATGTAAGACGACTTCACCCGACTTAACTGTCCTAAGACATATGAGCCCCTTCACATTCGTACAAATGTGAGAGCCACATCCGGTATCTAATACCCAGCAGTTAGCGTTATTTGTGGACATATCTATCTTAATAACAAACGTACATGTTCTAGTGTCAGAAGCACCCAGTGCCTTTCTTTCAGCAACCAGAATCTTACAGTCCTTCTTCCAGTGCCCTCTTCTGCTTACAGTAGAGGCACACATCCTTGCCTACCCGCTCTTTCCTTTGAACACCATCTTAGTGGTAGTGAACTCAAAAGTCCTGAGCACGTTGTGAAGTTCAAGCATGGTCGCATCCGTCTTATTCATATTGTAGTTCACAATGAAGCTAGAATATGAATTTGGGAGCAACTGGAGGATAACATAAATGGAAAAACATTGGTCTTTTAGCTCAATGCCTAAATTACCAAGTTTCTCAATTATGCCCATCATCATTAGCACATGAGGTGAAATCTTCTCTTCTTTACCTAACCGACATCTGAACAGATCTCTCATCACTTCATAAATCTCAGAATGAGATTCAGAATCAAAGAGATCCTTCAGATGCTTGAGCATCTAGAAGGGACCCATTTTCTCACATTGCCTATGTATATCGGGAGTCATTCGAACAACATCACACACTGAGCCTAGAAAACATCCTCTTGATGCTTCTTCTGAGCTGCTACGTCAAATGTGGCTGCCTCAGGAAACTAGATTCAGGGATAACCGAGATTGGCATGTCCAACACATACTCAATCTTTTCTTGTCTTAGAACCAAACACACGTTTGGGTGCCAGTCCATAAAATTTGGCCTAGCCAATTTGTTTGTTTCCAAAACACATCTCAATAACAATTATACATTTCAACTAACCAAGAGAAATAAAATAAAATGGGAATTAAACACATAATTCCTATGATCAATATTCAACAATCAAAATAAACATGGTCTTTCTTTTGTGTTTATTTTGTCTCCATTATTTTCACATACTCAACGACCTCATCGAAAGAGTACAAATTTATATCAAATATAAAGTGTAATGGACTAGGATCCACATTCTTATTATTACACCATCTGCTTTGGCTGATTACTGTAATAATAAAATTGGTAGGTCTCCAAACCAATTGCAAAATTGCAACTCCTAGTTGATTGAACCCAGTTAAATCGAATGTCCCCTAACTTTCGTTTCCCTGCTTTGGCTGGTGAAACAAAGTTAAGTTGGTTTACAACCATCAAGCGGCGACACTACGTGTCCCTATAAAGTCCCGTTGAATGTAGATCCGAGCAAAAGACTTTGGTCTTAAATACCCATTGGAACGAAATCCCCGGTTTACTTTTAATTTCGATGGAAGACATCGTTTCAATTTAATGAAAAACCATATTTTAGTGAGGAACATTTTAAAGGCGGGTATTAATTGCTTAATCGAGATCCAACATGTTAATCTACATCACATTTGAGCAATTATTGAGTGCAGCCTACCCAAACATGATTTCATACGGACTAACACTTATATGGGTGCCGTCTACCCAAACAATTAATACGGTCCGATAATTATTGGGCGCCGCCTACCCAAACAATCATAATGCAGACTATAAAAGCGTTAAAGAATTAAAATAAACAAGTTAACAAGAGGGATTTTAACAACCCTTTTAAAAACCGAATTTTAAAATCCAATTTTAAATTCAATTTATGATCATTAAAATAATAATTAATCCAATTAATTATAAAATAAAATCTAATTTTATTTCGGAGCTTAAAATTAATCTTATTAATTTTAAATCAAATTTTAATTCTTTTATTTGTTAAGGGCTCATGTGCAAGTTTCGAAAACTGCACAGAAAGGCCTGTCCTAAATCCAATTTCGGCACAGTCCTTCCCCTCATCATCGCCCGGTTTCCAAAACCATTTTCCGATCGGGTCATCCAAATCAAACATCCAACAATTCACCAGTTTATCAGAATTATTCAAAAAAATTCCCAAAACTGTTCCAATTATTAGGGTTCAATCAGATTTCAAGTTCATCAGTTCCAAACCAATCGAAACATCCCAATCAATACGCATCAGAATTCCAAAAATTCATCATAAGAACAGCCCTGACCAAGAATACACATGCATCGAACTGTACACGGTCAAAATCGAACACATGAAACCAATCGACGCACAGGTGCGAGTCGACGTTGCCGCCTTTGCGCACGAGTGACTCGCCGCCACAAACAAAGCAACCGGGTAGACGTCGCGCGTGCAGCCGCGAGCCCTTAAGCTCGAACTGGTTCGAAACCAGAAGGCATTAGAATCGAATCGGTGTCACGCCGCCACTGGTTTGTCTCGATTCTGGTGGCGCGCCGCCTAAAATTGAATCAAAACGGGCACAGGGGCCGAGTTTTGAAGGGAATCAAGCAACGAGTCTCAAATCGAGGCGAATCGGTGGCTTACCACCATGATTCGAGGTGAACCGAGGGCGCACCTCCGGGAAAAGAGGCGAAACCAGAGGAATTGTGTCTCAATCGGGACGAGGGCGACGAACGCAAAATTGGGAAAGGTGGGCCCTTGCGACCGACCTGAGCCGCAGCCCGAGGCCGCTGGCTCGAGCGCCGTTGCCGTGGCCCACGAACCGGAAAATCATAGCGGTGGAGGAAGGAGGGTTTCTCCTAGAGAAACCCTAATTTGGGTTGAAGACGAAGACAAAGGGGGCCGGGCATAAACAAATTAGGGGTGCGTCTCATCTAATGAGCGTGCCCCATCACACAAAATACATATGGTGCGGTCAACTCACATGGTCGCACCTAACAATTTATGCAATCAATTAAAGAGCCTGAAGCTCTGATACCACTGTTGGAATTTAGAGGCACGTAAACACGTAATACATGCGCAGCGGAATTAAACAGTTCACCAACAACGAACATATAATTGCATAATTAAATAAGTGTAAACATAAAGAGAAACCTTACAGTAAATCGTACACATATTTCTCTACTATGGTATCCACGTAATCCCCAATCACGGACTTGCACGGATTTGCCAGCGTTGAATCCCGAGATGAATTTGCTAGGAAAATTCTAACTCTAGATCTTATGGAGAGAATAATGAATTAACGTTATTTGTGAATTCCCAAGAGCTCATATATATAGGGAAGGCCCAACTTGAATCTTAAGCTAACCTGATTAGGAAGTAAAATCTCTAATCTTATAAAATAAATCTCTTAGATTTATTTCCCATATATAAAAACTCTACGGATTTAATTCACATGTATATCAAATCTCTACGGATTTGATTCCATATATATTAAATCATTTAATAATATTCCATATATTATTATTGGGAATCATATTTAATTAAATCCAATTTAATTAAACATTAATAATAATTAATTCCAAATTAATCTATTATTAATTAATTCTCCATAAATTAAATATTAAATCCAATTTAACATTTAATCAACCAACTATAATCTGTAAAGGGAACTACTTGTTGTGTGACCCATAGGCCCTCATATATCGACCGATTAGTCAAACTAACGGTCTTAATTGAACCCTAGACAATAAATCAGACATTCTCAATATATGAGGTACGTTGTGAGAAACGTGCAACTACCTGTAACTGAAACATGGGCTATTACGATTTCCTCATTTCATTCGCGAATACTCGATTAAGTCTTGAACAGGATGAAGTGTCTATTCAAATAACTTAATCATATTATCTCTAATCACTAATTGATCATGTATATCACACTTAGCCACAAAGTCTAAGTTGATGTGCAACGGTCAATGACTTTGATCCAATTATGATGAGAAGATGAGTATTCTCTCTAAATCCACTTTGAGGAATGAATCATTTTCTTGGCTCAACTACCACGCACATGGACTTCATGATGAACTCAATCCAAGTCATATCTACCCATGGAAGGGTGCAAGCGTTGGTCATGGTTAAAGTTCATCACTCCACACATGTCGTGCGTATTGACCTCAAGTCAAAGGAGTATCGCATCACTCCCACTAACCGAGACACCAATAGACACATATAGTGGAAATACATCAAACGGTTTCTCGGATGGGTATACCAATACCCTCTAAGGTATTTGTGCATCCATCATGAGATACCTAGTATCCCGTAGTAAGTGAGATCTTACTATACTCTCTAAGAGTATGATACAGATCGCACACCAATCTCCATTGCATCATCAATATCCCATTCTTGATGATCCTTGATCGAGGCTATTTGAGAATCATGCTTAAGTCATCTGAGTTCTCACAACCTCAATGACAACAATTACTCATGGGAACACTTGTATGAATAAATGCAAACAATCGAACATAATATTCAAACAAGTGTATTGTCATACATTAATATTAATTGAATTATAATATTAAATCAAACTGAATATCATCGAGTATTATGTCCTTACAATAGATTGTCTCTAGGACACTAACATTAACATAAATTGCTATCACGACGCGCTCAAAAAAAAAAAATTGCTATCACGCCTACATTACGTACTAGTTTTGCTAATCCTGATGTGATCGCGATATTTGCAAATTTTTTCATAAATTTACTAGCAGACTTTAAAAATGAAAGATTTTTCCTAATTAAAAAAAAAATTGGTAAACAAAAGGTTAGAAATAAAGATAAAAACATGTATATATGTACTCAATGAACTCTATTCTTCAAATATCAATATTATGTATATAGATTTATTATTATTGTTATGTATATAGATACTGTTTATGTACATAACAGTGATAGAATTGTTGTTTAATTTTTTTTTTTAAATTAAGAAGCTTTATTTGATTTTTGTGCATCTCAATGACCCTAAAATTAAGAGGCAAAATATAGGGTGAACATCACACAAGGAATTTGTGAAACCAGTTAAAGAGTATAACTTATATTATTGAAGGGTATGTATTAAATGTTGAAGGGTGTGAGATAAATATTGGTATTTGTTTTTAGTCGTCTTACGTGTAAAATATGATGTGACTTTTGTTATTATGACTCAACAAACAAGTTTGAGGATGTGCCGAACACAATATACATGTGACGAACACAAGTAGGTTGTGGAATGGAGAACAAATATATATGTCGTAAGTAGGAAATTTCTGAACCTTTTATTTGACCTCAAAGGGTCTATTTATAAAAGTTTGACAAGCATGTGTTGTCTTGGCAAGAACGAGCTGACCTTTTCTTGCTTAACAAGATTACATGTGGCTTTGCCATGTGTCTTGGACATTTTCTATGGTCGACATATGTCCTTTCTTGATCTTGAAGTCTTCGACTTGTCATTCAGGTGTTCATGGCTTAGCAAGTGACTTGTCTTTGTGTTCGACGAGTTATGCTCGTCCCAAATTTGGGCGGATGCTTGTCTCTGGGTGGCCGCTCATGCACCTGTTCTTCTGGGTCTTGGGTCATCACGTCTTGTGCTCGCCCAGGTTCACCGATGAAGGTCAATTAGGAGGCAAATAATTCGCTTATGATGGAGAGAAAAGTGTTGTGTTCGTTCAGGACTCTCCAGTCGCTTATGATGGAGAGAAGAGGGTTGTGCTCGTCCAGGACACTCCAGATGGCTGGAGCAAGTTCAACTCAGATGCCTCTGTTCTGTTACTGTGTTCACCCCTTGTTCGGTGCATCCGTGCTCGCCCTTCGGCCTTGGCCATTGTTTCTTTCTCGTGCTCGCCTGCCCTGGCGAGCACGTATATGTCGTTTACTGGTGGGCACTGTATCCTTGTCTGGTGTTGGTCGCTGGATGACGTGGACTGTGCCCGCCTGAGATGGCAAGCACGCGAGCTGTTTTCATTGCCTTATAGTGTGCTCGCCTGGCTGGCGAGCACTTTCTTGTCTTAGCTGGACACTTTTATAGGCTAATTGGTCCACGTGTTCGCCTAGCGAGCACGTGGCACATTGACTTTGACCTGGCGTGGACCGCACACGACATTATTAGTAGTAATAGTTGAAGAGTATGATTTACATTACAAAACAGTATTAATCGTGATTGAAGTGCAAGTTTATAAATATAAAATCAGTTTCACCGTGAATAAATTTCTCAAGAGACCTGCTCAAATTAAAAGCCGCTAGTAATATATTTGATTCTCTTAGAATTAACCTTGTACTTTATCTTTAACCAATAAATTAATCTTATGACTCTTCAATGGGGAAATATTAATCTTAGATTTATACAACAATTACTAGCACGGGAAGTTAATTACTTCCTGATTTCAATATGTACGACATTCATTGCAGGTTGAACTTGAACAAGTTGGTCAAACATTAGAATTAGACTAAATATGGTAATTGGTAAAGAGTTCAAACCAATGTTTTCATAACTCAAATTAAAAGCCGCCAGTAATATATTCAATTCGGACTTCAACCGAATTCAACCTTTTTCTATGTTTATCTAAGTATAACCTACAAAAAAATTAAATATATATTTTATAACTTTTCTTCATATTTTATAAATTTTGTCCCATCTCATACATTTATCCAACAAAAGTATTGGAGAAAAATGTGAGAAGAATATAAATTTAAAATTTTAAATATTTAATATAAATTAATAATTTAATTTAAAAAAAAAAAAAAAACCGGTTAAGCAGTTATTGAACCCAAGAATTTGTTGAACTTGAACAACCCGGGTCAAACATTATATAGTGCTTTTTAACTAAATATTCAACCGGTTGAACCGGCCGGTTCAACCCGGTTTTGAAAACAGTGGTTCAAACTTGATATTTTATATACTAGAGAACTACGTACAAGTAGAGCCAGCCAACCCTACAACCCTATTTCAACTTTTTAATTAAGATATTTAAAACATAGAATTTTTTAAAATGTATAAATAGTTGCTAATGCCTCAACATTTGCATCACAACAAATCAAATCACATAACAAAAGCATCCATACGTAACATAAAATCACAATGTCTTACACTACAATCTCCACATTTTTCCTCATAGTCACTCTTCTCTACCCAGCAGCTCAGGGCACATCAAACTTGAGAGTCACCGGCAGGCTTTGCTGCACGGCGGACGGCAACTGCCTCGCCGCCAGCGCCGCCGTAGCTGGGGCGGCTGTAAACCTGAATTGCCCCACCAAACGTATTTTCGGTCGTGCCACTGTGGGTGGAAAAGGCACCACCGACGCCACCGGAAACTTTACCATCATGGCTTCTATTAGGTCGTTTTTAACCCTATCTCAATGCTCCGTCACCGTTCCACTTCCGGTCACCGGCGCCGCTGCTGTCTCCTGTCCCCTGCTCGTCGGCAGTACCACCTCCGCTTCTCTGGCCTCCCGTGTTCGACTTGTGTCGATTACTGGGAACAGAGTCACGAGGGTTTATAATGCTGTCGCGATATCATTTGTGAGGGTCTAGTACCCATCATATATATATATATATATATATATAAGTATATAACTCGTCTATGTGTGTGTGAGATTGAATAAACTTCTTTTTTGTCTGATTTTATTGCTATATATAGTGTTAACTGTTGTTTGTTGGAATGTATTAGACTATTGAATAAAGACGTGCATGTCTG
Organism: Stenogyne calaminthoides; assembly: GCA_037126765.1. Classification (NCBI taxonomy): domain Eukaryota; kingdom Viridiplantae; phylum Streptophyta; class Magnoliopsida; order Lamiales; family Lamiaceae; genus Stenogyne; species Stenogyne calaminthoides. The sequence goes on along the minus strand of JBBCBC010000020.1, from coordinate 8,309,794 downwards.
ATTGTGTTACTACAGATTAATTAATGGTGTTGTTATTTGGCATGAGGCCGGTAAAAATATTAGTAAGACAAGATATATACATTAGTTCGATCTATTTCTATTTAACATGCATATTTGTACACGTATCTAGTTTGGATTGTTTTAATTTCTTATAGGGGAAAAGGTACGTCCCTCGAGATACATGTAGCTAGGCCCCTAATGTATTTTTGGGTGCAAGTAAGCCCTTTAACTTTTCTAATTCAAACAACCAAGCTAGCCCTTGTTAAATTTAAAGAAACACACGTTCTCAATTTATTCCCAACTATAAAGAAGGAACGGTCTAGACGTGTTTGCAGTTTTGAGAGTGTTTAAAAAGATAATTTGCCTTTAAATTTCAAAAGGAGCGGCACCTTTAAGAATGATCATCATACGATTGAATTGCAAGGGTGGAGATGATTTTCATAGGTAAAATTAATCAATGTCTTGATAGATAAATAATAGTTTAAAAAAATTAAAAGTAATTATAATTATTTAGAATTGCATGCAGAAACAATTTAGAGTGTTTTGTTTCTCTTTTATTAAATTAAATAAGTTGTCAAAAATTATAAACTAAAAGTTGAAAATGGGGGTGTTTTTGATAGCTTAGAACTTGTAAGTCTTTTTTTTTTAAAATATAATTAACATTTTTTGCAAATAGTACTATCAACTTTTATTATTAATCAATTTTCTCATAATTAGTACTAATTTTAATAAATTCTTCAAAGTACAACTTTTTGCAAATACATTCATCTTTTTTTTATTTTATAAATTTTGTGTGTCTATTAAGTCTCGTTTGGTTCGTGGGATAAGACTGAATTAGCAGTCTAATCTCAAGTAATCGGTTGTCAAAAATATATCTTATCCTCATATTAAGTTACTAACCTATCCAAGAGAAAGGTGAGACATAATCTATCTCAAATACAATATATATCATATTAAATAGATTTATAAGAATGAATTGTGGTTGTTTTAATTAATACAGTTTAAGGGCATTTATAATATTTTAATAGTTATCCCACATAATCCCTTAATCCAAACACAAATATTAATTTTTCAATACAAGATAAAAAAAGATGCAATTCTGCAATTCAAACATATATCTTGATTCAAACAATCCAAACTAATCCTTCCAATCATACTCAATTCTATCACAACTGATTCATCTAGTTCTGTGATGCAAACAAAGTCTTATTGAATACGAGGTCAGATAGCGGAGTATGAAAAATTAACACTAACATAAATTATATATTTCAATATAATAAGTTATATATTTTAAAAATATTTAAATTACAGAGTACTGCCTCCGTCTCAATCTTAACAGTGAGTTACTGTGTGTTCAGGTTTTAAGAAAAAGTGATAAAAGTGTTGAGGGTAGAAAAAAATATTTATTAGTATTTTATGTGATAAAGTGATAAATAGTTGAGGGTAGAAATAATTGGATTAAAACACCCAAAATAGAAATAATGCAGTTAAAATAAGGAGGGGGAGTATGTCTTATTTAAAATAGTCTTAAAAATTATATATATATATATATATATATATATATATTCTTTTTATTTTATTTTGAAAAGCAATATTCTTTTTTATTAAAAAATGATATTTTTTGCATCGATGCATTCAACAGATTTCAGCTCATCCTAAAGTTGGCCTCCCTAATATGATTAAATTTTGCATATTAATATAGAAAAATAATTATATAATTTAATATATATAAATTATATTTTTTAATATAATAAATTATACGATTCTAAAATGCAACCGATTGCACCGACATCGCCTATTGGTTTGGTGACGTGACGGGAATTGTACAACGCAATTTCAAAAGTTACGTAACCTCGATCGCACCATATCATTTGAATTTACAAAGCTTCCCATTTTGAATCATCAAAGCTATGAACTAACAACCTCCATATTCAACAGAAACATAAGAATTTTATCTCGCAATTATCCTTAAATTTCTGGGTTTTGCTTTTCTTAAAGGAGAATAGTGGATATAAGGCAAATAAAAAGTTAATATTGGGTGTTAAAAATGGTAAAGATCACGGCGTTGATGTTGCTGAAATCCAGCCCGGAGGGCTCTGATCCTGTAATTTTGGCCAACGCAACGGATTTAAATAGTTTCGGCTTTTTCCAGCGATCCAGTGTCAAAGAGTTTATTGTTTTCGTCAGTCGAACCGTAGCTAAACGGTCTCCCTCGGGCCAACGGCAAACCGTCCAGCATGAAGGTCTGATGCTTCGACTTTTCCTCTTCTCTTTATTTCCTGTTTTCTTCAAATTAAAAGAAAAATAAATTTGATTATGTGGAATTAGATGATTTCAGATACTTTTGTTTTTCATTTGGTTGGTCTGGTATCTGCTAATTTTTATGATTAATTGGCTCGATGGGGGATTGTACTGTTCGAAATATAGTTGTTGATCCACAAATTTTTATGTGTATGGAGAAATTGATTGGGGGTTTTGTTCGCCATTTTGAATCTGTTTTGGGGGGGTAATATCAGTATCTCAATTAGTGTTGTTACTAGAACTATGATTCAGTGAAAGTTGATTTACTTGATTCATAATGATAGATTGGTCTCACGTTCGTATGTATGAATTCTGGCAGTAACTCTACATTAACTATGTTCATTGCCAGTGAACTTAGCACTTCAAGTGACAGGAAATGCACATATAAAGGCATAATCTAATCTGTTGGTCATTTTCCTATTGCCAAAACTTCATTGATATTCATATGCTATAATGAAATTTCCATGGGTAGATATTTGTTATGCGATTGGATTTTGTTGACTGCTAGTTGGTGGATAACAATGCTTCATGTGTTGCATATGGAGCGATAATATGAAGTACTAAATTTGTAATATGGTATACCATTAGTTTGTTCCACAATATATTATTGAAAATAATTTGTTTGTTAGTTAATTGTAGCTCTGATATTGGATTTTGCATTGGAGAGGAAATGGCATGAATTAGTGAGGACCATTTCTGCAATTTGTTATTGTCAGCGAACCGTGTCTCAAATGATTGAGGTATAAGTTTTCATGTAATTGGTCTATATTAGCTGAGACTGGTTAGTATAGTTTAACAAGTAGACATTTGAGAAGATTATCATTTGCCTGGTCCTGGACATATGCTAGTTATTTTTAGATATTAAGAAATAAGAATGCCGAAAGTCCTAGTTGTAGTTATGGAAGAACATCGATTATCTGGAGTTTCAGCTTTGCTTTAAAGTTGCTTGAATTCTGAAGAATTTTTACTTCTATGCTATATCTAATATCTCAATCAGCCTGATCCCTGAATTTTGATAAATTGACATTTCAATTAATTCAATTACGATACAGAATACAAAATTCATTCATATAATCGAAATGGCTTGTGTGCCTTGGGTTTTATGGACGACCACTATCCTGTTCGAAGCGCATTTTCATTGCTCAACCAGGTAGACTCTCTATTTGCATGTATCTATGCTAAAGCTGATCTGTTTTCATTTTCTATTTTTTTTAATTCACAATAAGTTTGAATTTTCCACTTGTCAGGTCTTAGATGAATACCAAAACAACTTTGGTGATTCGTGGAAAACTATGCAAGCTGATAATGCTCAAGAATGGCCCTATCTACATGAGGCGTTGACGAAATTTCAGGTATAAAAGCATTTCTCCTCTCTGTTATTTGCATATTTTAGGCATATGCTATCTGATGCAGATGATTCATTGAATTCTTCCTCACTGAGCACTCTGTTTAGGACCCTGCTGAGGCCGACAAGCTGTTGAAAATTCAGCGCGAGTTGGATGAAACAAAGATCATTCTTGTCAGTATAGTGCTTCAACTTTTCTCATAGTCTTATTTTCATCATCTTGATTGCTAAGTTATCTGGCATCTGTTGACTGGAATTTTAATCATATACCTATGCTATGTAATAATTGATCTAGGGTGATATTTATGTTTTGTTAATTTTTAGCCAAAGGTAAAAGATGAAAAGAAACACAAGAGATTTGAGGCCTAAGGTCTTCTGTACCATCATTTTTTAAATGGTTCCTTGCTGGCTTTTTCCTCTCTAATAAAAATCTGCATACTTTTTAGTTATAATTTTGTGCATTTAAAATGAAGCTGTACTAAAAATGGTTTTAAAGGGGCAGCATCTAAGTAGATATGTCCTGGAAATGTTGCTACTTGATGCAATTTGCATTAGACATGAGTCACATGACTAAGTATTCAGTTAATTAGTTTAAATGAAATCTACCCTCTGTTTATCAGCCAATAAGCATGCCTTAAGATTGATGCTGTGATCTCTTTTAGTGCATTGTTTCTTTTATTTGTTCATGTTAGTCCTGATATTATATTTGGTTTGTGTTTCAGCATAAAACTATCGACAGTGTCCTAGAACGGGGTGAGAAGCTCGACAGTTTGGTTGAGAAGAGTTCAGACCTCAGTGCAGCTTCCCAGGTTTGAGTTTGTTTTTATTTTCCAAATTAGCTTTTCACTGTTCTTATATTTGAAAATTGCCTGAGATGAGATCTTGTTTGTTTCGTCTCATTCTCAACGAAACACCAATTTCCAGTTTTCTAAATCAATATTTTTATTTAAACAGATGTTCTACAAGCAGGCGAAGAAAACCAATCAATGTTGCACGATCTTGTAAATGCTAAACAACGGACGGGGGATCATCGATCACTATCTCATACATTTTCAATAGTTATCGAGCTGTTTATATCTTCAATAAGTTACATATTTTAATATAACAAGTTGCATGGTTCAAAAATGCATTATAAATGTACAGTGCATCTGAATGCATATAAGAATTAACCATAATTATTATGAGTTGTCCTATCAATTTATTGAGAATGGTTTATTTCTAAAGAAAATCTATGATAATGTTTTAGCCCCATAGGAAGCGTCTAAAAAATAAGAATGGACGGACAATTGCAATTGGGATTAATTAGATGAAACCCCGCGTGGTTTGAAAATGTTGCGTGAAATCCTCTCGTGATTTGAAAATTGCAAGATATCTTTTATGAGTTATTATATCAAACAAATTATTCTATTTTTAAAAAAATGAATTAATAGTTTTATCTGTATGCTCATATTTTTTCTTTTTTCCAAATATTAAAGTTTTAAGACTATACTGTGAAGATATAACACGAGAAATAAAGAGAATAGATAAAAACATTAACTCGTTTATGAAAAAAGAGATAATTCATTTGATTTAATCAACCACGGGGGAATTTCATGCATTTTCCAAAGCACAAGGTGCTTTCGCGAAACATTTTCAAATTGCGATGAGATTTCGTACAATTAACTCATTGCAGTTGTAATATATACATATCTTTTATTTAGTTTGCATTAGGTTGAATGAATTTTATAGTATTAAATAATATTTTATTAAAAATAATTAAGCTAGATCAGAAATTCTATTTGATTTTAAGTGTTTATTTGTTTTGATTTTTTTTTTTTAAGTTCTATGACCTATAATTCCAGGTCTAAAATATTTTTACTCATGACAGTCCAGTCTCACCTGCGGCCGAAAAGTCCCAAATTCAATTAGCGAAATGTTGTAGTTTTGAATTTTTCGACTGAATTGAGATTTAAATTGGATACGGTCAAAGACAATGTGACTAAATTAACGATAAAAAAAAGGTTATAGGAGTAAATATATTTGATGTTAAAATTATGAGATCATTTATAATTTAAACTCGTATTTCAATTAACAAAAATCCAAATCCTAAGCACAAGCCCAAGCCCAAAACTAAATAAAAAATTATATTAGCTAACTGTGAACTTAGTGCAAAATCCCAATACCCAATGTTAAAACAAGCCCGATGATAATACAATTACTAGTCCCATACTTATAAACCTGACTCAATGTTAGGGTAAAATAATTTTTTTTATCTCTTAATTGGATCCAATTTTAATTTCAATCCCCTTAAATAAATTAGCAAATATAAAGTATAAACAACGGATATTTCCTTAAAAAGTCTATAGCCAAATCATTGTCGGACCCAATAATCCTTTAGCACAGATAATACGAAAGTTATCTTCGTTTTCACCCTCAAAGTCAAATGAAGAATCACCTGATTGCTTGAAATCATTTTTTGCGGTATTCTTGCGCGAAAGCAAGTGTAGGAAGATGAATTTAATAAAGATTTTGATTAGATCCCAAAACCCCTGAGTATGACATGTATCAGGACATCTTGATAGTATAGGATCAGAATCAGGTTTCAATAGAATTTAGGACTCAGGATTATCTGCATCATGTATAGTCAGCAGATATAGATCAGAGAATTGCTAAGAGTCAGAAGACTCTGAAGACAGAAGACACTAAAGACTCAAAATACACTGAATAGCTCAGGAATATCCTGAAGACCCGAAGATCCTGAAGATTGTTTGTGTACTGAACAAAAAGGACCCTGAACCACTATCTTAATGAAATAGTGTTATGTTCATTCCTAATACAAACAAACAGAATGTTAGACATTTGTGGACATTAAGGAACATATCAGATCAGAAATGTCAACTTAAAAAGAGTCCTTTTGTTTGTCTCTGTTCAAAAGAAGATTTCAACCAATGAGGAGGCAACAACAACGTACTCTACTGACACTGAAAGCGACATCTCACTGAAGAAATGTCAGACTGATATCTTCCAGTTCACAGAAATTGGTGATTGACTACATGACTGCATATTTCCTAAAACATGCAAGGGTGTGTTCAAACCGCAAAATAGTCGTTCATCAATAACCAGAAGAGGAAACTCTTGATGCTATCTCTTCCAACGGATATTTTTTCAAAGAGTGACCATTGGAGAAGTTGCCTATAAATACTAGTGACCTTCACCATTGAAAGGTTACGGGAAATCAAAGAAACTCCAGAGCTCATTCGTATTCTTGCAAATTGAAGCACTCAAAAACCAAGATTTCCCAAGTGTTTCACATTGAAGAGAGCTCATTCACTAAGCCTAGATTTGATAGATATATCCAAAGCTTAGTAGAGATATCCTAGCCTTTGCATTTGTTCTTATTGTAAAGGATATCTCATCCTAGTTGGAAACCAACCAAACACAAACCCTTTTATAGGTAGTTTGTGTGTGTGATTGTTGGTGAGTAAGAGTTGTAAAGAGTGAGTAAGCTGCAGTTGAGTTCAACACGAAAGCTCTAGAGAAGAAGTTATGTTGGGAAATTTGTATTTAAGTTTTGATGGAAGTTCCAAAACAGGTTGTAATAGGACCAGTCAGACCTGTTAGCTGACTGATGACTTAGAATCAGATTAAGATGACCAGCTGAAATGTATAGATAGCTGATGTAAAAGATAGGTCACATATTGAGGGGGAACTCAATATGTATAGGTCAGGTCGAAGTATCAGATGACCAGATAAGGTCAGATGATCAGAAGGCTAAGAACTATTCAGAAGACAAGAAGTCAGAAGATCAGGTGAAGACAGAAGACACTGAAGACTCAGATGAACCTGAAGACTCAGATAAACCTGAAGACTCAGATAAACCTAAAGACTCAGATAAACCTGAAGACTCAGTAACAAACCTGAAGACTCAGTATGACTGAAGACACTGAGGCTCAGAGTCACCTGAAGATCCGAAGACTACCAGAAGACCTGAAGACCTATATCAGCCGAGTCTGCATATTGTGCTAAGACAATCTGCATCAGAAGACTCTACAAGGTAGACTGATCAGTTATCTGATCAAGTCAGCTCGCACCTGGGGTCAACCAAAATGGTACACCAGACAAGATGAATATTCTACAAAATAAATATCAATCGTCTAACGGACAAATTCTGAAGTGCCGTCTCGCGAAGCCAAGAAGAAAGCAATACGTGTACAAAAAGAGCTGACAATGCGGGATTCGACGCTGCAGACATAAATGGCTCTAATCATGCCTACGGCCACGCCGATATTCGGAGCACGTCACAATCATATCCTACAACCTACCTAATATAGCCCGAAATTCAAATTGCACTCCAACGGCTCTTTGATTTCGTGGTCTATAAAATGGGATTGCTTGTCAAGAAGAGACAGAGGACCGAACACTAAGAACATACCGGATCGAGCAGACTGAAAAAGAAGCAAAAACAATAGAAGAATTTCTGCTCGAAGAACACCATATTTGAAGATTATTCTTAGAGTGTTCATCCCATAGTTCTTAGCAAGAAATCCTATCCACTAGCATTTGGCTACCTAAACACCAGGATAGATTTCCAGTTGGAACCTCAAACATTCTTTACCCAAACTCAAAGTTAGGTTAAGTTTGTCACCGCAAGATTTCAGACTAGGGTTTCTAGTTTCTGATTTCTAATCGGTTGAGTGTGAACTCAATAAATATCTGTTGGGTGTTGGACTAACACAATAAACTAAGTCCAGTTGGTTAAGTTGGTTAAGTTGTTGCCCCTATGTTAAGGGAAGAGTGGACGTAAGACGGGTTTTGTCTGAACCACTATAAAATCTTGTGTGCATTTACTTGCTCTTTATTGCTTTACACTATTCACACAACTGAGCTTAAAATTGCATACATATTCTAAGTTAACATCAGTCTGCACCAAGCAACTTATCTGATCAGGTTGACACCTTAGTCAGCTGATTGAAAACTGACTTGAGAATCTGATTTGATAAAACTGGTTTTTCACACGGGTACTTACAAGCTTCCGCACTCTCAGTTAAACTGACAGATATCAAACTGATCTGCCCTCAAACACTCAGTAAGATTGAACATCAGTCAAACTGACTCACTAGCACTCTGATCAGGCAATCGGCAATCACACCTGATATGCACGAAAAGTTTTTAGAAGTCTATTCACCCCTCCCCTCTAGACTTCTGCCCTCACAAAACCCGTTCGGGACCTACAAGTGGTATCAGAGTAGTGGTTCTACAGACCACTGGCTTTGAGTATCATCGATTCTTGAGGAAGAATCTTTGTGGTCATTTGAACAGATCTTGAAAAATCATTTTCAAAACTCATTCGTTTTCAAAAATCACATTCAGCATGGATAATACCTCTGGTATGTATCATGATTTGCCTAAGTTTTCAATTGATGAGTATGCAGATTGGACTATATATATGTGCAACCATCTGAGATCGATAAGCGGCATAATGATGGAAGTCATTGAACGAGGAGCCATCATCATATATCACGACAACCCAGCGGTTGGAGGAGATCCAGATCATGCACCTGGAAGTCTTGTTCGAAAAATTCCAGCCCTGATGGATGCAGAAGAAAGAAAGTTGTATACTCTAGATACAATCGCCAGGCATATAATCATAAAAACGATGGATAAAGTCACCAAGGAGAAAATAAAGTATCTCAAAATAGCGAAACAAATGTGGGATACTATTGCTGAGATGTGTGAAGGAAATGATCAGATCAAAGACAGCATACTACAAGCTGAACTGGTGAAGTTCGAAAAGCTAAAGATGTTGCCAAACGAGACCATCAACAAACTCGATGGGAGGATCACCATGTCAGTAAACAAGCTACGAGAACTTGGACGAGATATGTCAGACAAAGACATCAACTACAAGATCCTGAGATCTCTTACCAAGAAATGGGACATGAAAGTCACAGTAATCAAGGATTGCCAAGACATTGCAAAGATGAAGTCGAGTAGCTTGTTCCTAAGCCTTAAAGCCCATGAGTTTGATTTAATCGAAATAGGGGAAGCAGATGAAGAAGAGAGGCCTGCTGAAGCCTCAACATCTAAATCAGTTGCATTTAAAACAACCAGCAGCAGATCAAAGGTCACTGAACCAGTTGGAAACATCATAAGCCAAGCTGAACAGATCGCTTTACTTACCAGAAAACTTGAAAGATCAAATATTCAACTTGGTAAGTATCACATATTCTACAAAGATTATCAAGACAGAAGGAACAGGAGGCCAACTGACAGATCACCAGAAAGGTCCAGATCAGACTACCGAAGGGATCACATAGACGATAAAAGAGATGATCGGTCAGATGAGAGAAGAGATAACAGATCTAACAGAAGGAGTTCAGATTACTATCAGAAAGGAAAGTCACCTGACAGATCCTACAGACGGAGTGACTCACCTGGCAGAGGAAGTTCCGTGGATCGTGGATCATGCTTCAACTGCTTGAAACCAGGTCACTACAGCTCCGATTGCCCAGACCTGACTCCCAGAGAAAGAGAAGAGAAGCGAAACAAAAGAGAGCTACGCTTCAAAGACAGAAAAGCCTTGGTAGTTGACACATCAGGAATTGATGATTCCTATCTGCCTTCTGAGGATTCTGGCTACTCATCTGTAGAAGATTTCTGTCTGATAAGCAATGCAAATGATTTCTTCGACCATGAAGATCTGATATTCTCTTCAGATGATGATGAAATCTGCCTGATGGCCAGGGAGGAAGACCAATCTGTGGTAACCTCCAAACCTTCTGTTTTTTCAATTTCCACACCAACTATTATTAGCACACCTGCTGGAGAGATTGACTTGCAGCTCTACTCTGAGCAATTGCTTGATGATCTCTCTGATGCAGTAGACACTTATACAATAATGGAAGCTGAAAATGATAAGCTAAGGATCAGAAATAATCAGCTTGTTAAAGAGAACGATGTCAGTAAAGCTGCTGAACTGAAATCAGCTGAAACTGCTCAGAAGGTAACTGAAGAACTTAAAGTTCTGAAAGTTAAATCTTCTGATCAGGAAAAGCAGATTAAAGATCAGCTAGCAATCAACAAACAGCAAACTGATGATTTCAAAATTCTACAAGCTAAATTTGATGAGCTATTCTGACTACATGAGAGTCTTAAATCTACTGAGGATAGTTTGCGCAAGAAAATAGAGGTTTTCACGAAGTCATCAAAAACCGTTCAAGATATGAACACCTATTTTCGAATGCCGACTAACAAGAAGGGAATTGGGTATGAGAACCCTTCTACATCCTCAAAAGCCCCGTTTGGTTCACTTCAGAAGGGTGTAATCAAACGAGTCTCTGACAAAGATACACTAAAAGCTAAACATGTATCTGATAAGGGAAAGAGACCTGCTGAGCAAGTAAGGCAAGTGCCTAATCAGAAAGGGAACATAAATGAACCTCAACTGATTAAGCAATAACCGAGGAATCAACAGAAGAACCCAGTTCTTCTGAAGAGACCTCAACCTGATCAGCAGATTAGGTATCATAAGAGACAACCTGTAAAAAGGAAATCTAATCTGAGACCCATTCAAGGTCAGCTGCCTAACAAGCAAGCTATAGGTAAACTGCAAAGACCATCTATGCCAAGAAGATATGAATCTTTCAATGGTAGCAGTCGTACCTACCATTATAACCAGAGAGTTAGGGCTGCTGCACCTGAGCCCCACTGGGTTAAAAGAAGACAAAATGTAAAGAAAAATCCCAAGTCTTCTAATTCACTCAAGGCTCACACAAATAATCATACTAATCAGAAAGCATATAAAGAGACGTATGATTATGTTGATGTAGGTCCCGAACGGGTTTTGTGAGGGTGGAAGTCTAGAGGGGAGGGGTGAATAGACTTCTAAAACTTTTCGTGCGGATCAGGTGTGAACTGCAGATTACCCGATCAGAGTGCTAGTGTATCAGTTTAGACTGATGTTCAATATTACTGAGTGCCTAAGGGCAGATCAGTTTGATATCTGTCAGTTTAACTGAATGGTGCGGAAGCTTGTTTTTACCCGTGTGAAAAACCAGTTTTATCAATCAGATTCTTAAGCCAGTTTTCAACCAGTTGACTAAGGTGTCAATCTGATCAGACCAGTTGCTTGGTGCAGACTGAGCTTAACTTAGAATATGTATGCTGTTTTAAACTCAGTTGTGTGACTTGTGTAAAGCAATAAGAAAGCGAGTAAATGCACACAAGACTTTTTTTAGTGGTTCAGACGAAACCCGTCCTACGTCCACTCTTCCCTTAACACAGGGGAACCTTAACCTACTTTAACCTGCGGGACTTATACCCCTCACGGGATGGCCGAGATGTTTACCGAGTTCCCACTCTTACAAACTTAACCTGCGGGACTTATATCCTTCAAAAAGGATGGCCGAGATGTTTACCGAGTTCCCACTCAAGCTTAACCTACGGGACTTATATCCTTTACAGGATGGCCGAGATGTTTACCGAGTTCCCACTCTACAAACGTAACCTGCGGGACTTATATCCTTCAAAAGGATGGCCAAGATGTTTATCGAGTTCACACTCTATACAAACTTAACCTAACTTGCGTTTTGGGTAAAGAATGTTTGAGGGTTCCAACTGGAAATCTATCCTGGTGCTTTAGGTAGCCAAAATGCTAGTGGATAGGATTTCTTGCTAAGAACTAATGGGATGAACACTCTAAGAATAATCTTCAAATGTAGTGTTCTTTGAGCGGAGATTTTACTGTAGCTTTAGCTTCTTTTACGGTGTCTCCGTGTTTGTTCTTTGCTTGTTCTCACTCGTTGGTCCTTGTCTTCAAAGTGAAGATCGATCCCATTTTATAGACCTCGAAATCAAAGAGCCGTTGGAGAGCAATTTGAATTTCGGGCTATATTAGGTAGGTTGTAGGATATGATTGTGACGTGCTCCGAATTTTCGGCGTGGCCGTAGGCATGATTAGCGCCGTTTATGTCCGCAGCGTCGTATCCCGCATTGTCAGCTCTTTTTGTGCACATGTCGCTTTCTCCTTGGCTTCGCGTGGCGGCACTTCAGAAATTTGTCCATTAGACGATTGATATTCCTTTTGTAGAAGATTCGTCTTGTCTGGTGTATCTTTTTGATTGTCACCAGGTGTGAGCTGACTTGATCAGGTAACTGATCAGTCTACCTTGTTTGAGTCTTCAGATGCACATTGTCTTAGCTCAACATGCAGACTCTGCTGAATGTAGGTCTTCAGGTCTTTTGATCTTCAGGTGTCTCTGAGCCTCAGCGTATTCAGTCATACTGAGTCTTCAGGTTTGTTACTAAGTCTTCAGGCTTGTCTGAGTCTTCAGGTTCATCTGAGTCTTCAGGCTTATCTGAGTCTTCAGGTTCATCTGAGTCTTCAGGTTCATCTGAGTCTTCAGTGTCTTCTTGTCTTCACCTGATCTTCTGACTTCTTGTCTTCTGATTTGTGCTTAGTCATCTGATCATCTGAGCTTATCTGGGTCATCTGATACTTCGACCTGACCTTTACATATTGAGTTCCTCCTCAATATGTGACCTATCTTTTACATCAGCTATCTATACATTTCAGCTGGTCATCTTAATCTGATTATAAGTCATCAGTCAGCTAACAGGTCTGACTGGTCCTATTACAACCTGTTTTGGAACTTCCATCAAAACTAAATTACAGATTTCCCAACAATTTCCCCCTTTTTGATGGAACCAAAACACTTAACCATACTTAATCAGAAAAACAGATACCATGAATGGAAATGTAGATAATGCAAACAGTTCATACCTTAGAAGACAATGGGATGTTGTCTTAGAATCAGTGAGATGAAAGATTTCATTCAGATAGGTGTGTACATTGTAGAATACATGAAAAGCGTACCTATCATCTGATTCCAAGTTATCTTCTTCAGGTGTACTTGAACATTTGCAGCTCTTTGGGTATGCCAAACATCCTGTACATCCTTTGCATTAGTTTGTCCAGCTCTTCTTTTCTATGGATTCCTCCTTTTTCAGCAAGTCCATAGTAGATGTTCTTGAATTTAACATGATCTAGCTTTTTGTCTGGACGCAAAGGTGGAAGGAGTATTTCAAAGGGTGGAGCTTCTGGTATTAGTGACATGATTTTGCCTTCTTTCATCACTGTCTGGTAGAAGTCTGGATACTTTGTTTCTAACCAGTTCCGGAATTCATCATCATTTTCAGTCTGATCTTGATGAATTGGAATCTTCTCTAGGATGTAGGCGTCACATAACCATTCTCCTCTGATCTGATCCCATTCTGGAAGCAAATCTTGCCGTGCACAGAGGATGCCTTTAATAGGTGCCGGAAGGGCATTCTTCTCCCAAGCAATCTCCTCAGCTGCAGCTTCGTTCTTCCTTTTCCTTCGGATGTAAGCAATGTTCAGTCCCTTAGCCTCTGCTAACTTTTGCTTCTTGATCGCGGCCTCTCTTATTCTCTGTCTTGTCTGCTCTTGAACTTGTTCAGGAGTCATCTGGCTTTTGGTGGAGAATAGCTGGCCTTGTCTCTGATCTTCCGCAGTTGCTTTCATCATCTTGCCTTTGCCTTTCTTCCTCCTCAGAGTCTGCTCAGGTTCATCTTGTTCGTCTTCTTCAGCTAATTTCTTAGCGAGTTCAAGGCTCTTGGCCTGATCATCAGTTTCCATTCTTTTCTAAACGAACGAGGAAAAGTCTTCAATCTTATCGACTCTGGCAGTAACCTCTGAAAGGGCACTTTTCTGCTCGGCGATCTCTTTACTATGTTGCTCCACAGTTTCTTTCATTTCAGCAACGAGATCGGTAGATGGAGTGGCTGGCAAGTCAGATACAGTGGTTTTTGGTAGAGATGAAAATGTTACCAACTGTGTCTGAGTCTATTTTTCTTCCTTCTCTTTATTCTCTTTTCCTTCCCCCTTTTTGGTTGCATCAAAGAGGTTGGACATCTTGCGGTTCAGAGCAGTTAATTGCCGTGAGATCTCCTATCTGAGTTCTTCGACAACAAGAGGAGTGATCTGAACGGTGGCAGAAGGTGCAGGTGTATAGAAGCGTCTGAGAGCAGTTTCAATTTCCTGTCTTGCTTTTTCTGTAGAAGCTAGAAAATGTTTCCAACTCATATCCAAGTAGTTGTTGGTTTTGTCCAAGGATGCCCAGACACTCTCCAAAAGTACTTGTGTCTGATTGAGCATCTCTGTCTGAACTGAGAGTTTGTCAGACTGGAGTTTGAGCTTCTCAGCAAGAGGATATACTAGTTGCATTACTTCAGCAAGGATGGCATTGTGCATCCCAACTGTGTGACTTCGTTCCTTGTCAACTAGTTTTACTTGCTCATCCTCAAATCGCTTCATCAGATCTGCTGTGAGCGCTGCGAATTTGTCTTCAAATGCAGCCTTGATCCCATCCTGAATCTTCTGAGTATGATGATCTAGGGTATCAGAGCTCATCGTAGCAGTCTGTTCATATGTTGAAGCCTTGCCAAATTGGGTCTCATCTGCAACACCCATTCTTGGTTCATCGGCAATTCCCTCATGATCTTTAGGAGGTTGAACGGTTTCCTCCCTGTTATCTGCAATACCGAACCTTTCGTGAATCAACCATCTGATATCATCATCAGATGCCAATTCAACAACACTTTCAATCCCAGCATTGTTTAGACATTTCAACTCCAAGTCTACAAAGAAATCTGATCCCAGAGTTGTCATTTGAATCAGAAATTCTTTAATGCTCTTCAGTCTGATATCCCTCCAGAACACTATCTCTTCTATCTGTTGCTGGATGCCAGGATGTTGATCCAATTCAGGGCACAGATCCAGCAGATATTCTTTGATCTGTTGCTTCATTATCCTTATGATGGGGCTCTCTGGAGCAGGTGAAGCAAGCACTGTTCTGATGTTGAAAGGATTATGAGAGATGGACACACGTTCGTCGGATCTCTCAGGTTCTTGAGACTTGATCGGGGATTGGGATGTTTGTAGTTCAGGTTCATTTTCAGCGTGTTGAGGGTGTTCAGTTTCCTGAACGGGTTCATTGATTGGTGGTGTGGGAGATGTTGTTCTGATAGGAGAGGGTGAGGGTGAGAAGGTTTTGTGGGGAGAGGATGGTTGTGATGATTTTTGAGGAGAGGGTGATGGTGATTTGGAAGTGGGCGTTGGCGATCTTGCTCTCTGGAAGATCTTGGTGAGAGGCAGAGAATCAGATGGTGATTCTTCCTCAGATTGCTCCACTTCTGTCCCTCTGACAGATTTCTCTCCTTCTGCTGCGATCATATGCTCTTCCCTTACTTCTCTGATAGTTGGCTCAGAGCGGACTGCTATCTCTTTGTCTGATCTTGCTTGCATCAGATCCTTTGTTCTGCTGACTTGCTGGGCAGAACTTGGAGCAGTTTTCAGAGGAGATGAGACTCTCTTCTGACGTTTCCGCTGAGCATCTGGTTTCTTGGCCAGATCCTTCCTCTTCATCCTCTTCTCTGAAATGGTCTTTTCCTGCATTTCAGACGATACAGTTGCCTTATCTTTTCCCTTCTTTTCTCCCTTGGGTTTGGGCACATAAGGAGTCGGATCCTCATCAGCTTGTCCAGGTAGGGACTCATCTTTGCCCAGTATGGCCTTGTGCTTTGCTTGGTAGATCTTTGCTCCATTCTCGTTCCATTCATAATTCTGTGGCAGCTTGTCTGACAGAATGATAGAGATTTTGTGTATGAATGAGCACTTGGAAGATAAGCACACTTCATTGCTCTGGTCAGTTCGAACTTCCCGGAGTCTTTTTGTAGACGTGTTTTGACCATACCCAACCAATCAATATCTGAAGCCTTCTTGATTATTGCAGCCATGACACTTATCTTGTACGAAGTGACCGCATCAAGGCTGTATGTTGAGCACATGATCACCTTCTGAACGATCTCAAGAAGAAGACGATACTTTCTCTTCAGGTAGGAGGCTTTGACGTTCGTCGTGTTCTCCTTATTTGCTGGTCTTAATAACTCGGCTTCAAGAAATTTCTTTTCTCTTACAGCAGTCGTGTAGGTCTCTGGATTGATGCTTCCTCAAGTTAGGCCGAATATCCTTTGAAGATCGTCATTCGACACTCGAACTTCCATTCCGCCAACGGAAGAAATCAGGTCAGCATCATCGTCTTCATCCCTCTGTAGATTGTAGAGAAACTCCAGGGCTTCATGGGTGTGAACGATGTTCTGATGTGTAGAGCAATATCGTTCCAGTCCACACGCTCGTAAGCACTCTAGAATTTCCAGCGATTCTGAATCTGAGGTGATGGTGAAGACTACGTACTTTTCATCAATGATGTCTTTCTTAATCGATGCAAAGTTGCTGTACTTTTTCCCTTGGCCCGGTCGTGAAACAAGATGTGCCATTTCTGTACGATATGCAAATTGATGTTTAGTTTGAGTAAGATATTTCAATAAATTCAGTCAAACTAGTAATCTTAGCATCAATTTAGCAAATAAGCGTTTAGATCTAATAAAAATTACAGAAATACAGCATCACAGCTTGTAAACCTAGGTACCAGAGAAAAATTGAGATCATGCAATTAATTAAAACAAGAAATTACCATAAATTGATTCGAAATAATTAGAAATCGGAAGAGTAGAATCAAAAGATTTCGAAGGTAATTCTCTGAAGATTTAAAAAAATGATCTTTTAAGAGCTTTGAGAAGACGAAGTAATGGAAAGCGGTTTTCTGAGAAAGATTTGGATTTTATAGAATACGAGGGAAAACCTTTTTACACAACTTTCCAAAGTACTCAAGTATCCGTGTTTTGAAATCGATGGCTGAGATTAGTCGGCAAAAAAGTATTTTGATCGCACGGTTGAGAAAAGTAGTATTCTCATTTTCCGGACTCAAAAATTCGCAATAAAACGTTTTGAAAACATTTTCCCAAGTCCGCATTAAAAGCTTTGCAGAGCATGAGTCATGAACAGAGTAAAATAAATTAATTATATAAATAACGCATATAAGGTATTCAGAAAGAGATAAATAAGTGAACGTATCTGACTGATTGATATTGTAATCAATCAGTTACCACGGTGATCTGATCTGGTACTTTGTTGACTTATCTGATGGTTGTCTTATGCATTTCCCAACAATATCTCACTTATCTGATCAGATTCTTGCTTGAAACATTTCGCCACTTATCTGATCCTCTTATCTGATACTCTTTATCCTTCAGTCTTCTTCTAATCAACTCGCATTTACTGAAGTCAACTCCCGCCAAAACTTTTACTTCGGGGAGTCCAAAAGTCGCCTCGATTCCCAAATCGGAGCAATTTGACATTCCGTAATAATGGCATAGATACGCTGTGATTTAATCACACCGTTAACTCATCCAGCCATTAGCCGCGTATTCCTAACGCGTTGTCGATGCAAATTTCTCTTAAGATCTTCTGAAAAGATAAAATTTGCATTTATACCCCTAATTTCCTTCTATAATTTAGACTGGGGTGTTAGGCAAACAACACAGCATAAACCATTTCATCTTCTTTAGCATATCCTTCATACTTTTCCGATGAGTTCCTTATTTCCGGTGAAACTTCCGGTGGGAACCTTTAGCCCTTTTCCAATGAATTCAGCTTCTCAAATCAACCCTGTGTGTTCCTTCACACTGCTTTCGTCGTCATCTAAGATTTCACATACGATCAATGCTAAGCTTCTTTACCACCGTGGAGGCGGATTTGCTAAGGCAAATGAGAAGGCACTTCTCCTAACCGTATGCACCTTGTGTGCCTATCGAGATGACGGAATTAACATCAACAGACTTAGTCTGAAACAAAAAGTGAGTTTGGTATATGGTCTGCATCAGTCAACAGCTGATCTCCATATATCAAGCTCAATTTTTGCATGCGACATAAGTGTCCATTTGGTCCTTGTGACCAAACCTATGGCACTGTGCCCCATTTAATAGCTGGAGAGCCCGTTGATTTCATGTCTGAGGGCTCCTGGCTTGGACATCCTTCAAAGCCTCTCTTGCTCCTCCCTTCGAAGCTTTTGAGATTGGCTCAGGATTCTGGAAACCTCTCTGACGCCTCTTCTAGGACCGAGGGAAAATGAGAGCATCATACCTTGAATTCTCTCTCGCGTTCCCTGTCTAGGGTTGTCTTAGGGCTGATGGTTTATGTATTGACCTCCGGGTCTTCTTGTACTTGTAATACCACTTGAAGATAGCTTGTAGCATTTGTAGCTTGTGATATCACTTGTAACTTGTAAATCTAACCTCCGGGTCTTTATCAATGAAAAACTCTATTATTCCATTGCTGTGTTGTTTCTTCTGACTTATGCGATCTGTAGCTTTACTCTTGACTTGCTTGTTGACTGCATCTTTAATCGACTTATAAAGTAATCTTCCAATCTGATCAGTTCCCCCTTAATCTGATATGTCTTGAACTGATCTGCCCTTTGTCTGAACTTCAGATCGTCTACTTATCTGAATTTCTGATCTGCTCCTTATCTGAACTTCAGATCGGCTCCTCGTCTGGTTGTCTGATCAGTTGAGATTCCTAACTCAACTGATTCCACTTAACCTGGTTAGTCTTTTAACCAACTGGTTTTGGAGATCAGTCCTTCAACCATATCTGGTGCATTTTCCAAGATCGAGAAGCCCTAGCTCGTTGCATAACTCTCTCGAATCGATCTCAATTAAGCGGCTTGGTTAAGATATCGACTTTTCATGCTTGTCAGTATGGATCTTTTCCATCCCGATATTCTTCTTTTCAACGTGATCTCTGATAAAATGGTGTCTGACATCCACATGCTTGCATCTTGTATGTAGAACAAGATTCTGAGTGATTGCAATAGCACTATTATCATCACGTAATATAGGTACGCGTCCTTAGCTACGATGTTGTAATCCTCACCGCCGACTTAGCCAGAGCGATTTGGGAAACAACAAATTTTCCTCGCAACCATATATTCTACTTCAAGAGTAGATGTCGCAGAATCGATGTCTCGCTTTTTCGAAAAACCAAGAGATCGGTTTATTTCCCGGAACCGACATGAACCCGAGGTTGACTTCCCATCGATTCTCGCAACCTCCGTGAATCTGAATCGAAATACCCACTAAGCTCTAGATTGTCATCCGATGGGTAAAAAAACCAAGGTTTACAAATCCCTTTCAGATACTTGAGAATCCGCTTTTAGTCGCTTTCTAGGTGGCTTTTGCATTGATTTGCTTTGAAATCGCACATACACCTACCGAGCGAAATAATGTCCGGTCTGGCCGGGCAACAGTATAAAAGTGATCCAATTAGAGCTCTATATTCTTTCTGATTCGTTTTCTGACCATCTTCATCTGGATCCATCTTGAACCCGGTCATCATGGGAATTCTGGCTTCCTTGCAATGTTGAACTCCAAACTTTGCTAGTAGATTCCTTGTGTACTTCGCCTGGAAGATGAATATCCCTTCTGTACTCTATTTAACTTGTAAACCCAGAAAGCAATTCATCTGACCCATCATGGACATCTCGAACTTCCCTTGCATCAACTTGCTGAACTTCTCACATAGCTTCTTCTTGGGAGATCCGAAGATGATGTCGTCCACGTAAGTCTGAATCATCAGAATATCTTCTCCATCTTCTATTCTGAATAAGGTTCTGTCCACTATTCCTTTAGTGAACCCGCTGTTTATCAAGAACTGAGAGAGTGTATCATACCAAGCTCGAGGAGCTTGTTTCAGGCCGTAAAGAGCTTTCCTTAAATGGTACACTTGGTTGCCTTTTTCAAAGCCTGGAGGTTGTTCGACATAAACTTCCTCTGCTAGTACCCCATTTAAGAATGCACTCTTTACATCCATCTGATACACAATGAACCCTCTGTGGGCAAAGATATGCCGAAATGACCGAATGGCTTTAAAGGCGAGCGACTGGTGAAAAGGTCTAATCATAATCAATTCCTTCTGATTGAGAATACCCCTTAGCAACAAGTCTTACCTTATTCCTGGTTATGAAATTTTTCTCATCTCTCTTGTTCTTGAATACCCACTTCGTGCCAATTACGTCTTGATGAGTTGGTCTGTCCACCAATTTCCAAACTTGATTCCTCTCAAACTGTTCCAGCTCCTCCTGCATGGCTAGAATCCACTTTTGCGTCTTGTAGAGCTTCCTCTCAGAAGTTGGTTCCTTCAAAGACGATAGCAATAAAGATACATGGCACTTTCACCAATCGATGTCTAGTTTTGACTTTATCGATGGGTCTCCAATAATCGATCGGTTGGATGACCGTAATCCAGTCCTTCGCTTACGATGTCGTCTGTTTGGAGAACATCATCCATATCTGATAGTTCATTACTAGTGATTGGGAGTGGTGCGGAATTATGATCCACTTGATAAGAACATGTCTCAGCTGATGTTGGGCTCATCATGTGCTGATGTCTATTCGTAGGAACTTCAGGAGTTCCCCCTGAACTAGATGGTTCGGTTGATATTTATCTCGGTAACAACTTCTTCAATCGATTGCCAGCGTACCTTAGGGTCCGATTGACTCTTTGAATCGCCAAAGATCAAGTTACGGGATGTACACTTTTACGTGTTCAGCTTCTTTCTCCTTGATGCTTAGCTAATCCATTTTTGGCGTGTCAGATAGCGGTTGATCTGGTACGGCTTGTTCTGAGGCAGCTTTCTCTTGTTCAGAAGATGTCTCATCAAAAACCACATGGGGTGTTTCTTCCACAACTAGAGTTCGTTTGTTGTAAACTCTGAAAGCCTTGCTGGATGAGGAATATCCTAAAAATATACCCTCATATGACTTGGCCTCAAAAGTCTTCATCTGACTTTTCCCATTGTTGTGAATGAAACACTTGCACCCAAAAACATGGAAGTATGAAACACGAGGTTTTCCGTCCTTCCACAGTTCATAAGGTGTTTTGAAGTGAGTCTTAGTCAGAGAAAATCTGCTTACGAGTATAGCATCTTTGTGTTTATTATTTCCTTAAAACGGCTTGGTGTGGCATGTTCAAAACACATAGTCTTGAAAGAACTTCCTTGAGAGTTCTGTTTCTCCGCTCGCTACTCCATTTTGTTGTATGGCGTTCTTGCGGTGACGTTTCATGTTGTATACCAAACTCAGTGCAAAAATCAGTAATAAAGGAATTCAGGAACTTTGTACCTTTATCTGATCTGATTTTTACTATGCTGACACTCTTCTCGTTTTGTAGCTTCTTGAGCTGCTCGGGTATCTTTGTCGTTGTCTCGTTCTTCTTGTATAAGAATACAACCCAAGTAAACTTGGAATAATCATCCACGATTACAAGAGTATATTTGCGTCCACTGAGACTGACTGGTGTAACTGGTCCGAATAGATCCATATGGAGCAGTTGCAGTACTCTACTGGATGCTGGTCCAGGTATTCCCTTGAATGAGGCTTTAACTTGTTTTCCCTTCTGACATGCGACACATGTCTGATCTTCGGAGAATATCTCATTCGGAAGTCCCTCAACCAAAGACATCCTAGCTATTTTGTTAAGAGTCTTGAAGTTCAGATGACTCATTCTTTTGTGCCAGAGCCAACTGCTACTTTTAGAACTCTTAACAATTAAGCATGTATTCCTTGGGCAACTGTTCCAATCTGCTATGCAGATCGTGCCTTTCCTTGAACCAGTTAACAAGATTTGTTGAGTGGCTCGATTCCTTATCGTACACTTGTCGCTCGAGAACTCAAAGTTGAATCCGTTGTTGCAGAATTGTGATACTGATAGTAGATTGTGCTTTAATCCTTCGACATACGAGACTCCAGTTACTTGTACATCATCATTCTCTAAGGTTCCGAATCCGTTGGTAAAACCAAAGTTATCATCACCGAAGAGTACACGTGGGCCTTCTTGTTATTTGTAAGAGCGAAGGAGATGTTTGCTTCCAGTCATGTGCCTTGAGCATCCACTATCGATGTACCAGATAGTTGCTTGTGCACCTCCTTTGTTGGCCAGTCCCACGCGAACCTGCAATCAAATCAGGCTTTAGGTACCCCTTTGGAATTGGGTCCTGGGGGGTTAGTGGTGGATTTAGGGATCCACACAAATAGAGCACTTCTTTGAAAACCTGATAGATTAGAAGGTCTGATTTGTCTCCCATACATATCAACATAATCATACGTCTCTTTATATGCTTTCTGATTAGTATGATTATTCGTGTGAGCCTTGGATGACTTAGAAGACTTGAGATTTTTCTTTATATTTTGTCTTCTTTTAATCCAGTGTGGCTCAGGTGCAGTAACCCTAGATCTTTGGTTATAAGGGTATGTACGACTGCTACCATCGAAAGATTCATATCTTTTTGGCATAGGTGGTCTTTGCAGTTTACCTATAGCTTGCTTATTAGGCAGCTGACCTTGATTGGGTCTCAGATTAGATTGCCTTCTTACAGGTTGTCTCTTCTGATACCTAATCTGCGGATCAGGTTGAGGTTTCTTCAGAAGAACTGGGTTCTTCTGTTGATTCTCTACCGATGCTTAATCGATTAGGGGTCCATTTCTGTTCCCTTTCTGATTAGGCACTTGTCTTACTTGCTCAGTAGGTCTTTTTCCCTTATCAGATACAAGTTTAGCTTTTTGTGTATCTTTGTCAGAGACTCATTTGATTACACCCTTCTGAAGTGAATCAAACGGGGCTTTTGAGGATGTAGAAGGGTTCTCATACCCAATTCCCTTCTTGTTAGTCGGCGTTCAAAAATAGGTGTTCATTTCTTGAACGGTTTTAGATGACTTCGTGAAAACCTCTATTTTCTTGCGCAAACTATCCTCTGTAGATTTTAGACTCTCATGTAGTGGAATAGCTCATCAAATTTAGCTTGAAGGATTTTGAAATCATCGACTTGTTGTTTTTTGTTGATTGCTAGTGATCTTTGATTGGCTTCTCCCGTCGAAGATTTAACTTTCGAGAATGTTAAGTTCCTCGCCACCTTTCGAAAGCGTTTCAATGATTTCGATTCAAGAGCTTTTATGAGAGCGTTCTCTTTAACAAGTTGATTATTTTTGATCCTTAGCTTGTCATTTTCAGCTTCCACTATAGTATAAGTGTCTACTGCATCAGAGAGATCATCAAGCAATTGCTTTCGAGTAGAGCCGCAAGTCAATCTCTCCAAAGCAGTGTGCTAATAATAACGAGTGTGGAAATTGAAAAAAGAAAAGCTTGGAGGTTACCTCAGATTGGTCCTCCTTGGCCATCGAGCGGAACTTCATCGTCATCCTCAAGAGAATATCGATCTTCATGTTCGTGGAAGTCAACAAGATTCTTATCGATGGCGAAGTCTTCTCTGAAGAGTAGCCAGAATCCTCAGAAGGCAGATAGGAATCATCAATTCCAGATGTGTCAGCGACCAGTGCTTTTCTATCTCTGAGGCGTTGCTCTCTTTTGTTCCATTTCTCTTCTCTTTCTCTGAGGAGCCGTCGAGGCGGTCGGTCTTTGTAGTGACTGGTTTCTCGCGATTGAAGCATGATCCTCGATCTCGGAACTTCCTCTGCCCGGTGAGTCATCCGTCATAGGATCTGTCCGTGACTTCCTTTTTCGATGGTAATCTGAACTCCTTCTGTCAGATCTGTTATCTCTTCTCTCATCTGTCAGATCATCTCTTTGATCTCTTCGATCATCAGATCTAGTTCTTTCTCGTGATCTGTCAGTTGGCCTCCTGTTTCTTTGATAGTCACTGTAGAATCTCCGATACTTACCAAGTTGAGTATTTGTTCTTTCAAGTTTCACAGTAGCGAGTGATCTATTCGCTGACCCATTATGTTTCCAATGAGTTCGGTGGCCTTCGATCTGTCACTTTGGTTGCTTTAAATGCAACTGATTTAGACGTTGAGGCTTCAGCAGGCGTCTCGTCTTCATCTACTTGTCCTCTTTCGATTAAATCGAACTCGTGAGCTTTAAGGCTTAGGAACAAGCTACTCGGCTTCATCTTTGAAATGTCTTGGCAATCCTTGATTACCGTGACTTTCATGTCCCATTTCTTGGTGAGAGATCTTAAGATCTTGTAGTTGATATCTTTGTCTGACATCTCTCTACCAAGTTCTCATAGTTTATTTACTGACATGGTGATCCTCCCATCGAGCTCGTTGATGGTCTCGTTGGGCAACATCTTTAACTTTTCGAACTTCACCAGTTCAGCTTGTAGTCGGATGTCTTTGATCTGATAATTTCCTTCGCATATCTCAGCAAGAGTATCCCACATTGCTTTTGCGGTTTTGAGATACTTTATCTTCTCCTTGGTGACTTTATCCATCGTCTTCATGATTATATGCCTTGTGATTGTATCTAGAGTATAAAACTTTCTTTCTTCTGCATCCATCAGGGCTGGGCTTTTTCGCACAAGACTTCCCGTGGCAAAATCTGGATCTCCTCCAACTGCTGAGTTGTCGTGATATATGATGATGGGTCCTCGTTCAATGACTTCCATCATTCTGCCGCTTATCGATCCTAGATGGTTACACATATATATGGCCCAATCTGCATACTCATCAATTGAAAACTTAGGTAAATCATGATACATGCCAGAGGTATTATCCATGCTGAGTGATTTTGAAAACGAATGAGTTTTGAAAACTGTTTTTCAAGATTTGTTCAAATGACCACAAAGATTCTTCCTCAAGAATCGATGATATTCAAAGTCAGTGGTCTGTAGAACCACTGCTCTGATACCACTTGTAGGTCCCGAACGGGTTTTGTGATGGTGGAAGTCTAGAGGGGAGGGGTGAATAGACTTCTAAAACTTTTCGTGCGGATTAGGTGTGAACTGCAGATTACCCGATCAGAGTGCTAGTGTATCAGTTTAGACTGATGTTCAATCTTACTGAGTGCCTGAGGGCAGATCAGTTTGATATCTGTCAGTTTAACTGAATGGTGCGGAAGCTTGTTTTTACCCGTGTGAAAAACTAATTTTATCAATCAGATTCTTAAGTCAGTTTTCAACCAGTTTACTAAGGTGTCAATCTGATCAGATCAGTTGCTTGGTGCAGACTGAGCTTAACTTAGAATATGTATGCTATTTTAAACTCAGTTGTGTGACTTGCGTAAAGCAATAAGAAAGCGAGTAAATGCACACAAGACTTTTTATAGTGGTTCAGACGAAACCCATCCTACGTCCACTCTTCCCTTAACACAGGGGAACCTTAACCTACTTTAATCTGTGGGACTTATACCCCTCACGGGATGGCCGAGATGTTTACCGAGTTCCCACTCTTACAAACTTAACCTGCGGAACTTATATCCTTCAAAAAGGATGGCCGAGATGTTTACCGAGTTCCCACTCTTTAACCTGCGGGACTTATATCCTTCAAAAGGATGGCCGAGATGTTTACCGAGTTCCCACTCAAGCTTAACCTACGAGACTTATATCCTTTACAGGATGACCGAGATATTTACCGAGTTCCCACTCTACAAACGTAACCTGCGGGACTTATATCCTTCAAAAGGATGGCCGAGATGTTTATCGAGTTCACACTCTATACAAACTTAACCTAACTTGCATTTTGGGTAAAGAATGTTTGAGGGTTCCAACTGGAAATCTATCCTGGTGCTTTAGGTAGCCAAAATGCTAGTGGATAGGATTTCTTGCTAAGAACTAATGGGATGAACACTCTAAGAATAATCTTCAAATGTAGTGTTCTTTGAGCGGAGATTTTGCTGTAGCTTTAGCTTCTTTTACGTTGTCTCCGTGTTTGTTCTTTGCTTGTTCTCACTCGTTGGTCCTTGTCTTCAAAGTGAAGATCGATCCCATTTTATAGACCTCGAAATCAAAGAGCCGTTGGAGAGCAATTTGAATTTCGGGCTATATTAGGTAGGTTGTAGGATATGATTGTGACATGCTCCAATTATCGGTCGTGGCCGTAGGCATGATTAGCGCCATTTTTGTCCGCAGCGTCGTATCCAGCATTGTCAGCTCTTTTTGTGCACGTGTCGCCTTCTCCTTGGCTTCACGAGGCGGCACTTCAAAATTTGTCCGTTAGACGATTGATATTCCTTTTGTAGAAGATTCGTCTTGTCTGGTGTATCTTTTTGATTGTCACCAGGTATGAGCTGACTTGATCAGGTATCTGATCAGTCTACCTTGTTTGAGTCTTCAGATGCACATTGTCTTAGCTCAACATGCAGACTCCGCTGAATGTAGGTCTTCAGGTCTTTTGATCTTCAGGTGTCTCTGAGCCTCAGCGTATTCAGTCATACTGAGTCTTCAGGTTTGTTACTGAGTCTTCAGGCTTGTCTGAGTCTTTAGGTTCATCTGAGTCTTCAGTGTTTTCTTGTCTTCACCTGATCTTCTGACTTCTTGTCTTCTGATTTGTGCTTAGTCATCTGATCATCTGACCTTTTCTGGGTCATCTGATACTTCGACCTGACCTATACATATTGAGTTCCTCCTCAATATTTGACCTATGTTTTACATCAGCTATCTATACATTTCAGCTGGTCATCTTAATCTGATTCTAAGTCATCAGTCAGCTAACAGGTCTGACTGGTCCTATTACAACCTGTTTTGGAACTACCATCAAAACTAAATTACATATTTCCCAACAGTTGATATATATGGGAGACAAATCAGGCCTTCAAATCTATCTGATTACCATAGAAGTGCCCTGTTTGTGTGGATCCCTAAATCCACCACTAACCCTCCAGGACCCAATTCCAAAGGGGTACCTAAAGCCTGATTCGATTGCAGGTTCGCGCGGGACTAGCCAACAGAGGAGGTGTACAAGCAACTATCTGGTACATCGATAGTGGATGCTCAAGTCACATGACTGGAAGCAAACATCTGCTTAGCTCTTACAAAGAACAAGAAGGCCCACGTGTACTCTTCGGTGATGATAACTTTGGTTTTACCAAAGGATTCAGAACCTTAGAGAATGATGATGTACAAGTAACTGGAGTCTCGTATGTCGAAGGATTAAAGCACAATCTACTATCAGTATCACAATTATGCTACAACGGATTCAGCGTTGAGTTCTCGAGTGATAAGTGTACGATTAGGAATCGAGCTACTCAATAAATCTTGCTAACTAGTTCAAGGAAAGGCACGATCTACACAGCAGATTGGAACAGTTGCCCAAGCAATGCATGCTTAATTGTTAAGAGTTCCAAGAGTAGCAGATGGCTCTGGCACAAAAGAATGAGTCATCTGAACTTTAAGACTCTTAACAAGATAGCTAGGGTGCCTTTGGTTGAGGGACTTCCGAATGAGATATTTTCAAAGGATCAGACATGTGCCGCATGTCAGAAAGGAAAACAAGTTAAAGCCTCATTCAAGGGAATACCTGGACCAGCATCCAGTAGAGTACTGCAACTGCTCCATATGGATCTATTCGGACCAGTTACACCAGTCAATCTCAGTGGACGCAAATATACTCTGGTAATCGTGGATGATTATTCCAAGTTTACTTGGGTTGTATTCTTATACAAGAAGAACGAGACAACGACAAAGATACCCGAGCTGCTCAAGAAACTACAAAACAAAAAGGGTGTCAGCATAGTAAAAATCAGATCAGACAAAGGTACAAAATTCCTGAACTCTTTTATTACTGATTTTTGCACTGAGTTTGGTATACGGCATGAGACATCAGCTGCAAGAATGCCACAACAAAATGGAGTAGCAGAACGGAGAAACAGAACTCTCAAGGAAGCTGCTCGCACTATATTAGCTGAACATGCGACACCAAGCCGTTTCTTGGCAGAAGCAATCAATACTGCATGCCACACTCAGAACAGATGTTCTCTGACTAAGACTCACATCAAAACACCCTATGAACTGTGGAAGGGCATAATACCTCGTGTTTCTTACTTCCATGTTTTTGGGTGCAAGTGTTTCATACACAACAATGGGAAGAGTCAGTTGAAGACTTTTGAGGCCAAGTCAGATGAGGGTGTATTCTTAGGATATTCCTTATCTAGTTAGACTTTCAGGGTTTACAACAAACGAACCCTAGTTGTGGAAGAAACACCCCATGTGGTCTTTGATGAGACATCTTCCGAACAAGAGAAAGCTGCCTCAGAATAAGCAGTACCAGATCAACCAGTACCTGATACGTAGAAAATGGATCAGCTAAGTATCAAGGAGAAAGAATCTGAACACGTAACAGTGTATATCCCAGAACTTGATCTTGCTGATTCACTAGGTCAATCAGACCCTAAGGTACGCACAACTGTCAGTGTAGAAGTTGGTACAGCTGAGACAGTATCAACTGAACCATCTGGTTCAGGGGGAACTCCTGAAGTTCCTACGAACAGACATCAGCACATGATGAGTCCAACATCAGCTGAGACATGTTCTTATCAAGTGGATCATAATTCCGCACCACTCCCAATCACTAGTAATGAACTAATATCAGAAGAGGATGATGTTCTCCAAACAAACGCAAATCAGAATTACCAGTCATCCAACTGGATTACCAGTCATCCAACTGATCTGATTATCAGAGACCCATCTGATAGAGTCAAAACTAGACATCAGATTGGTGAAAGTGCCATGTATTGTTGTTAACTGTCCTTGAAGAAACCAACTTCAGTACAGGAAGCTCTACAAGACGCAAGCTGGATTCTAGCCATGCAAGAGGAACTGGAACAGTTTGAAAGGAATCAAGTTTGGAAACTTGTGGACAGACCAACTCATCAAGACGTGATTGGCACGAAGTGGATATTCAAGAACAAGAGAGATGAGAATAATATCATAACCAGGAATAAGGCAAGACTTGTTGCTAAGGGGTATTCACAATCAGAAGGAATTGATTATGATGAGACCTTTGCACCAGTCGCTCGCCTAGAAGCCATTCGGCTGTTTCTGGCATATGCTGCCCACATAGGGTTCATTGTGTATCAGATGGATGTAAAGAGTGCATTCTTAAATGGGGTACTTGCAGAGGAAGTTTATGTTGAACAACCTCCAGGCTTTGAAAAAGGCAACCAAGTGTACCGTTTAAGGAAAGCTCTTTATGGCCTGAAACAAGCTCCTCGAGCTTGGTATGATACACTCTCTCAGTTCTTGATAGACAACGGTTTCACTAAAGGAATAGTGGACAGAACCTTATTCAAAATAGAAGATGGAGAAGATATTCTAATGGTTCAGATTTACGTGGACGACATCATCGTCGGATCTCCCAACAAGAAGCTATGTGAGAAGTTCAGCAAATTGATGCAAAGGAAGTTTGAGATGTCCATGATGGGTCAGATGAATTACTTTCTGGGTTTACAAGTCAAGCAGAGTACAGAAGGGATATTCATCTGCCAGGTGAAGTACACAAGGAATCTACTGGCCAAGTTTGGAGTTCAACATTGTAAGGAAGCCAGAATTCCCATGATGACCGGGTTCAAGATGGATCAAGATGAGGATGGTCAGAAAACTAATCAGAAAGAATATAGGGCTCTGATTGGATCTCTACTATACCTGACTGCCAGCAGACCAGATATCACTTTTGCAGTAGGTGTATGTGCCAGATTTCAAGCAAATCCAATGCAAAGCCACCTAGAAGCAGCTAAGCGGATTCTCAAGTATCTGAAGGGACAAGAAACCTTGGTTTATTTTACCCATCGATGATGATAATCTAGATCTTAGTGGGTATTCTCGATTACGACATCGAGGTTGCGAAATCGACGAAAAGTCAACCTCGTGTTCATGTAATGGTTTAAGGAAATAAACTGATCTCTTGGTTTTCGAAGAAGCAGACATCAGTTGTGACATCTACTACTGAAGCAGAATATATGGCTGCAGGAAGATGTTGTTCCCAACTGCTCTGGCTAAGTCAGCAGCTGAGGGATTACAACATCGTAGCTAAGGATGTACCTATATTCTGTGACAGTAATAGTGTTATTGCAATCACTCAGAATCCTGTTCTACATACAAGATGCAAGCATGTGGATGTCAGACACCATTTTATCAGAGATCACGTTGAAAAGAAGAATATCAGGATGGAAAAGATCCATACTGACAAGCAGAAAGTTGATATCTTAACCAAGCCGCTAGCTGAGATCAGATTCAGAGAGTTATGCAATGAGCTAGGGCTTCTGGATCTTGGAGAAAAAGCACCAGAAATGTTTGGTGGACTGGTCTCCAGAACCAGTTGGTTAGAAGACTAACGAAAGCTAAGAGGAATCATTGAGTTAGGAATCTCAACTGATCAGACGATCAGACGAGGAGCCGATCTGAAGGTCAGACAAGTAGCCGATATGAAGTTCAGATAAGAAGCCGATCAGAAAGTCAGACAAGTAGCCGATCTGAAGTTCAGATAAGGAGCAGATCAGTTCAAGATATATCGAAGGGAACTGACGATTGAAAGTTACACTCTATAAGTCGATTAAGCTATAGTCAACAAGCAAGCAGTACAAGTTTAAAGCTACAGATCGCATAAGTCAGAAGAAGCAACACAACAATGAAATAACAGAATTTTTCATTGATAAGGACCCGGAGGTCAGATTTACAAGTTACAAGTGATATCACATGCTACCTACAAGCTATTTTCAAGTGGTATTACAAGCTACAAGTACAAGAAGACCCGGAGGTCACTACATAAACCATAAACCATAAACCATAAGCCAACCCAAGGTAGGGAAGGGGAGAGAGAGAGTTCAAGAGCTTGATGCTCTCATTATCCCCTGACCCTAAAAGGGGCGTGAGAGGCCTTAAGGAAAAACTCTGAGCCACCCTCAGAGCTTCGGAGTGAGGAGCGAGAGCGACCTTGAAGGTTTTCTGTGCCAGGAGCCCCTAGACTTAAAATCAATGGGCTCTCCAGCTGTTAAATGGGGCACAATGCCACAGGTTTGGTCACAAGGACCAAACGGACACTTGTGTCGCATGCAAAAATTGGACTTGATATACAAAGATCAGCTGTTATCTGATCAAGATCGTATACCAAACTCATGTTTTGTTTCAGACTGAGTCTGTTGATGTTAATTCAGTCATCTCGATAGGCGCACAAGGTGCATACGGTTAGGAGAAGTGCCTTCTCATTTGCCTTAGCAGATCCGCCTCCACTGTGGTAAAGAAGCTTTGCATTGATCGTATGTGTAATCTTTGATGATGACGAAAGCAGTGTGAAGGAACACACAGGGTTGATTTGAGAAGCTGAATTCATTGGAAAAGGGTTAAAGGTTTTTGCCGGGAGTTTCACCGAAATAAGGAATTCATCGGAAAGCATGGAGTATAAGCTAAAGAAAGATGAATGGTTTATGTTGTGTTGTTTGCCTAACACACCAGGCCAATTTATAGAAGAAAATTAGGGGTATAAATGCAAATTTACTTTCTCGGAAGACCTTAAGAGAAATTTGCATCGACAACGCGTAAGGAACAAGCGGGGTTGGATGAGTTGACGGTGTGAGTAATCACAACGTATCTATACCATTATTACGGAATGTCAAATCGCGCCGATTTGGGAATCGAGGCGACTTTTTGACTCCCCAAAGTAAATGTTTTGACGGGAGTAGACTTAAGTGCATCGGAAATGTGGCCTGAATGGAAGAAGACTGAAGGATGAAGTGTATCAGATAAGTGGATCAGATAAGTAACGAAATGGTTCGAGCAAGAATCTGATCAGATAAGTGGAATATTGTTGGGAAATGCTTAAGGCTACCATCAGTAAGGTCAACAAGTACCAGATTAGATCACAGTGGTAACTGGTTGATTACAATATTAATCAGTCAGATACGTTTCTAATTTATCCCTTTCTGAACATCTTATATGCATTATTTTTTAAATAAAATGGTTTTCACTCTGTTTTCTTAACTTTATGACGCATTGAATGCAAAATTTTTAATGCGGACTTGGGAATGTGTATTTAATGCGTTTTATTGCGAATTTTCGAGTCCGAAATACGAGAAGACTACTTTTCTCAGCTGTGCGATCAAAACCTTTTTCGGCCGACTAATCTCAGCCACTGATTTTCAAATCACGGATACTTTAGTACCTTTGGAAAGTTGTACAAAAAGTTTTCCCTCGCATACTATATATCCGAATCTTTCTCAGAAAACTTCTTTCCACTACTTCGTCTTCTCAAAGCTCTTAAAAGATCAATTTTTTTCAAAATCTTCAGAAAGTTACCTTCAAAACCAATTGATTCTACTTTCACGATTTCTCATTTCAACGAATCAATTTATGGTAATTTCTCGTTTAAATACTGCATAATTTCAATTCACTCTGGTACCTAGGTTTACAAGTCGTGATGATATGTTTCTGTGATTTATATTGGATCTATACTCTTACTTGCTAAATTGATGCAAAGACTACAGGTTTGACTGAATTTATTGAAATATTTTACTCAAACTAAATATCAATTTGCATATTGTACAGAAATGGCATATCTTGTTCCACGATCGGGCCAAGGGAAGAAGTTCTGCAACTTTGCATCGATGAAGAAAGACATCATTGATGAGAAGTATGTAGTTTTCACAATCACCTCAGATCCTGAATCGTTGGAAATTCTGGAGTGCTTGCGAGCGTGTGGACTTGAACGATATTGCTCTACACATCAGAACTTAGTCCACACACATGAAGCCCTGTAGTTTCTATACAATCTGCAAAGGGATGAAGACATTGTTGCTGACCTGATTTCTTCCGTTTGTGGACTGGAAGTACGAGTATCGAATGATGATCTCTAGAGAATCTTCGGTCTAACTCGAGGAAGCATCAACCTAGAGACCTACACGACTGATGTAGGAGAAAAGGAATTTCTTGAAGCCGAGCTGTTGAGACCAGCAAACAAGGAGAGTACGATGAATGTCAAAGCCTCATACCTGAAGAGAAAATATCGCCTTCTCCTTGAGATTGTTCAGAAGGTGATAATGTGCTCAACTTACAGTCTTGATGCTATCACTTCCTATAAAATTAGTGTCATGACAACAATAATCAAGAAGGCTTCAGATATAGATTGGTTGGATATGGTCAAGGCACGTCTACGGAAAGACTTGGGGAAGTTCGAACTGACCAAGAGAAATGAAGTGTGCTTATCTTCCAAGTGCTCTTTTATACACAAAATCTCAATCATTCTGTCAAACAAGCTGCCAAAGAACTATGAATGGAATGAGAATGGAGTGAAGATATATCAAGCACAGCACAAGGCCATATTGGGCAAGAATGAGCCCCTGCCTGGACAATCTGATGAGGATCCTACTCCTTATGTGCCCAAACCCAAGGGAGAAAAGAAGGGAAAAGAAAAGGCAACTACATCTTCTGAAGCGCAGGGAACGGTCATTCCAGAGAAGAGAATGAAGAGGATGGATCTGGCCAAGAAACCAGATGCTCAGGGGAAACTTCAGAAGAGAGTTACATCTCCTCTGAAGACTGCTCCAAGTTCTGCCCAGCGAGTTAGCAGAACGAAGGATCTGATGCAAGTGGAATCAGAAAAGGAGATAGTAGTCAGTTCTGAGCAAACTGCCAGAGAAGTAAGGGAAGAGCAGATGATCGAAGCAGAAGGATAGATATCTGTCAGAGGGACAGAAGTGGAGCAATCTGAGGAAGAATCACCATCTGATTCTCTGCCTCTCACCAAGATCTCCCAGAGAGCAAGATCGCCTACGCCCACTTCCAAATCGCCATCGCCCTCTCCTAAAAAATCATCACCACCACCCTCCCCTCATAAAACCTTCTCACCCTCACCCTCACCAGTCAGATCACCCAGATCTCCCACTCTCCCAATCATTGAACCTGTTCAGGAAACTGAACACCCTCAACACGCTGAAAACGAACCTGAACCACAAATATCCCAATCTCCAAACAAGTCACAAGCATCTGAGAGATCTGACAAATGAGTGTCCATCTCTCATAATCCCTTCAATACCAGAACTGTGCTTGCTTCACCTGTTTCAGAAAGCCCGATTATAAAGATAATGAAGCAAAAAATCAAGGAATATCTGCTGGACTTGTGCCCTGAATTGGATCAACATCTTGGTATCCAGCAACAGATAGAAGAAATTGTGTTCTGGAGGGATATCAGACTGAAAAGCATCGAGGAATTTCTGATTCTCATGACAACTCTGAGATCTGATTTCTTCGTAGACTTAGAGATGAAGTGCTTTGTGAGGTCCCGATTAAAACCAATTTTGCGCTTGCAGAAGCAAAACATGTCGTGTGATGCATATAAAACAGGGGATGAGGGAGAGTGATTACTAATTTTTTTCGCTTTTAAGAACGTTGTGTGTTGTTTTGCTTGTAAACGAATGCATATGGCAAGTATAAACATAAAGCAGTAAAGAACACATAATATTTTATAGTGGTTCGGACGAAACCCGCCCTACATCCACTCTTCCCTTTCGGGGCACCAACTTAACCAACTTAACCTGCGGGACTTATCACCCTCACGGGATTGCCGATAGATGTTTACCGAGTTCACACTCAAACGGGACTTATCTCCCTCACGGGATTGCCGATAGATGTTTACCGAGTTCACACTCAAACGGGACTTATCTCCCTCACGGGATTGCCTAACCAACTGGACTTAGTTTAATGTGTTAGTCCAACACCTAACAGATATTTATTGAGTTCACACTCAACCGATTAGAAATCAGAAACTAGAAACCCTAGTCTAAAATCTTGCGGTAATACAAACTTAACCTAACCTTTGGGTTTGGGTAAAGATTTGTTTGGTTTCCAACTAGGTTGAGATTTTCCCTTACATTTGTTTAGCCTCAATGCTAAGGATGGAAAAATCTCTCTAAGCTTAGGATATAGCATTTGTGCTTAGATCTAGGGTAGAACACTCTTGAATATATGCGTGTATTTCTACCTCTGTGTTCTATGGTGGGAATGCTTGAGTATATAGGATTGGGAGCACAATTCCTATTGAATGCCTTAGCCAGTTATAATGATCAAAGCCATATTTCAGGACTAGCATCATCTGGCACACGACCTTGGCTAGGAACTGCTGGAACCCATATCTTCTTAGCTCTATAGCATCATTTGCTACATTCTCCATACTCTTGCACTTTCATCCATTCTTGATAATGAAGGAAGAACTTATATTTATAGTGTGGATTTAAATGTTACCGTTGGAGAGAATCACATTCAAATCCATACTACTCCAAAGCTTTTTGCAATTTTTTTGAGCTTATCGTCTTCCTCTCATTGGTCCACATCAATTTGAATCTAACTATATTCTTGATTTCTTCTCGAGTCTCTAATGGCTATATTCTTCGGGATCTTTTCGAGTCTCGGGATCTTGATTCTGTCGAGCCTTCCAGAGTTATCGAACCTTTTTATCCCCAAACATACCATAAAGGTTATCTCCCCTAGCCTTTAGGTTATCTTACCGAGTCTCGAGTTACTCGATTACTTTTTTTTAGTTTCGGTTCTTGATTCATTTGAGACCTAGATGATTAGAAACTTCTCTGCGTAAAATGACCTTGTCGTCGGGCATATTGACACTCAGAGGCTATGACGAGTTAAGTTCTCTGGTTCGGACATCCTTAACCTACCCTCTCAGGTCATATTGACTCGAACTATCTCGATTTCTTCTTATGTTTCGATTTTTAGGGAGAATCACATTGGATTGCATCAGGTCATCTTCATCAGGTTAGCATATCAGATTATCATATCTGATCTCGATCATGTTTCCAGAATCAATGCCGATCTAGATCACCTCCTCATCTCGCTCATCTTCATATCGATCTCGATCACGCTCCGATTTCTTTTTGCTTTAGCTTTTTCTGATCTGCAACCTTCTCTTCTGATTTACTAGCTTTAGCTTTTTCTCCACTTCTGATTATGCACAGCTCATCAGCTAACTCTGGAACTCGTCTAATTCATCTGATCTCGATCAGTCTCATCTGCAGCCTCGTCTAATCTCGATCATCTTCTTCTGATTTCTTGAGTTCACCCTCAATTTGTTCTTGCGTTCCCCCTTAACTTGTTATTTGTAGATTAGCTTGAATAACACAAGTTAATAATGTTTTGGCATAAATTATCAAAACTAAAATATCCCAACATGCTTGAACAATGCTGGGATAGAAAGCGTTGTTGAATTGGCATCTGACAATGATATCAGATGGTTGATTCATGAAAGGTTCGGAATTGCTGATAACAGGGAGAAAACTGTTCAACCTCCTACAGATCATGAGGGAGCTGCCGATGAACCAAGAATGGGTGTCGCAGATGAGACCCGCTTTTGGCAAGGCTTCAACATCCCACTGCATCGCTATGCCGAGCTCGATACCCTAGATCTTTATAATCGAGAAGATTCAGATGGGATCAAGGCGTTATTGAAGATAAATTGCAAATACAACAACAGATCCGGCGAAGCCGCTTTGAAGAAAAGCAAGTAAAACTGGTTGACAGAGAAAGAAGTCACACGCTTGGGATGCGAATGACATCCTTTCAAGTAATGCAACTAGTAAATCCTCTTGCCGAGAAGCTCAATCTCCAGTATGATAAACTCAAAGTTCGGACAGATATGCTCAATGAGACACAGGTACTATTGGAAAATGTCTGGGCATCCTTGGAGAAAACTGACAACCACACGAATATGGGTTGGAAACACTTTACAGCTTCTACAGAATGAGCAAGAAAGGACATTGAATTTGATCTCAGACGCTTTTTGACTCCTGCACCTTCTGCCACCGCTCAGATCACTCCTCTTGTTGTTGAAGAACTCAGAGAGGAGATCTCACTTAATTCATTGCTCAATCATTAATAATGTCCAACCTCTTTGATGAAACCAAAAAGGGGGAAGGACAAGAGAAGGAAGAAAAACAGACACAGTTGGTAACATTTGCATCTCTACCAGAAGCCATTGTATCTGACTTGCCAGCCACTCCATCTACTGATCTCATTGCTGAAGTGAAAGAAACTGTGG
The DNA here is from genome assembly GCA_037126765.1 of Stenogyne calaminthoides. NCBI lineage: Eukaryota > Viridiplantae > Streptophyta > Magnoliopsida > Lamiales > Lamiaceae > Stenogyne > Stenogyne calaminthoides. The sequence goes on along the minus strand of JBBCBC010000020.1, from coordinate 8,272,428 downwards.
AGCAACATAGCAAAGAGATCACTGAGCAGAAGATTGCTCTTTCAGAAGTTATTGCAAGAGTCGACAAGATTGAAGACTTTTCTTCATTCGTATAGAAAAGAATGGAAACTGGTGATCAGGCCAAGAGCCTTGAACTCGCTAAGAAATTAGCTGAAGAAGACGAACGAGATGATCCTGAGCAAACTCTGAGGAGAAAGAAAGGCAAAGGCAAGATGGTGAAAGCTACTGCGGAAGATTTGAGACAAGGCCAATTATTCTCTACCAAAAGTCAAATGACTCCTGAACAAACTCAAGAGCAAATCAGACAGAGAATAAGAGAGGCTGCCATCAAGAAGTAGAAGTTAGCGTATAATTAAGGGACTAAACATCGATACATCCTAAGGAAGAGGAAGAATGAAGTTTGCCGCAGAGGAGATTGCTTGGGAGAAGAATGCCCTTCCGCAGACTTGTTAAAGACATCCTTCTGCCGTGCCAGGCAGATCTGCTTCGCAATGGAATCGATCGAGGAGAATGGTTGTGTGACGGTACATCCCGGAGAAGATTCTCGATTCATCAAGATCGAGATTAAAATGATGATGAATTTCGAATCGGTTAGAAACGATGTATCCGCACTTCTACCGAGACTAATGAAAGAAGGGAAAATCATGTCACTGATACCTGAAGCTCCACCCTTTGAACTACTCCTTCTACCTTTGCGTCCAGACAACAAGCTAGATGCTGTAAAATTCAAGAATGCCTACTACGGATTTGCTGACAAAGGAGGGATCCATAGAAGAGAAGATCTGGACAAGCTGATGCAAAGGATGTACAAGATGTTTGGCATCCCCAAAGAACTTCAAATGTTTAAGTACACCTGAGGAAGACAACTTGGAATCAGATGATAGGTATGCTTTTCACATATTCTAACACACACACCTATCTGAATGAAATATTCCATCTCTCTGATTCTAAGACAACATCTCATTGTCTTCTGAAGTATGTACTATTTTACATTATCTACATTTCTATTCATGGTATCTGTTTTTTTGATTAAGTGTTTTGGTTCCATCAAAAAGGGGGAAATTGTTGGGAAATTTGTATTTAAGTTTTGATGGAAGTTCCAAAACAGGTTGTAATAGGACCAAATCGGACACTGTTAATGATGATGACTTAGAATCGATTAAGATGATCAGCTGAAATGTATAGATAGCTGATGTAAAAGATATGTCACATATTGAGGGGAACTCAATATGTATAGGTCAGGTCGAAGTATCAGATGACCAGATAAGGTCAGATGATCAGAAGGTTAAGAACTATTCAGAAGACAAGAAGTCAGAAGATCAGGTGAAGACAGAAGACACTGAAGACTCAGATGAACCTGAAGACTCAGATAAACCTGAAGACTCAGTTAAACCTGAAGACTCAGATAAACTCTTCAAGACTCAAGAATAAACTCAAGACTCGAGATGATTTAAGACACTAAGGCTCATAGTCACCTGAAGATCCGAAGACTACCAAGACACGAAGACCTATATCGGCCCAAATCGAGTCTGCATATTGTTAAAGACAATCTGCATCGAAGATTCCTCATAAGGTAGATCGACGCTTATCCGATCAAGTCACCAGACTGCATCAACCAAAATGGTACACCAGACAAGACAAATATTCTACAAAAGAAATATCAATCGTCTAACGGACAAATTCTGAAGTGCCGTCTTACGAAGCCAAGAAGAAAGCGACACGTGTACAAAAGAAAAATCGCCGACAATGCGGATTCGACATATTAAGTCAGAGACATAAAACTCTTAATCATGCCTACGTCAACGCCGATATTCGGAGCACATCATAATCATATCCTACAACCTAACTAATATAGCCCGAAATTCAAATTGCACTTCAACGGCTCTTTGATTTCGTGTTCTATAAAATGGGATTGCTCGTCAAGAAGAGACAGAGGACCAAACACTGAGAACATACCGGATCGAGCAGACTGAAAAAGAAGCAAAAACTATAGAAGAATTTCCGCTCGAAGAACACCATATTTGAAGATTATTCTTAGAGTGTGCATCCCATAGTTCTTAGCAAGAAATCCTATCCACTAGCATTTGGCTACCTAAACCCCAGGATGATTTCCAGTTGGAACCTCAAACATTCTTTACCCAAACTCAAAGTGAGGTTAAGTTTGTCACCGCAAGATTTCAGACTAGGGTTTCTAGTTTCTGATTTCTAATCGGTTGAGTGTGAACTCAATAAATATCTGTTGGGTGTTGGACTAACACAATAAACTAAGTCCAGTTGGTTAAGTTGGTTAAGTTGGTGCCCCTGTGTTAAGGGAAGAGTGGACGTAAGACGGGTTTCGTCTGAACCACTGTAAAATCTTGTGTGCATTTACTTGCTCTTTATTGCTTTACACTATTCACACAACTGAGCTTAAAATTGCATACATATTCTAAGTTAACATCAGTGTGCACCAAGCAACTGATCTGATCAGGTTGACACCTTAGTCAGCTGATTGAAAACTGACTTGAGAATCTGATTTGATAAAACTGGTTTTTCACACGGGTACTTACAAGCTTCCGCACTCTCAGTTAAACTGACAGATATCAAACTGATCTGCCCTCAGGCACTCAGTAAGATTGAACATCAGTCCAAACTGACTCACTAGCACTCTGATCAGGCAATCTGCAATCACACCTTATCTGCACGAAAAATTTTCAGAAGTCTATTCACCCCTCCCCTCTAGACTTCTGCCCTCACAAAACCCGTTCGGGACCTACAAGTTAGTAAGCTACTTGTGGTAGTATGAAAACTTGTGTGTGTTGAATTAGCAAGCTGCAGTGAGTCAGCCAGAAAACTTAAGGTAGAAAAGTTAGTAAGCTGCAGTGAGTCAGCCTGAAAGCTTTAGGAGAAGTGTGTTAAGGAATTTCTCTGAAGATCAGAGAGAGTAGACATAGGAGCTTGAGTCTCTGAACCACTATAATTGTTGTGTTGTTTACTTTCTGTACTGCATATTATTTGTTGCATATTTTCACTGAAAGCATACTGTTTTTACTAATATTCAGTTGGAAACAATCCACTGAACTTGCATCAAATTTGATCACAGCCTTAACCACTGCTTTACTAAGGAAGATGTTTTCAGCAAGTTAAAACGAGTATAAACTTAGGGCCAACCATTTCGCACTCTTGAGTAGCTAGAACAGATAGTTACCAAACTGAACCAACTCTAGTGAGTGTTCAGTAAGATAATTATCTGATCCAAGCCTCTCAGGATCTCTGATAAAACCTCAGGATCAGCTGGGCTAATCTGAAGCTTCTGAAAGTTGCTCAGGATCACTGTCTCAGTAGACTTTGACTCAGGGCAATTTGTGCTTCTTAGGGCAAAATTCTCAGGATATCCTGACCCATCTGATCTTAGTGAAAAAGATTTAAAAATCACTGAACACGTGTATTCTCCCCCCCATACACGTGTAAGACTCGTTTGCACCGGGACCAACAAGTGGTATCAGAGCAGTGATTCATATTTGACCACTTGCTTTGGTAGCCATAGTCTATTTGCTGAAAGACTTTGGTGGTCTACTGAATAGATCTTATTGCTGATATCTTACAATGCTCATTCATCATTCCTTCTAAGAAACTTCCTATGTTCTCTGTTGAGAGGTATGACCTATGGAGATTGAGAATACAGGCACATCTGTATTCTAAGCATGAAAGAATGTGGAGAGTGGTTTCTGAAGGACCATTCAAATACACTGTTGTGAATCCTAGAATTACTGATACTAGGAGGAATGATCTCAGAGATGAATTTCCAAAACCTGATGACCAACTTACTCCTGATGAGAGAAAGTTAGTCAATTTGGACTATATTGCTAAAGATACTTTATATAGCACTATTGGTGATGGTGTTATGGGGATGATTTCTCACTGTGAAACTGGCAAAGAAATATGGGACACACTTGCTATCATGTGTCAAGGCACATATCATATTAAAGATAACAAACTTTCTGTTGCTATTGGAAAGTTTGACAGCTTTGAAATGGAAGATGGTGAATCCATTGACAAACTGGAAGTCAGATTCACTAGCATTATGAATAATCTGAATGTTCTTGGGAAAAGATACCCACTGAGAGAAGTGGCACTGAAAATTCTTAGAGGATTATCTAAGAAATGGGATATACATGATGTGGTGATTGAAAACACCAAAAACATTGATTCTATGTCATATCAACAAGTTTTCTCTGAACTGAAAGCTTATGAATTTGTGATTGACAAGAAAACTAAGAAATCTGACAGCAAAGATGACTCTTCATCTAGCAAGAATGTGGCTTTCAAAGCCAAAGAGAAATCCTGTAAAACTGGAGAGTCTGATAACTCATCTGCCAAAAATCAGGATGAGCAAGAGGATAAGCTAGCACTGTTAGCAAGGAGGTTTGAAAGACACAATAGTAGATATAGAAAATACAAGAAATATTACAGGAACAACAGGTACAAAAATAGGAATAACTCAGAAGCTGAGGACAGATCCACTGAGAAAAGGAAGGACCACAAAACTGAAGGTTCCTCATCCAAGAAAAAGGACTCCAAGACCAAGGAGGAAAGTGATCAGGATGATGACACCAAAGAAAGAAAGGAGAGACATGCCAAGAGGGACAGAAAGATCTCCAGCAAGAAGGTTATGATTGCTGAAGAAGAAGAACAATCTGAAGAAAGTTCCAGTTCTTCAGATGAGATATTCTCAGATAGTGACAGTGATGATGTTTGCCTTATTGCTATGGAGGAGGTAAATTCTTCTATCTCTGTTGTTTCTCCTACACAAGCACCTGAGTTATCAAGTTCATCTATAACCAGTAACTTTGACCTGATGTATTCTTTTGTGAATCTTATGAAGGACTATTCTGTGTTACAAGAACTGCTCATAGAAACTCAACAGCAGAATAAGGAACTGACTGCTGAAAATTTGAGGTGGAAAGACTCTAAAACTGCTGAGATCACTTCTCAATTAATGGGAACTACTGATGAACTAGATGTTCTGAAAGTACAACTCTCAGAAAAATAGAAAGTGATAGAGATCCTGAATGGAAAATTAGAGAAATCCACTGAGGAGATTCAGCTTATCAGAACTGAGCTCAATGACCTCTTTGAGAAGCATGAAACTCTAAAGAAATGTGAGGATAGTGCGCAGAGAAAGTTAGTTTTATTGAATTCTACATCTAAAGTAATATATGAAATTCAGAGTTATCAAAGACCTGCAACTATAAAGGTTGGATTAGGATATAATCCAGGGGGAACCTCACAAGGTCTTCTGAATGTTGCTTCTTCTAGTAGCACCAAGACTGTCTTTGTTAAACTGGTGGCATGTACTAATCTTCTTACTGAAGAACAACCCCATGTTTTAGACAAGGGTAAAGGACCTATGGTTTCAGAAAAACTGAAGGTTCAGGAAAGAAAGCCCAAACCTCAGGAAAAGGCTAGAAAACCTGAACACTCAGTAGGAAATTTTCAAGCCAAGATTTCAAAGCCTCCTGCCAAAAAACCAACCAACCGAATAGATCTGCCTTTGAACCATTAGAGGAATTTTTCGAAAGAGAAACACTCAAAGAGAGATATTCTCAACCTTGAAAAGACCAAGTCCTCGACATTGAAAGACCACAATTTCAAAGACAGTAACCTAAACCCCCACTTGCCTAAGGGTAAAGGTTTCAACCCAAGTCAAGAGACAGAGACTAGTCAAGACCAAAGCCAAGGCATTGAACAAGAGGCTGAACCCAAGAAGAACTCTAAGGCTCATGTTCATGCTAAGGTCGGCACTTATACACGTGGTTTCATCGCCAAGGCACCTAGGGTGGTGAATGTGTATGTAGATGTTTATGGGAGACAAATCACCACTCTAAAAGTAATTAGAGTTATCGCAGATTTGGGTTCCAAAAGGTAAATTAAATACTGGTAGGACCCTACACCAAATGGGTACCTAAGACCTAACTGCTTTTCAGTGAAAGAAAAAGGGTTTCATCGAATCCCCGCATAAATATAGCCCCGATGAGTGGAAATGAATTGGCCTCTTTGATTGGGGTTATATTTGAAAGTATGCTTTTACTTTGTATAACCAAACCGAATTTCGTCTTTTCTTTAATGAAATAAATTATTTATCACTGATGCTTTAAATATCATTGAATGTTACATATATTTACTGCATGATTGTTCAATAAATAGTACGTGTTACATTGTAGTTAATTTAGTGATACCAGATCACAGAAGATTAAATTAACAGTCCCTTGTAACTAAAAGTAAGCTGTTCACGACCTAGATTGAAATGAACAATCCATCGTGAAAGGTTGAAGTGTAAGGCTCAGATTGGTTTGTCTTGACCAAGAGATTACACTAGTGCATGACTGATGCACTGAACATGATCTACAGGAGGATAAATTCTTTAGCACTGAACCAGGAAGAATTAGACCTCAGTGGTTCGTTATTTCTTAAACTTCGTCCCTTAAATAGGATCGTGTGTGGTTAGTAACTATTCCTTTGACTTATGACGGGTAGAGAATCAATGAGATTCAATACTTTATATCTTGGGCAATATTACTGGTCATATGCGATTGCAAAGACTTAATACGAAGAATCGTGTGCGAGTACGCTCGTTTGATTTGCCCCCTTGGGAGGTTCATAAGATTTATCATACTAAATCTTGCAAGTGTAATTAGTTTCCGGTATGGATAATAATGTTGAACCGTTCCTTGACCAAGGACAAAAGATATTAATTAATGGAAAGTTATTCCAGTGGCTTGAATTAATTAATGGGCTAGATAATCTTAAACACGGGAAATAATAATCGGGAGCCATATTAACAATAATATGGGTTAAGATGGATAGTGCAACATTAATTATGTAGTGGGATTAATTAATATTTATGGGCTTGAATAATATTGTGGCTCAATATTGGATATTCAAAGTCCATTAGAAGGTCCAATCTTAATTCTCCTAAAGGCCCCTCAAGTAGCCCAAAGATAAAGTCCAATAACTGAAAAATGTGTTTAAAATAAAATAAATTATTGTTGTTAATTTTTTCCATAATTATAGAAAATCATTGAAGGAAGAAAGAGAAAAGATTTTCTTAATTTTCTTGGAAAGATTTTATGGAATATGTATTCTTGGAATACAAGATTATCCCATAAATTCAAGAAAAGTCAAAGATCCTATTTCTTCCCTATTTAATGTGATATTTTCGAAAATCCCTTAATATAGGGAGTTGGGATTTTTGTGGAATATTTTAAATATGGAAAAAAGAATATATTTGATATATTCAAGATTTCTTGGAGATAAAGAAAAAGATTTTCCCATCTGATTCATGCACAAAATTTTCGACCAACACCCCTCTATAAATAGGGGATGAATGTTTCATTCCCAAGTGCAATTCCATGTGTTGGATGTTGTACCCGGTTTTGTTACCGGCGAACAAGCAAATAATTTAGTAATGCTCCGATCAATACCACGGCGAAAGCAATAAATGACAAGTAATTTGATTACCCAGTTCGTCTTTGGAATAAACTACGTCTGGGGGCACCAAGCCAGGATTTGTACTGCATAATATATGCCTAGGGTACTAAAAGTTCTATCCCTTACAACGTACACTACAAGTGATATTTATAGACATAAATCTAGGGACTCTGATCTTAAGTGGGGCTTTCTCTCGTTCGATCGGGGTTTTTACCTTGTTCTCATAAGTCGCTCATGGATATGCTTTCCCTGGATACATCCCAAGAAATCTGCCTCACCATAACTGCCCGAATCTTGTCCATATATATCTCCAACCAAAGTTGTGATCACTTCGAATGTGACTTCTGGCTCTTTCAAGTCGCATGGATGTCAGTCGCAGTGACCTCCCGAAACTCAAAAGCGCCTCGCCCCCCCCCAAATGGACAAAGTCGATAACACGTTACATATGAGATTACCCAATCCCAAGCCTTCTTTAGGTCGGGTTATCTCCCCGTACAACATTGGAAAAATTAGAAATCCACAAAGGTGGTGCAACATAATTTTATTTTTCTTTTTTGTTAAATTGTTCGCGAGTTCCTACCACCGGATTATTGAACAAGGACAAGGGAATACTTGAGAAGGCCTTTTGGTGTGTTCGTGTGAACGGGATCCATCTTCTCAACGGTTGTCACTCCGAGAGGTTAGTTCACATAAACCCGTAGTAATTCCGCATGCGTAGGTTTTATGTGAACTGTTTATATGCATGATTGGTTGTTGAATTATTATTTGAATTAATATATGATTAATTCATGCTAGTAATAATTGTTATAATTAAATTTGTATTTAAATATTCATCCCGAATAGATTCGGGCAATTAATTCCCCAACAACTGGTATTAGAGCCTCGGTTTTGGGCTCTGAATTTTAAATTGTAATTTAATTCGTCTTCATTAAATTTGAAATTGGATAGTAGAATTGCTAGATCTTTTTTGCAGGTATCCAATTGTCATGGTATTTGATAAATGTTTATATTTATGCATGCATATAAATTGTGGTTTTTAATTCGATTCGCTCAATTGCTTTTGCCTAAATGTGAGAAAATCCATGAGTAGATTAGGATTTGTTTGATTTGATCAATGTAATAGACTAGTCTAGATCTAGGTTTATTTATTTTTTGTAAATAAATTGTAACCGGATCGGGAATGAAGATGAAGAATTAAAGACGGGGCGACCAATTGCGGGAGATCTTGGAGAAATGTCAACAAAAATGTTTGATGCACAACTAGTGAGACTAACCAGCGGTCACGAAGCTTCGTATCTTAATCGCTCAAGAGGCGCCAACAAGATCACGGCACAAGCCCAAAGGAATCCGACGATTTAGTTTATCGATTTAAAGTCTACCCTTTAAAGGAACCGAGCTTCGCTTATGAAGGAAAAGGTTTTACTTTAAAGTGATTATCCGATTAAATCAATTCCGTTATAAAGATTTTCGCGATTCGGATATTCAACAAGCGGACGGGCGGACATGAAATAACGGGGAAACCGTAGGGTTACATTACGAGTTATAAAGTACAAGAAGACTTTGAGGTCACGATATAAATGTTAACTAAAACTTAAATCCCAGCCTCGGAAGGAAAGAGGGCCGCCAGGCCCCAAATGTAGGGGGTGTGAAGAGGCTTGGCGCACCCAAAGGTGTCGCCACATCAAGAAAACCGCGAGGCCTTGATAGATTCGTAAGCCCGGAGCCCTAAAGTTTATGAGTAGTACGGCTCTCCACGGAATGGAGCACGATTCCTATTATCAGATCTCATGGGCACATGCGATATTTTACCAGACGAGCTGATGGTTGTCATCATCCAGATACCCACGCCGGACGCCGCTTGCAACGATCCAAGACTGTGAGGACATTTTAAAGAAAATGTTCAAAGATGATGAAGAAAACGAAAGGGATGCAATTTGATTTGAGAAGATGAACGATGAAAAGCTAAAGTGAAGACGGAACATTTTTGAGATCAAGACATGACAAAAATTAACCGTGACAATTGGATATATGTGTCCAATGTGTTTAATTTTTTGTTTTAATATTTTTCATTATTTTGTGCTTATTTAAATTGTGTTTAAATATGTGATGCATGAGAATATGTTTTGAAAAATCTCAACTTCGAAAATTACTAAGTATGTTTAAATAATTAATTGATAATTTTATTCCGGATAATAAAATTGAATTATTTTTTACCTCCATGATTTATTTATTTGTGGATTCTTTTGGAGAAATTTCCCCCACGGGACTGCCAAAAGATAGATTTCACATGAATAAATTCCGAATGGTTGATTGTGGGTTATTATTAGTAGCGACGATGACCCTCCCCACGAGGCTTTTTCAAAGCGAAGTAATAATTATGTATTTAATCATGGTTATTACTTAGGTATAAAATTGATATGCATATACTTCCCCGAAGTCCCTGTCAATTTTATATTAGTCAAGTGGGAGCCAACTATTAATCTGGATATTAAAGGTTTGAAATTGTTTTGTTTGTAACCTGCTTGAATGTGTTTAAATAATGACCCACCCCACGTGGCTTATTTAAACTGTTTTGAGATGTTGGCTCATGCATGTTCATATTTTTTTGAGATTTTAATATGATACATGTGATAGAACCTTGTGATATGTTTGTGCTTATACAAATTGTTATTTATTTCAGTTCAGCATGTCACAACCTTTTAATCCACTGTTCAATATACTTAAAGACAATTTGCTTACTGGTGAAAACTTCGTTGATTGGAATCGTAAACTTACTATTGTCCTCACTGCACAAATCCATAACTGGGTACTCACTACACCTAAATCAGAAAAGCCAAATGATGAGTCAACTAAAGCGGTTAAGAAAGATTATGCTGACTGGGAGCGTTCCAACGAAATGGCAAAGTGTTCCATCTTGGCTTCAATGTCAGATGTGTTGCAACACCAGCACCAAAACGTTGAGACAGCTGCAGACATCATGACTAGTCTTAAAGCGATGTTTCAACATCAGAACCGTGTGGCTCGTCAGATCAACATGAGGGACTTGCTCTCTATGAAAATAGTGGAGGGAACGCCCGTAAGGGATCACGTTCTCCAGATGATGGCTCACCTTAACAAGCTTGAGGTTCTTGGCGCTGAATACGATATCGAGACCCAAATTGATTTCGTGCTCCATTCTCTGCCGAAAAGTTTTGAACAGTTCAGGCTGAACTACCAAATGAACAATCAGAAGTTCTCGATGCCTGACCTGTTGCAAGCTTTAGTCTCGGCAGAGGCGATACTGGGGCAAAAGAGCCAAGCCTTGGTGGCAAATGGACCTTCTTCTTCTTCTAGGCCAAAGGGTGGTAAGAAAAAGAAGAAGGACAAAGGCCACAAGCAAGTGAACTCAAGTGTCGCCAATGGCAAAGAAAAGGTGAAGGGAGGTGGAGGAGTGAGTAAACCAGCTAAGGGAAAGTGCTTCAACTGCGGTGAAAAGGGACATTGGAGGTCAGCATGTTCCAAACCCAAAAGGAATGGAAAGAAAGGTAATTCTCACGAACTAGTTGTTGAAACTTGTTTAGCGGCGTATGCCTCCCATTTATGGGTGGTGGATACGAGATCCACTGATCATGTTTGTTTCACTTTACAGGGGTTCAAGCGGACCCAACAACTTAGTGGGAGTGAGATCCTCATAACACTGGGCTACGAGAGTGGCAGCTGAAGCAGTGGGAGAAGTGCACCTGTCTTTTGAAGACAGAGTTTTAATTTTAAGAGATGTTCTTTACGTTCCTAGTTTTAGAAAGAATTTAATTTCAGTTTCTAAACTTTACCTTGATGGATATTCGGTTACTTTTGATAAAGTTGTTACCATTTCTCTTTATGATAAATTTATCTGTCATGGAACGTTGTTGAATAATCTCTATACAATTAATTGTGACCACTCACGAAATGCATCCTATAACACATCAACTGTTTCCGATAAAAGAATACATTCATCAGATGTGAACGAGACACTTCTATGGCATCTTAGATTGGGACATATTAATCCAAAAAGGATTCAAAGGTTGGTAGAAGATGGTTCATTGGAGTCTCTCCGGGTTGAACCAATCCCAACTTGCGAATCATGCTTGGAGGGTAAAATGACCAAGAGGGCATTCGGAGCCAAGGGGAATAGAGCCAAAGAAGTGTTAGAAATCATTCACACGGACGTATGTGGTCCAATGTAAATCAAAGCAAGAGGAGGTTATGAGTATTTCATCACCTTCATTGATGATTACTCAAGGTACGGTTACATTTTCCTTATGAAGCATAAATCTGAGACCTTTGACAAATTCAAAGAATTTAAGGCTCAAGCAAATAATCATAGGGAAAAACGTATCAAGTCTCTACGATCTGGTCGTGGAGGCGAGTACCTCAGCGATGAGTTTTTGAACTACTTGTCAGATGAAGGGATTGTATCCCAGCTAACTGCACCTGGAACCCCTCAACAAAAATGGGTTGCAGAGCGAAGAAACAGAACTCTTTTAGAAATGGTTAGATCAATGATGAGTTATGTGAATCTACCCAAGTCGTTCTGGGGTCACGCCTTGGAAACAACGGCTTATATTCTGAACTTGGTGCCATCCAAATCGGTTCCCAAAACTCCCAAAGAATTGTGGACCGGGCGCAAGCCCAGTTTGAGACACATGAGAATTTGGGGGTGTCCGGCCTACGTGTTGGACAAGGAAGCAGGAAAATTGGATCCTCGATCAGAATTAAGGTTGTTTATAGGATACCCCGAGGGAACAAAAGGGTGTATGTTCTATGGTCCCGAGGATCAAAAGGTGGTAATAAGCACCCACTTTAGATTTTTTGAAGAAGACTATATGAACGAAAGAAAGCCCAGAAGTGAGATTACCTTAAATGGGCTTAGAGGGCTAACCTCAGTGCCAATTGTACAAGATGACATACCAAACGACACACAACCGGAACCTCGACGTAGTGGGAGGGTTGTGAGATAACCCGAGAGATTCATGGGGATAGGAGACTCCTAGGACTTAGTCTCCGATCAAGATGAATCAGACCCATGGACTTACGACGAGGCAATCCAAGACAAGGATGTAGTTTCTTGGCAAACAGCAATGGAAGCTGAAATGGGTTCTATGGATCATAACAGAGTGTGGGAGCTAGTCGAACCACTTAATGGGGTCAAACCCATTGGCTGGAAGTGGGTATACAAGAGGAAAAGAGGATCGGACGGGAAGGTGGAAACCTTCAAGGCAAGGCTTGTGGCGAAAGGTTATACTCAGAAAGAATGGATCGACTATGAGGAAACCTTTTCACCTGTAGCAATGCTAGTCCATCTGAATTCTCTTGTCGATTGTTGCGCATCTAGACTTTGAAATCTGGCAAATGGATGTCAAGACGGCTTTCCTTAACGGAAGTCTTGAAGAGGAAATCTATATGCAACAACCACAAGGCTTCATTGAAAAAGGCCAAGAACACCTAGTTTGCAAGCTCAATAAGTCCATTTATGGACTCAAACAAGCATCCAGAGCTTGGAACCAATGTTTTGATCAAGTAATAAAGTCTTATGGGTTTGATCAAAATGAATACGAAAGTTGTGTGTACAAGAAGCATGTCGGAACTACATTGGTATTCTTAGTACTATACGTAGACGACATAATACTCATCGGTGACGATGTAAAGATGTTGTCAGACGTAAGGGCATGTGTAGGTCCCGAACGGGTTTTGTGAGGGCAGAAGTCTAGAGGGGAGGGGTGAATAGACTTCTGAAAACTTTTCGTGCAGATCAGGTGTGATTGCAGATTGCCTGATCAGAGTGCTAGTGAGTTAGTTTGGACTGATGTTCAATCTTACTGAGTGCCTGAGGGCGGATCAGTTTGATATCTGTCAGTTTAACTGAGAGTGCGGAAGCTTGTAAATACCCGTGTGAAAAACCAGTTTAATCAATTCAGATTCTCAAGTCAATTTTCAATCAGCAGACTAAGGTGTCAACCTGATCAGATCAATTGCTTGGTGCAGACTGATGTTAACTTAGAATATGTATACAATTTTAAGCTCAGTTGTGTGAATAGTGTAAAGCAATAAAGAGCAAGTAAATGCACACAAAACTTTTATAGTGGTTCAGAAGAAAACCCATCTTACGTCCACTCTTCCCTTAACACAGGGGCACCAACTTAACCAACTTAACCTACTGGACTTAGTTTATTGTGTTAGTCCAACACCCAATAGATATTTATTGAGTTCACACTCAACCAATTAGAAATCAGAAACTAGAAACCCTAGTTTGAAATCTTGCGGTGACAAACTTAACCTAACTTTGTGTTTGGGTAAAGAATGTTTGAGGGTTCCAACTGGAAATCTATCCTGGTGTTTTAGGTAGCCAAATGTTAGTGGATAGGATTTCTTGCTAAGAACTATGGGATGAACACTCTAAGAATAATCTTTAAATATGGTGTTCTTCGAGCGGAAATTCTTCTTGAATTTGCTTCTTGATAATTTACGTGAATATTGTTGTTCCGCTTGCTCAATAGTTCATGTATTAGTCCTACGTCTCTTCTTGACGTGCAATCCCATTTATAGACCACGAAATCAAAGAGCCGTTGGAGACCAATTTGAATTTCAGGCTATATTAGGTAGGTTGTAGGATATGATTGTGACGTGCTCCGAATATCAACGTGGCCGTAGGCATGATTAGCGCCATTTATTTTCTGCAGCGTCGAATCCCGTATTTTCAGCTCTTTTTGTACACGTGCCGCTTTCTTCTTGGCTTCGCAAGACGGCATTTCAGAAATTGTCCGTTAGACGATTGATATTCCTTTTGTAGAATATTCGTCTTGTCTGGTGTACCATTTTGGTTGACGCCAGGTGAGAGCTGACTTGATCAGATAACTGATCATTCTACCTTGTAGAGTCTTCTGATGTAGATTGTCTTAGCACAATTTGCAGACTCGACTGATATAGATCTTCAGGTCTTCTGGTAGTCTTCGATCTTGGTGACTCGAGCCTCGATATCTTCGGTCATCTTTTTGAGTCTTCGTGTTTGTTAACACATCGAAGTCTTCGAGTTTATCGACTCTTCAGTTCATCCGAAGTCTTCGTGTTCATCCGAGTCTTCGTGTTTAACTGAGTTTCAAAGGTCGCCTGCCTTCACACCGGTCTTCCTCGACTTCTTGTCTTCTGATTTGTTCTTAGCCTTCTGATCATCTGACCTTATCTTGGTCATCTGATATCTTCGACCTGACATATACATATTGAGTTCCCCCTCAATATGTGACCTATCTTTTACATCAGCTATCTATACATTTCAGTTGGTCATCTTAATCTGATTCTAAATCATCAGTCAGCTAACAGGTCTGACTGGTCCTATTACAACCTGTTTTGGAACTTCCATCAAAACTTAAATACAAATTTCCCAACAATTTCCCCATTTTTGATGGAACCAAAACCCTTAATCAGAAAAACAGATACCACGAATTGATATGCAGAAAATGTAAAGCAGTACATACTTCAGAAGACAATGAGATGTTGTCTTAGAATCAGAGAGATGGAATATTTCATTCAGATAGGTGTGTGCGTTACAGATTACATGAAAAGCGTACCTATCATCTGATTCCAAGTTGTCTTCCTCAGGTGCACTTGAACATTTGAAGTTCTTTGGGGATGCCAAACATCTTGTACATCCTTTGCATCAGCTTGTCCAGATCTTCTCTTCTATGGATCCCTCCTTTGTCAGCAAATCCATAGTAGGCATTCTTGAATTTTACAGCATCTAGTTTGTTGTCTGGACGCATAGGTGGAAGGAGTTGTTCAAAGGGTGGAGCTTCAGGTATCAGTGACATGATTTTCCCTTCCTTCATCACCGTCTGGTAGAAGTCTGGATACATCGTTTCTAACCAGTTCCGAAATTCATCATCATTTTCTGTCTGATCTTGATGAATCGGAATTTTCTCCAGGATGTACACATCACACAACCATTCTCCTCTGATCTGATCCCATTCTGGAAGTAGATCTGGCCGGGCATAGAGGATGTCTTTAACAGGTGCCGGAAGGGCATTCTTCTCCCAAGCAATCTCCTCTGCTGCAGCCTCGTTCTTCCTCTTCCTTCGGATGTATGCGATGTTTAGTCCCTTAGCCTCTGCTAACTTCTGATTCTTGATGGCAGCCTCTCTTATTCTCTGTCTGGTTTGCTCTTGAATTTCTTCTGGAGTCATCTGACTTTCGGTAGAGAATAATTGGCCTTGTCTCTGATCTTCCGCAGTAGCTTTCACCATCTTGCCTTTGCCTTTCTTTCTCCTCAGAGTTTACTCAGGATCATCTCGTTCGCCTTCTTCAGCTAATTTCTTAGCGAGTTCAAGGCTCTTGGCCTGATCATCAGATTCCATTCTTTTCTGTACGAACGAAGAAAAGTCTTCAATCTTGTCGACTCTGGCAATGACTTCTGAAAGAGCAATCTTCTGCTCAGTGATCTCTTGGCTATGTTGCTCCACAGTTTCTTTCACTTCAGCAACGAGATCAGTAGATGGAGTGGCTGGCAAGTCAGATACAGTGGCTTCTGGTAGAGATGTAATTGTTACCAACTGTGTCTATTTTTCTTTCTTCTCTTGTCCTTCCCCCTTTTTGGTTGCATCAAAGAGGTTGGACAGCCTGCAGTTCAGAGCAATGAATTGTCGTGAGATCTCCTCTCTTAGTTCTTCAACAACAAGAGGAGTGATCTGTGCAGTGGCAGAAGGTGCAGGAGTTAAAAAGCGTCTGAGAACAAATTCGATGTCATTTCTTGCTCGTTCTGTAGAAGCTGTGAATTGTTTCCAACCCATATTCATGTGGTTGTCAGTTTTCTCCAAGGATGCCCAGACATTTTCCAATAGTACCTGCGTCTCATTGAGCATATTTGTCTGAACTTTGAGCTTATCAGACTGGAGATTGAGCTTCTCGGCAAGAGGATTCACTAGTTGCATTACTTCAGAAAGAATGGCATTCTGCATCCCAACTGTGTGACTTCTTTCTCTGTCAACCAGTTTTGCTTGCTCTTCTTCAAACCGCTTCATCAGATCTGCTGTGAGCGCTGTGAATTTGTCTTCAATAGCAGCCTTGATCCCATCTTGAATCTTCTCAGTATAAAGATCTAGGGTATCGGAGCTCAGTATAGCAGTCTGGTCAGATGTTGAAGCCTTGCCAAGTCGGGTCTCATCTGCAGCACCCATTCTTGGTTCATCGGCAGCTCCCTCATGATCTGTAGGAGGTTGAATAGTTTCCTCCTTGTTATCAGCAATTCTGAACCTTTTATGAATCAACCATCTGATATCATCGTCAGATGCCAATTCGACAACGCTTTCAATCCCAGCATTGTTCAAGCACTTCATCTCCAAGTCTATGAAGAAATCAGATCCCAGTGTTGTCATGAGAATCAGAAATTCCTCGATGCTTTTTAGTCTGATATCCCTCCAGAACACAATTTCTTCTATCTGTTGCTGGATGCCAGGATATTGATCCAGTTCAGGGCATAAGTCCAGCAGATACTCCTTAATATGTTGCTTCATTATCCTTATAATGGGGCTTTCTGGAACTGGTGAAGCAAGCACGGTTCTGGTATTGAAGGGATTATGAGAGATGGACACTCGCTTGTCAGATCTCTCAGGTGCTTATGACTTGTTTGGAGATTGGGATATTTGTGGTTCAGGTTCGTTTTCAGTGTGTTGAGGGGGTTCAGTTTCCTGAACAGGTTCAATGATTGGGAGAGTGGGAGATCTGGGTGATCTGACTGGTGAGGGTGAGGGTGAGAAGGTTTTATGAGGGGAGGGTGGTGGTGATGATTTTTTAGGAGAGGGTGATGGTGATTTGGAAGTGGGCATTGGTGATCTTGCTTTCTGAAAGATCTTGGTGAGAGGCAGAGAATCAAATGGTGATTCTTCCTCAGATTGCTCCACTTCTGTCCCTCTGACAGCTTTCTCTCCTTCTGCTTCGATCATCTGCTCTTCCCTTACTTCTCTGGCAGTTTGCTCAGAGCTGACTGCTATCTCCTTTTCTGATTCCACCTGAATCAGATCCTTCGTTCTGTGAACTTTCTGAGCAGAACTAGGAGCAGTCTTCAGAGGAGAAGTTACTCTCTTCTGGCGTTTTCGCTGAGCATCTGGTTTCTTGGCCAGATCCTTCCTCTTGAACCTCTTCTCTGGAATGGCCGTTTTCTGCACTTCTGAAGATGCAGTTGCCTTTTCCTTTCCCTTCTTTTCTCCCTTGGGTCTTGGCACATAAGGAGTTGGATCCTCATCAGATTGACCAGGCAGGGGCTCATTCTTGCCCAATATGGCCTTGTGCTGTGCTTGATATATCTTCGCTCCATTCTCATTCCATTCATAATTCTTTGGCAGCTTGTCTGACAGAATGATTGAGATTTTGTGTATAAAAGAGCACTTGGAAGATAAGTACACTTCATTTCTCTGGGTCAGTTCGAACTTCCCCGAGTCTTTCCGTAGACGTGCCTTGACCATACCGAACCAATCTATATCTGAAGCCTTCTTGATTATTTTCATCATGACACTGATTTTATAGGATGTGACAGCATCAAGACTGTAAGTTGAGCACATTATCATCTTCTGAACGATCTCAAGGAGAAGGCGATATTTTCTCTTCAGGTAGGAGGCTTTGACGTTCGTCGTATTCTCCTTGTTTGCTGGTCTCAACAGCTTGGCTTTAAGAAATTCCTTTTCTCCTACATCAGTCGTGTAGGTCTCTGGATTGATACTTCCTCGAGTTAGACCAAAAATCCTCTGGAGATCATTATTCGTCACTCGTATTTCCAGTCCACCAACGGAAGAAATCAGGTCAGCATCAATGTCTTCATCCCTCTGTAGATTGTATAGAAACTCCAGGGCTTCATGTGTGTAGACTATGTTCTGATGAGTAGAGCAATATCGTTCAAGTCCACACGCTCGCAAGCACTCCAGAATTTCCAGCGATTCAGGATCTGAGGTGATTGTGAATACTACATACTTCTCATCAATGATATCTTTCTTCATCGATGCAAAGTAGCAGAACTTTTTCCCGTGGCCCGGTCGTGGAACAAGATATGCCATTTCTGTACGATATGCAAATTGATGTTTAGTTTGAGTAAGATATCTCAATAAATTCAGTCAAACCAGTAATCTTAGCATCAATTTAGCAATTAAGCGTTTAGATCTAATATAAATTACAGAAACATATCATCACGACTTGTAAACCTAGGTACCAGAGTGAATTGAACTAAAGCAGTACTTCAAAGGAAAAATTACTAGAAATTGATTCGTAGAAATGAGAAATCGTGAAAGTAGAATCAATTGATTTTGAAGGTAACTTTCTGAAGATTTTGAAAAATATGATCTTTTAAGAGCTTTGAGAAGACGAAGTAATGGAAAGAAGTTTTCTGAGAAAGATTTGGATTTATGGTATGCGAGGAAAATTTTTTTGCAAAACTTTCCAAAGGTATTGAAGTATCCGTGATTTGAAATCAGTGGCTGAGATTAGTCGGCCGAAAAAAGGTTTTGATCGCACGGTTGAGAAAAAATAATCTTCTCGTATTTCGGACTAGAAAATTCGCAATAAAATACATTAAAAACACATTCCCAAGTCCGCATAAATGTTTTGCAGTGCATGCGTCATAAAGTTAAGAAAACAGAGTGAAAACCATTTTATATAATGCATATAAGATGTTCAGAAATGGATAAATAAGAAACGTATCTGACTGATTGATATTGTAATCAACCAGTTACCACTGTGATCTAATCTGGTACTTGTTGACCTTACTGATGGTAGCCTTAAGCATTTCCCAACAATATTCCACTCATCTGATCAGATTTCTGCTTGATCCACTTTGTTACTTATCTGATCCACTTATCAGATCCACTTATCCGATACACTTCATCATTCAGTCTTCTTCTATTCAGGCTGCATTTCCGATGCACTTAAGTCTACTCCAGTCAAAACATTTACTTCGGGGAGTCAAAAGGTCGCCTTGATTCCCAAATCGGCGCGATTTGATATTCCTTAATAATGGCATAGATACGCTGTGATTACTCACACCGTCAACTCATCCAACCATTAGCCGCGTGTTCCTTACGCGTTGTCGATG
Organism: Stenogyne calaminthoides; assembly: GCA_037126765.1. Classification (NCBI taxonomy): domain Eukaryota; kingdom Viridiplantae; phylum Streptophyta; class Magnoliopsida; order Lamiales; family Lamiaceae; genus Stenogyne; species Stenogyne calaminthoides. The sequence goes on along the minus strand of JBBCBC010000020.1, from coordinate 8,252,873 downwards.
CAAATTTCTCTTAAGGTCTTCTGAGAAAATAAATTTGCATTTATACCCCTAATTTTCCTCTATAAATTGGCCTGGGGTGTTAGGCAAACAACACAACATAAACCATTCATCTTTCTTTAGCTTATACTCCATGCTTTCCGATGAATTCCTTATTTCCGGTGAAACTCCCGGCAAAAACCTTTAACCCTTTTCCAATGAATTCAGCTTCTCAAATCAACCCTGTGTGTTCCTTCACACTACTTTTGTCGTCATCGAAGATTACACATACGATCAATGCAAAGCTTCTTTACCATCGTGGAGGCGGATCTGCTAAGGCAAATGAGAAGGCACTTCTCCTAACCGTATTCACCTTGTGCGCCTATCGAGATGACGGAATTAGCATCAACATACTCAGTCTGAAACAAAACATGAGTTTGGCATATGGTCTGCATCAGTCAACAGCTGATCTTCATATATCAAACTCAATATTTGCATGTGACACTCATTGCCATATGGTCTTTGTGACCAAACCTGTGGCACTGTGTCCCATTTAACAGTTGGAGAGCCCATTGATTTTAGGTCTAGGGGCTCCTGGCTTAAAGATCCTTCAAGGCTTGCTCTCGCTCCTTACTCCGAAGCTCTAAGAGTGGCTTTCAGGATTCTAGAAGCTACTCTGCCCCCCTTGGGTCAGAGGAAAATGAGAGCATTAAGCTCTTAAAATCTCTCTCTCTCTCCTTCCCTTCCTTGGGTTGGCTTAGGGTTTATGGTTTATGTAATGACCTCCGGGTCTTCTTGTACTTGTAGCTTGTAATACCACTTGAAGATAGCTTGAAGGTAGCTTGTGATATCACTTGTAACTTGTAAATCTGACCTCCGGGTCCTTATCAATGAAAAATTTTGTTATTTCTTTGTTGTGTTGCTTCTTCTGACTTATGCGATTTGTAGCTTTAAACTTGTACTGCTTGCTTGTTGACTGTAGCTTAATCGACTTATAAAGTGTAACTTTCCAATCTGATCGCCTTCCTTAATGTCGATATATCTTGAATCGATTTGCTCGCTTTGTCCGAACTTCGACGGGCTTTGATCGACTTTTCGATCGGGTTTATCTGAACTTCAGATCGGCTCCTCGTCTGATTGTCTGATCAGTTGAGATTCCTAACTCAACTAATTCCTCTTAACCTGGTTAGTCTTCCAACCAACTGGTTCTAGAGACCAGTCCACCAAACATTTCTAGTGCTTTTTCTCCAAGATCCAGAAGCCTTAGCTCATTGCATAATTCTCTGAATCTGATCTCAGATAGCGGCTTGGTTAAAATATCAGCTTTCTGCTTGTCAGTATGGATCTTTTCCATTCTGATATTCTTCTTTTCAACATGATCTCTGATGAAATGATGTCTGACATCCACATGCTTGCATCTTGTATGTAGAACAGATTCGAGTGATTGCAATAAAGACTATTATCATCACATGCATATATAGGTACGTTCTTAGCTACGATGTTGTAATCCTCACCGCCGACTTAGCCAGAGCGCTTTAGGAACAACAGCTTTTCCCAAGCAGACCATATATTCTACTTCAGTAGTAGATGTCGTAACTGATGTCTGCTTCTTCAAAAACCAAGAGATCAGTTTATTTCCCAGAAACTGACATGAACCTGAGGTTGATTTCCTGTCGATTCTGTAACCTCCGTAATCAGAATTAGAATACCCACTAAGCTCTAGATTATAATCTGATGGGTAAAATAAACCAAGGTTTATCGTCCCTTCAGATATACTTAAGAATCCGCTTAGTCTTCTTTCTAAGTGGCTTTGCATTTGATTTGCTTGAAATCTGGCACATACACCTACTGCAAAAGTGATATCTGGTCTGCTGGCAGTCAGGTATAGTAGAGATCCAATGAGAGCCCTATATTCTTTCTGATTAGTTTTCTAACCGTCCTCATCTGGATCCATCTTGAACCCGGTCATCATGGGAATTCTGACTTCCTTACAATGTTGAACTCCAAACTTGGCCAGAAGATTCCTTGTGTATTTTCTGGCGTATGAATATCCCTTCAGACTCTTGACTTGAAACCCGTAAAGTAATTCATCTGACCCATCATGGACATCTCGAACTTCCCTTGCATCAATTTGCTGAACTTCTCACATAGCTTCTTGTTGGGAGATCCGAAGATGATGTCGTCCACGTAAATCTGAACCATTAGAATATCTTCTCCATCTTCTATTCTGAATAAGGTTTTGTCCACTATTCCTTTAGTGAAACCACTGTCTATCAAGAACTGAGAGAGTGTATCATACCAAGCTCGAGGAGCTTGTTTCAGGCCATAAAGAGCTTTCCTTAAACGGTACACTTGGTTGCCTTTTTCAAAGCCTGGAGGTTGTTCAACATAAACTTCCTCTGCAAGTACCCCGTTTAAGAATGCACTCTTTAAATCCATCTGATACACAATGAACCCCCTGTGGGCAGCATATGCCATAAACATCCGAATGGCTTCTAGGCGAGAGACTGGTGCAAAGGTCTCATCATAATCAACTCCTTCGAATGTGAATACCCCTTAGCAACAAGTCTTGACTTATTCCTGGTTATGAAATTATTCTCATCTCTCTTGTTCTTGAATATCCACTTCGTGTCAATCACGTCTTGATGAGTTGGTTTGTCCACCAGTTTCCAAACTTGATTCCTCTCAAACTGTTCCAGTTCCTCTTGCATGGCTAGAATCTAGTTTGCGTCTTGTAGAGCTTCCTCTACTGCAGTTGGTTCCTTGAAAGACAGATAACAACAATACATGGTACTTTCACCAATCTGATGTCTAGTTTTGACTCTATCAGATGGGTCTCCGATAATCAGATCAGTTGGATGACTGGTAATCCAGGCCCTTCTATTCTGATTTTTGTCTGTTTGGAGAACATCATCCACTTCTGATAGTAGTTCATTATTAGTGATTGGGAGTGGTGCGGAATAATGATCCACTTGATAAGAACATGTCTCAGCTGATGTTGGACTCATCATGTGCTGATGTCTATTCATAGGAACTTCAGGAGTTCCCCCTGAACCAGATGGTTCAGTTGATACTTATCTCGGTTGTACCAAACTTCTACATCGACGGTTATGCGTACCTTTTTGGTCCGATTGACTGGTGAATCAGCAAGATCAAGTTCTGGGATATACAATGTTATGTGTTCAGATTCTTTCTCCTTGACACTTAATTGATCCATTTTCTCAGATCGTAAAGGTTGATTTGGTATCTTTGCTTTTTACGGCAAATTTTCTCCCATTCGTAAGATGTCTCATCAAAGACCACATGGGGTGTTTCTTCCACAACTAGAGTTCATTTGTTGTAAACCCTGAAAGCCTTGCTGGATGAGGAATATCCTAAGAATATACCCTCATCTGACTTGGCCTCAAAAGTCTTCAACTGACTCTTCCCATTGTTGTGAATGAAACACTTGCACCCAAAAACATGGAAGTATGAAACACGAGGTATTTTGCCCTTCCACAGTTCATAGGGTGTTTTGAAGTGAGACATAGTCAGAGAACATCTGTTCTGAGTGTGGCATGCAAGATGATTGATTATACCTTAAACGGCTTGGTGTCGCATGTTCAAATTAATATAGTCGAAAGCGAGCTTTCCTTGAGAGTTCTGTTTCTCCGTTCTGCTACTCCATTTTGTTGTGGCGTTCTTGCAGCTGACGTCTCATGATGTATACCAAACTCAGTGCAAAAATCAGTAATAAAATAGTTCTGAAATTCTGTACCTTTATCTAATCTGATTTTTACTATGCTGACACCCTTTTCGTTTTGTAGTTTCTTGAGCAGCTCGGGTATCTTTATCGTTGTCTCATTCTTCTTATGTAAGAATACAACCCAGGTAAACTTGGAATAATCATCCACGATTACCAGAGTATATTTGCGTCCACTGAGACTTACTGGTGTAACTGGTCCGAATAGATCCATATGGAGCAGTTGCAGTACTCTACTGGATGTTGGTCCAGGTATTCCCTTGAATGAGGCTTTAACTTGTTTTCCCTTCTGACATGCGGCACATGTCTGATCTTTTGAGAATAACTCATTCGGAAGTCCCTCAACCAAAGACATCATAGCTATCTTGTTAAGAGTCTTAAAGTTCAGATGACTAATTCTTTTGTGCCAGAGCCAACTGCTACTCTTGGAACTCTTAACAATTAAGCATGCATTTCTGTGACAACTGTTCCAATCTGCTGTGTAGATCGTGCCTTTCCTTGAACCAGTTAGCAAGATTTGTTGAGTAGCTCGATTTCTAATCGTACACTTACCACTCAAGAACTCAACGCTGAATCCATTGTCGCAGAATTGTGATAATGATAGTAGATTGTGTTTTAATCCTTCGACATACGAGACTCCAGTTACTTGTACATCATCATTCTCTAAGGTTCTGAATCCTTTGGTAAAACCAAAGTTATCATCACCGAAGAGTACACGTGGGCCTTCTTGTTCTTTGTAAGAGCTAAGGAGATGTTTGCTTCCAGTCAGGTGCCTTGAGCATCCACTATCGATGTACCAGATAGTTGCTTGTACACCTCCTCTGTTGGCCAGTTCCACGCGAACCTGCAATCGAATTAGGCTTTAGGTCCCCTTTGGAATTGGGTCCTTGGGGGTTAGTGGTGGATTTAGGGATCCACACAAACAGGGCACTTCTATGGTAATCATATAGATTAGAAGGCCTGATTTGTCTCCCATATACATCAACATAATCATACGTCTCTTTATATGCTTTCTGATTTGTATGATTATTCGTGTGAGCCTTGAGCGAATTAGAAGACTTGGGATTTTTCTTTACATTTTGTCTTCTTTTAACCCAATGGGGCTCAGGTGCAGCAGCCCTAGGTCTCTGGTTATAAGGGTAGGTACGACTGCTACCATTGAAAGATTCATATCTTCTCGGCATAGATGATCTTTACTGAGCCACCTATAGCTTGCTCGTTAGGCAAATTGACCTTGATTGGGTCTCAGATTAGATTTCCTTTTTACAGGTTGTCTCTTCTGATACCTAATCTGCTGATCAGGTTGAGGTCTCTTCAGAAGAACTGGGTTCTTCTGTTGATTCCTCGGCTGATGCTTAGTCAGTTGAGGTCCATTTCTGTACCTTTCTAATTAGGCACTTGCCTTACTTGCTCAGCAGGTCTCTTTCCCTTATCAGATACATGTTTAGCTTTTTGTGTATCTTTGTCAGAGACTCGTTTGATTACACCCTTCTGAAGTGAACCAAATGGGGCTTTTGAGGATGTAGAAGGGTTCTCATACCCAATTCCTTTCTTGTTAGTCGGTGTTCGAAAATAGGTGTTCATATCTTGAACGGTTTTTGATGACTTCGTGAAAACCTCTATTTTCTTGCGCAAACTATCCTCAGTAGATTTAAGACTCTCATGTAGTCGAAATAGCTCATCAAACTTAGCTTGTAGAATTTTGAAATCACCAGCTTGCTGTTTGTTGATTGCTAGTTGATCTTTAATCTGCTTCTCCTGATCAGAAGATTTAACTTTCAGAACTTTAAGTTCTTCAGTTACATTCTGAGCAGTTTCAGCTGATTTCAGTTCAGCTGCTTTACTGACAGCGTTCTCTTTGACAAGCTGATTATTTTTTATCCTTAGCTTATCATTTTCAGCTTCCACTATTGTATAAGTGTCTACTGCCTCAGAGAGATCATCAAGCAATTGCTCAGAGTAGAGCTGCAAGTCAATCTCTCCAGCAGGTGTGCTAATAATAGCTGGTGTGGAAATTGAAAAAGCAGAAGGTTTTGAGGTTACCTCAGGCTGGTCTTCCTCCCTGGCCATCAGGCAGATTTCATCATCATCTGAAGAGAATATCAGATCTTCATGGTCGAAGAAATCATTTACATTGCTTATCAGACAAAAATCTTCTACAGGTGAGTAGCCAGAATCCTCAGAAGGCAGATAGGAATCATCAATTCCTGATGTGTCAGCTACCAAGGATTTTCTATTTTTGAAACGTAGCTCTCTGTTGGGATATGAATTTAATAAAGATATATGATTTTGATTAAGATCCCAAAACCCCTAAGTATGACATGTTCAGAATGATCTTGATAGTTGAGTCAGGATTCAGTTTTAGATATTCAGGATGTTATCTGCAAAATGTATAGTCAGCAGATATAGTTTAGGATAAGTTCTGAAGACTCTGAAGACTTAGTATGATACTGAGTAACTGAAGACTCAGCACGAAGACTCAGTACATCAGTCAGTATAAACTACAAAGATTCAAGACCAAAGACTCAAGACTCAAGACTCAAGACACGTAAGATGTAAGATCAAGAATCAAGATCAAGAGTATTGAAGGCACAGTAATTAGTGAAGACTCAGTAATGTACTGAATGCTCAGTATAAACCTGAGTGTTCCGCGACATTGATAATATCTATCTGAAGGATGCAATACTAAGAAGATCGCAAATCCTTAAGAAGTTAGATATTGCCAAGACATTCAAATGCAGACATAAGGAACTAAGTCAGAAGTGTTGTTAAGGTTATATCAAACTCAGAGTTTGTAAATCAAAAGAGACGCTTGAAGGTGTCTACCTTTAACCGAGACAAAAGTCAAAAAGAGGAAGACGACATTTGTACCATACCGACAATCGACAAAATGATGGTGTCGTTTGAAAAAGATGTCAGATGTACAAAAGTTCCAGACTGCAAAAAGTGAAGACCGGCTACATGAAAGGCTATTGCCTAAAACGTGTTAGGGGGTTTCAAACCCTAAATATAGTCGTTTCACACACCACAAGAGGGAACTCGCGAAGCTATCTCTCCAACAGATAGTTTTTAAGAGTGACCTTGGTGTATACCTATAAATACTGGTGACCCTCTACATTGTAAGGTTACGGGAAATTTATACGCAACTCAAAGAGCTCAAACTTATTCTTGTAAAAATTAAAGCACTCAAAAAACTTAGAATTTCCCAAGTGCTTCTATATTGAAGAGAGCTCACTATACTAAGCCTAGCTTGATAAGATTTATCCAAAGCTTAGTCGAGATATCCTAACCCTTTGCATTGTGCTTCATTGTAAAGGATATCTCATCCTAGTTGGAAACCAACCTAGAAACCCCCCAAAACCCTTGAGAAGGTAGCTGGAGTGTGTTTGTTGGTGAGAAAAAATTGTAAAGAGTTAGTAAACTACGCGGAGTAGTCAGAAAACTCTAGAGGAGAAGTTAGTAAGCCTGAGGGTAGTCCGAAAGCTTGTGTGTGATTGAGTAAGTAAACTACGGAGGTAGTCGAAAAACTCAAGGTCGGGTTGAGTAAGTAAACTACGTGAGTAGTCAAAAACTCGTACCGAGTTGAGTAAGTAAACTACGAGGTAGTCGAAGCTCGAAGTTGATAGTGAATTTCTCTCAAGAGTCGGGGAGAGTGGACGTAGGAGCTTGAGTCTCTCGAACCACTATAATTGTTGTGTTCTTTATTGCTTTCCTTATCTCTGATTTCTTAATCATTGCATTGACTTGTTTTGAAAGCATACTTTTTCAATCGATATTCATTTGGAATCAATCCAATCGAAGTTGCATAAGTGAATCACAAACCTAATCACTATTTCATAAAGGGAAAGTTTTTTCAGCAAAGCTTAAAACGAGTATAATCTAAATGGCCAACCATTCCGCACGACTGGGTAGCTAGAACAGATAGTTATCAAACTGAACTCTCTTTTGAGAATTCAGTAAGTTAGTTATCTGATCCAAGCAACTCAGGATCTCTGACACTCAGGACTCAGTTGGGATTATCTAAGGTATCTGAAAGCAGCTCAGGATCACTGTCTCAGTAGACTTTGACTCAGAGCGATATGTGCTTCTCCAAACCTAATCTTCCAGATTTTCGACCCAAGAGGTCCTCACTGTAAGAAAAAGTTTTAAAAACACTGAACACGTGTATTCCCCCCCCATACACGTAAAGACTTCGTTTGCACCGGGACCAACAAGTGGTATCAGAGCAGTGGTTCAACTTGACCACCTGCTGTGTTGACCAAAGTCTTATTTTCAAAAATACTTGTGGTCTATCTGAACTGATCTTAATTGCTGAAATTTTTCTTACTTTTCAAAAGATCAGAAAAATGTCTTCTAAAAAACTTCTCATGTTCTCAGTAGAGAACTATGACCTATGGAGACTGAGAATGCAGGCTCATCTCAGATTCCAAACATGAGCGTATGTGGAGAGTGGTCTCTCAAGGACCATTCCGGGTTCTTCGTGGTGAATCCCGAGAGAACGAAGATGAGAGAATTGATCCTAGAGCAGAATTTCCTAAGTCCGATGACCAACCGACTCGACGAGGAGAAAGTTAGTCAATCTAGACTACATTGCAAAAGACACACTATACAAGACAATTGATGATGGTGTGATGGGAATGATCTCTCACCGTAATATCTTTGCTAAAGAGATTTGGGATACACTATTTTGTTATGTGCCAAGGCACGATCATATAAAAAAAAACAAACTTTCAAAGGGCAATTGGAAAGTTTGATAATTTTGAAATGGATGATGGTGAATCAATAGACAAATTGGAAGTCGATTCACTAAAGATCATGAATGATCTAAATGCACTTGGAAAGAAATATCCACAGAGAGAAGTTGCATTGAAAATTCTTAGAGTGTCCGTCTAAGAAATGGGATATTCATGCAAAGGGTGATTGAAAACACCAAGAACATTAGTTCAATGCCTTACCAACAAGTCTTCTCTCGAAATAAGGCCTATGAATTTGTAATTGATAAGAAATCCAAAAAGGCTGACAGCAAAGATGATTCTTCATCGAGTAAGAATGTGGCTTTAAAAGCCAAAGATAAAACTTGTAAAACTAGAGAGTTTGAGAACCCTCATGCCAAAAATCAGGATGAGCTTGAAGAAAAGCTAGCACTGATGGCAAGGAGGTTTGACAGACTTAATAGTAGATTTGGAAAATACAAAAGCTATTACAGGAACCACAGGTACCAAAAGAAACTTGAGGACAGATCAACTGAGAAGAAGAAGGACAGATCAACTAAAAGCCTCAGGCTAAGAATGAAAACCTGAAAGGCTCAACACTGAACCATCAGAGGAATCCTCAGATGAGAAACACTCAGCAGAGACATTCTCAACTGAAGAGACCAAGTCCTCAGTACACTGAAAGACCCAGATTTCAGTACAGACAACCTGAACCTCACTTGCCTAAAGGTAAAGGTTATCTGAACCCAAGTCAACAAAGATTTAGACCAGCTGCACAAAATACTAAGCATCTGAACAGAAGGCCTAAACCAAAGAAGAATTCAAAAGCCCATGTTCATGCTAAAGCTAGCAAACATATACAGAAAACTGCTAAGGCACCCAGAGTAGTGGATGTATATGTTGATGTTTATGGAAGAAAAATTAGCCACTCTAAAGTGATTAGAGTTGTCAGGCAGATTTGGATTCCGAAAGGTACAGCTAACCTCGTAGGACCCTACACAAATTGGGTACCTAAGAATTGATATGTTTTTCAGGAGGAAAACAAGGGCACTAAGTTGATGAAAGACCACATGGCACTGATGAGCTGAGACGAAAAAGCTCCTGATGTATGGTATCTTGACAGTGGACGCTCAAGATATATGACAGGATTCAAGAAGATGCTCAGTGACTATGTTGAACAAAGAGGCCCACAGATCACATTTGGAGATAACTCCAAGGGACAGACTGAAGGATATGGAACTTTGGAAATCGACTCAGTTATATTCATGGTGTTTCATATGTATCTGGATTAAAGCATAACTTGCTGTCAATTAGCCAATTCTGTGATAAGGGTTTCAATGTTGAGTTCTCCAAGAACTTATGTTTTGTGAAAGATGATACATCACAAAAAGTTTTACTGACTGGTACAAGAAAAGGGAATGTGTATCTTGCTGATTGGAGTTCAACTCCTAAAGATACATGTTTAGTTGCTAAAAGTTCCACAGATACCAGTTGGTTATGGCATAAAAGAATGAATCACCTAAACATCAAAACCTTGAACAAGCTTGCAAGATTAGCTCTTGTGAGAGGGTTGCCTAATGAAGTGTTCAGTAAGGAACACATTTGTGATGCGTGCCAGAAAGGAAAACAAGTTAAAGCATCTTTTAAAAGCAAAGTTGAAGTTTCTACTGAAAGAATACTTCAGTTATTGCATATGGATCTCTTTGGTCCTATAACACCTGTGAGCACTAATGGCAGGAAATACACATTGGTAGTAGTTGATGACTACTCAAGATATACTTGGGTCATATTCTTACTTAGTAAGAAAGAGACTCAGATAAAGCTGCCAGAATTACTGAAAAGGCTCAGTAATGAGAAAAATCTAAGTGTGATCAAAATCAGATCTGACAAAGGAACTGAGTTTATAAATCATATCATATCTGATTATTGTGCAGAGAATGGAATTTTACATGAAACATCAGCTGCAAGGACCCCTCAACAAAATGGTGTTGCGAGCAGAAGGAATGAACTCCGAAAAAGAAGTTCGCAAGGACAATGATAAATTTGCCGATATTCCTAAAAGATTTTGGGTTTGAAGTCATCAACACTTTGATGCTACTCTTAGAATAGATCCATGCTGACCAAGAGTCAAGGCAAAACACCCTATGAGCTTTGGAATGAAAGGAAGCCTCTTGTTTCTTTCTTTCGTGTGTTTTTTTGCAAGTGTTTCATACACAATAATGGTAAAGATCGATTGAAAACATTTGATAGTAAAGTCGATGAAGGAATATTCTTAGGATATTCTCAAGTCAAGAAAAACTTTCGAGTTTACAACCGAGGACTCTTATTGTGGAGGAAACACCTCATGTTGTTTTTGATGAATCTACTTGTGTTCAGAAGAAACAGGAACATGATGCAGATGAACTGACCAAGAGGATCACCAGATTAAGCCCGAAAACAAAAGATAAATCATCCAATCGAACTCCGAAAATAAGAAGTCACCACTATCTATGATTGGGTGACTCAGACTCGATAAAGAAGTTCGGGATGGAAATCGATGGTGAGACTCGGAAAACCAACACTCCAAAGGTGACCAATCCGAACAGACACCGTTCAGACTCAGGTATGTGATGCCAATGAAGATGTGGTCACAGCTGAGGCAAATTCTGAATCTATCAACCAAAGGGGAACAAATGTCTCTGACAATGTTCTGAATAGAATTTCCCTTGAGGAAGATGATTCTCTTTCTCCCCGTTCTGTTGTTCCCTGAGTTTACTGATTTAACTGAACCTAACATTTCAAATGTTGAGGATGCTATTGAAAGAGGAACATCAAGAAGGAAATGGTTAGATAGTCATCATACAAGTCAGATTGTAGGTGATCTAACTGAAGGTGTTAAAACAAGAAGGTTCCATGGTGAGAGTGCACTATTCTACTGCTTCCTATCAGAGAAAGAATCTACTGAGATTGGTGAAGCTCTACAAGATTCTCATTGGATTACTGCTATGCAAGATGAAATTTGAATCAATTCTCAAGAAATGAAGTATGGGAGCCGGGTAGATAGACCGTAAAGGCACAATGTCATTGGAACCAAGTGGGTTTTCAAGAATAAAAGAGATGAAAACAACAACATTGTAAGAAACAAGGCAAGGCTAGTTGCACAAGGTTATTCCCAAGAAGAAGGCTTGGATTATGATGAAACCTTTGCACCTGTTGCAAGACTAGAAGCCATCAGATTGTTTCTTGCATATGCTGCCCACATGAAGTTCACAGTCTATCAAATGGATGTGAAAAGTGCATTTCTGAACGGTGTGCTTAAAGAAGAGGTTTATGTGGAACAACCTCCCGGTTTCAAAAAGAAATGACCAAGTTTACGTGCTCATAAAAAGCTTTTTATGGTCTTAAGCAAGCACCCGTGAGCATGGTATGATACTCTTTCTCGGTTTCTTCTTGACCATGGTTTTGTCAAAGGGATCGTTGATAGAACTCTGCTCGTGATAGAGGATGGGGAGATATCTTACTAGTTCAGATATATGTTGATGACATCATTTTTTGATCTCCAAACCATCAGCTGTGTGAAAAGTTTTCAACACTGATGAAAGGCAAATTTGAGATGTGAATGATGGGAGAGATGAATTTCTTTCTAGGTCTTCAAGTGAAACAATCAAAGGAAGGAATATTCATCAACCAGGCAAAGTACACCAGAGATCTGATTGCTAAATATGGTGTACAGAATTGCAACACAGTTAGGATTCCCATGAATACTAACTACAAGATGGATCCTGATTCTGAAGGCAAATCAGTAAGCCAGACTGATTATAGAGGAATCATTGGATCATTGCTCTATCTCACAGCAAGTAGGCCGGATATAACATTTGCTGTTGGGATATGTGCAAGATACCAAGCTAATCCTAAGGCTAGTCACATGGAGGCTGCCAAAAAGATACTGAAGTATCTTAAAGGCACAGTGAATAGAGGATTATGGTATCCAGCTGATGATAACCTTGAGTTAAGTGGTTACTCGATGCCGACATATGGAGGTTCTGCGAAATTGACAGAAGTCCACCTCGGAACTTGTCAATTTCTCGGAAGTAAGTGATATCTTGGTTTTTCGATGCACCTCGATAGCAACAAGTACTACTGAAATTTCAATATATGGTCGCAGGAAGTCAGCATTTGGTTTCGGTTCTTTAGCTCGCACAACAATTAAGGGATTATAAAGTTGTAGCCAATGAAGTACCAATATTTTGTGACAATAATAGTGCCATTGCTATTTCACAAAATCCGTATTGCACACCGATGCAAGCATGTGGATATCGGACATCACTTCATCGTAGATCATGTCGAGAAGAAGGACATAAGGATGGAGAAAATTCATAATTGATAAGCGGGGAGCCGATATCTTGACTAAACCTTTGGCGGAATCAAGATTTCAGGAACTTTCAGTTGAATTAGGGATGTTAGAACCAGGTGTATAGAGTAAAATCTGAAAAATTGAAGATTTTCAGAAGCATGAAGTTTTCTCAGATTCTAATGAGAAGCTTAGGATAAAATGGAAATACTGAACTGAGTCTCGGGAAAACTCAGATTCTTGAAGGTCAAGACTCAACAAAGAAAAATGAACCATTTCAAGATTTTCGATATTATCGACATTTTATCAAGGTCGAGACTAATAAGACTGATAGAGGAAAATTAGTCTGAAGAAGTAATGACTCATGCAACTCATTTATTGCTTAAGTGAAGCTCAGAAATCATTCGCAATAAATACAAAACACCTGAGGAATGTTTTTGGGCGGATCGCTTTTAAATTCGAAGAAGGTCAATAATCATTTAATGCTCTGCTACATTAATGACCAATGAGGATGTTTTGGCGGCTTACTTTTCGGAGATCGTCGGTTTGTATACCCGATTAATCGGAGATTAATCTCAACCGTTGTTTTTCACCTAACCAACATGATTCCCCATGATCTCGGAGCTATACATACCCTAAGAAGCCTTTCAAGCCAAAATTTTATTAAACCCTTCGCTCCAAATCCTCTGCAAAAATAAAAAATCCCTTGCTCGTAAATTCCTAAACCCTAAAGCTTCACTTCTCAAATCAATCTCTAAAATGGCTCCAACCTTGTTCGAGAGATTAGCCAAACCAACAAGCCGTGGGTACGAAGTTCGTTGTTTCACTCGAAAAGCACAACCAACTCAAAGCCGTAAGAGGAGGCTCAAGATATGATTCGACCAAGCTAAACTCACCCAACTAATCGCAAATCGACTAGACCAGAGTTTGTGAAAGAGGTAATCGAATTCATCTATAACTTGAAGGTAGATGAAGAGGATCAGATTCATTCTTCGACATCAGATATCACTTTAGAGCATTCATCCAAATACGCCGATTTTGAAAGGGATTTGTACATAACCCCAAAAAATCAATGATGTTTTTGAGCTCGTGATAGAGGAGAGGATCCTACGATGTATATGCTCGCAGAGAGCAGAATACTTAGATAGGATTGCCGAGAATCTCGTTAAGTTTGAGGCGACATTGCATAAGAGGGCACTTAAAACCACAATATCGTGTGTTGATGGATATTGTGAGTAAATGCATCATGAGTCTTATGGGGGAGTTTTTGCAGATCAAGACTCAAGCTCGGGGATCGATGGTGGCGATAGAGGCCTCACCCACCACCGACTTCAACCGGCTGAAATTTCTAATTCGCATAAAGGAGTGAAAGGCACCAAAGTTTTGAAGAAGGTTGACGGGGCGATCTCAATAAAAGGCAAGATACACCATGCCACCAAAATTGCTTACATTTTGGAGATGTGCAGAGAGGAGGAGGATATTGTTGGGAAATGAATTTAATAAAATGGATTTTGATTAGATCCCAAAACCCCTGAGTATGACATGTTCAGGATAATCTTGATAGATGAGTCAGGATTCAGTTTTAGAGTGTTCATGATATTATCTGCACCATGTATAGTCGGCAGATATAGAACAGGTTAGTTTCTGAAGACTCAGTAGGATACTGAGAACTGAAGGCTCAAAGAAACTGAAGGCTCAGAGAACCTGAAGCCTCGAGAGAACTCAAGACTCGAAAAACTCAAGACTCGGAGAACTCAAGACTCGAGAGAATCTAAAGACTCGAGAGAACTCAAGACTCGAGAGAAATACCAAGGCACAAGAATTACTAAAGACTCAAGAATGTATCTTGCCTGGGGAATGATCCCCAACATGCTCAGTATATCCTGAATGTTCCGAGGCATTGAAGCTGAGGAATATAGCCGTTGGAATCCAGCTGACGTGGACCAACGAGAGGAAGACAACCAAATTGAAAAAGTCTGCGAATCTTTATTTAAGAATAGTATGGATTTGAATGTGATTCTTCCAATCGGTAACATTCAAATCCACACTATAAATACAAGTTCTTCCTTCATTATCAAGTGGTGGAGTGTGGAAGTCACGAAAGAAGATAGCAACGATGCTACTGAGCCAAAGAGAGTTAAGCATTCCCACCCTAGAACACAAGTCCGTAGATATACAAATATATTCAAAGAGTGTTCTAGAACCCAACCTAAGCAACCCACGATGTATCATAGCTTAGAGAGATTTTCCCAACCTTAAAGATTGAGGCTAAACCATTGTAAGGGAAAATCTCACCATATTTGGAGACAACACCAAACCCAAACCCAAAGGTGGTGAAGTGAGGTAGTTGTTAGGCAAACCCGAGTGAGGGTGATAAGTCCCGGGCGAGTGTGAACTCGTTAAACATCTAAGAGTTTGAGTTAGTAAACTACGGAGGTAGTCGAAAAGCTCAGTGGCTCGGGTTGAGTTAGTAAACTACGTGGAGTAGTCGTAAAACTCGGTACGAAGTTGAGTAAGTAAACTACGAGGTAGTCGAAAAGCTCGAAGTTGATAAGGAATTTCCCTAGAGAGGAGAGTGGATGTAGGACCGGTTGTCCAACCACTATATATTGTCGGTTTGTTTATCGCTTTATGTTTATACTTGTCATATGCATCTAGTTATAAGCAAAACACAACACACATGAGCTCCAAAGTTTTAAAAATTGGAAACACTCTGCCTCACCCTCGCTTTTTATATGCACCAAGTCAAACGCTTTTGCTTCAAGACGCCAAGAAAATAGGTTTTCCCAATCGACCAACAAGTGGTATCAGAAAGCATGCTCAAAAGATTACTTCTTCAATGTAATCGCCGAAAGCAGATCTATTTTTAAAAACTTGTCTCGATCCGATACCAACAATTGGTATCAAAGCAAAAAAGAAAAGTTTTACACAACAATGGAATAATAGAACTTTTCATTGATAAAGACCCAAAGGTCGTTTACATTACAAGTTACAAATGCAAGAGAACCCGGAGGTCAATACATAACTCTAAACCCTAAACCTCTAAGCCATAACCCTAAACCTTTATCCAAACCCAAACCCGATCTCTGTGGTGGTGATTAAGAGGAGGAGGAGAGAGAGATTTTAAGATCTCATGCTCTCATTTTCCCCACTTAACAGGTGAGGAGAGGCTTGAAAGGTAATCCTACGCCAAGAACCGATGGACTCTCCAATGGAGTGAGAGCGGCCTTGATAGGATTTTTTTTTAAGCCGAGAGCCCTAAGAAAGAGTCGATTGGCTCTCCAAATATTGTTAAATGGTGAGTTTGATATAGGAAGATCACCCGTTATCGATCAAGTTCGCATATCAAACTCACGCTCATTTTCGATTGAGTCTGCTAATCTTTGGTTACGCCATCCGAAAAGACACACAAGCCGCATACGATTAGGGAGAAGTGTCTTCTCGGCCATTCTTACAAGAGATCCGCCACCCTGATGGTAGAGAAGCTTAGCAACGATTGTATGAGAAATCTTTGATGACGATGAGAACCGCAAAAAGGACACACAGGGTTGATTTGAGAAGATGAAATCATGGAAAAGGGGGGTAAAGATGTTTGCCTAAGTCTCACCGAAACAAGGGGTTCACCAGATACATGATTCTACAAAGAAGATAAGTATGGTGAATGAGTTATGTTGTGTAAAATATTGGTCCAATTTATAGAGGCCAAGCAAGGGTGCAGATGCAAATTTGAGTTCTCAAAGCCTATTTAGAAAAATTTGCATCACAAGGACAGCGTGTAGAAATCACGCGACCGATAATTGGAAAAAGTTACGGCGGATTGACATATCGAGAGTGTCGACGATATCTCACGATGTCAAATCGCACCAACTTAGGGAATAGAGGCTACTATTCTATACTAAGTTTTGGCAAAGAACACTTTCCAAGAATCGACTTAATCTGAGGAGAATCGATTAAGTCAACAAAAATTTGATTACATACAAAGTCGATCAAATGAAGAAAATCACCGAGCTTGAAAACTTCACCAAATCGATATATATCGGTCTATATCAGTTGAAAGGGGGGACTTCAACTTGAGGGGGAACTCACAGAATCACAAGTAGATTATCAAGATCAAGACATGGCTGCAGACAAGACAGATCAAGATCAAATGAGTTAGTTGAGTTCAACTGATGAGTCAGGCAAATCGAAAGTGAAGAAAAGCTAAAGCCAAAGAAATCGAAGAGAAGGTTGCAAATCGGAAGATGAGCAAAAAGAGATCGATCAAGATCGACGTGATCGAGATCGATATGATAATGAGCGGATGAAGATCGACGAGATCGACGCGATCAAGATCGATATGATAAACCCGATATGCTAACCCGATATAATGACCGATGCTATGTTGATCTAAAGATGTGTTGATCGATTAGTCGAGCTAATCGATCGTGCAAAGAAGAAATCGATATAGCTTGGGTAAAGTGATCCGAGACTCAAGAAGTAAAGTAAATGGCGAGACTCAAGATAGGTCAAGACCGAGGGTCAAGATGTCTCCGGTCGAAGAAACCGAACTCGGTCGGATGAGTGTCAAGATATACGACGTACAAGGTCCATTGAAGAAGAATGAGGAGCCGAGCTGAAGACAGAAGACTAAAGACCAAAACTGAAGACTTGTAATTCTTTATGTTTTTTTGTCTTTATTTCTTTGATAAGTTCATTGTAATCTGTAACTGATAACATACAATCAATGAAACTTTTATCTTTATGCTCAAAGATAATACCTCATTATCTTTTTTTTTTACATGTTTTTTATATTGATATGCCTGATTGAATGTCTCTGATCTAATTGTATGCTCATATAAAAGAGGAAACTATATGATGCTATGGGAGAAATTGCTTAAGTATTTAGTAATGATCTATTTAGGAAAGATTCATTACTGAAGAAATCTGTTGAATGATTTAAATTGATTAGAGATTTACCATCCTTGTAATAAAAAAACTGAAACCTGAGTATAGGTTATATGTTTGTAACAAGATAGGTTTTGCATCATCAAAAATGGGAAATTGTTGGGAAATGAATTTAATAAAAGGATTTTGATTAGATCCCAAAACCCCGAGTATGACATGTTCAGGATAATCTTGATAGATGAGTCGATTCAGCCAGAGTGTTCGGGATATTATCTCGCACCATGTATAGTCGGCAGATATAGAACAAAAGTTAGTTTCAAGACTCAAGAGATACCGAGAACTTGAAGGCTCAAAGAAACTGAAGGCTCAGAGAACCTGAAGCCTCAGAGAACCTGAAGACTCAGAAAACCTGAAGACTTAGAGAACCTGAAGACTCAGAGAATCTGAAGACTCAGAGAACCTGAAGACTCAGAGAAATACTGAAGGCACAGTAATTACTAAAGACTCAGTAATGTACTGAATGCTCAGTATATCCTGAATGTTCCGAGGCACTGAAGCTGAGGAATATAGCCGTTGGAATCCAGCTGACGTGGACCAACGAGAGAAGACAACCACTGAAAAAAGTCTGCGAACTTATTTAAGAATAGTATGGATTTGAATGTGATTCTCTCCAACGGTAACATTCAAATCCACACTATAAATACAAGTTCTTCCTTCATTATCAAGTGGTGGAGTGTGGAAGTGCGAAGAAGATAGCAACGATGCTACAGAGCCAAAGAGAGTTAAGCATTCCCACCCTAGAACACAAGTCTGTAGATATACAAATATATTCAAAGAGTGTTCTAGAACCCAACCTAAGCAACCCACTATGTATCATAAGCTTAGAGAGATTTTCCCAACCTTAGCATTGAGGCTAAACCATTATAAGGAAAAATCTCACCATAGTTGGAGACAACACCAAACCCAAACCCAAAGGTGTGAAGTGAGGTAGTTGTTAGGCAAACCCGAGTGAGGGTGATAAGTCCCGAAGGAGTGTGAACTCGTTAAACATCTAAGAGTTTGAGTTAGTAAACTACGGAGGTAGTCAGAAAGCTCAGGGTCGGGTTGAGTTAGTAAACTACGTGGAGTAGTCGAAAAACTCGTAAGAAGTTGAGTAAGTAAACCACGAGGTAGTCGAAAAGCTCGAAGTTGATAAGGAATTTCCTAGAGGGAGAGTGGATGTAGGACTGGTTGTCCGAACCACTATATATTGCTGTGTTGTTTACTGCTTTATGTTTATACTTGTCATATGCATCTAGTTATAAGCAAAACACAACACATGAGCTCCAAAGTTTAAAAATTGGAAACACTCTGCCCTCACCCCTGTTTTTATATGCACCGAAGTCAAACGTTTTGCTTCCGCACGCGCAAAATAGGTTTTTCCACCGGGACCAACAGATATCTTCGCCAATTCGACCCCATTCCCTAAGTCCAAAATTCTCTTTAAACCCATTGCTGCAAAGAAACAGGTCATCAGGGGGAAGAGAGAAAAGAAGGTTAAATCACCAGTTGCGGCTTAAAAAGAGACTCAACAAACAAGGGGGAAGGTTTTGTTGGAAGCAAAGATAGAGCAGGGAGCAAAGATGTTGAAACTGAAGGATCTTACTCCAAAACGTAGAAGATTGGTGGTTCTCACCGATGAAGATGAAAGTGATTCTGACAAGATTCAACTGGAGCGCCAAACCGCTGAGTTCACCATTACAAGTATTCCCTCAGGTTATCTCGAGGACACAGGATCAGACTGAGGAGCAGTCTTTTCTGAGGTGCTCGAGACATCGCTCAGTTCAAGATAAAATTTCTCAGGAAATCTTTAAAGGAGCTCAGACCTCAAAAATGCCTACCTCGGATGTCTTTGGCTCGTACATGAGCCACCAGAGTCGATCCAAGATGTGCAGCTCGCACAAAGAGACGAGCCAACTCGAGTCAAACCGAGGATATGCCAACTCAGCCTCGTAACCTCTCGATGCAAACCGATGACCGACCGCACAAACTTCGGGATAAGCACGAGGCTCGTGGAGCGTAATATTCTTGATGAGCTCCCCGAGTGATCAACTTTGATCCCTTAGCAAATGTTTCAACCGAACCAGAGAGCCCAAGATGGAAGAAGGGCGGTCAAGAAAGCGAGTGGAGGAGCAAGGGGAACGGTTCATTCTTGACCGCTACCCTCGAGCTCACCATACCCTCGATCCGCAAGATGTTTTCTTCAGATTAAGGACGATCAGATTCATCCTCAATCGACTCTTCCCGAGATGCTTGATATTGCCGCATTCGTGAGGGGAAGACCGTGGAATGAGGAAACAGCCTTTCCCGGATCGACTTCTCTCGATTCGCGAGGACAAAGCTCGATGAAAAACTCCGATTTTGATGAGCCGGTTCGTGATCGAAAGCGAGAGCAACTAAAGTTGAGTTCCGAAAGCAAATGAGACAAATCTAAAGATGGAGATGGGGATCAACAGGAGATGTTGAGAAGCGGCCTCGATGGAAAAAGGAGACTTCGTTGTCGATCAACTCCGAATTGGTCAACCTCAGATCGGTTAGAACTCTTCAGGTACCTTTTGCACTATTAACAATTATGCTAAAGTTACCGAAAAGTCCTATCTTTAACTCAATTGTCTCGATAAAATGACCGAGGCTCGGGCTGAGACCGGAGCTCAGACAAAGCCGAGGCACGGAATGATCGACAAAGACAGAGGTGCGTAAGATTCCTCGAGATTGATCTCACTCCCTTGATGGAGAAACTTGAGAAGGTTGAGTCAATGATGATCAAAATTGCTTTCGATGGAAGAGACGTTGGCCAATCAAGCTCAAAAGATGGAAAGTCTTAGCCATTCTTCGAGCCGGTGCAAATTCAAAACACTCGACCACCCGGATGACCTCCATGGAAGAAAAGCCGAATGAGAAGTTTGGAGGAGTCAAGGTCGAGTTAAGTAATGAACTCAAGCGTAAACACTGCGAGAGTTCTGATTTCCTAGAGGTGAAACTGGCAGAAAAGAATGAGGTGCTAATCAAGTCTGTGGTTGAGGAAATGAGCTCATTACTCATGACCAAGATGACAGAGATGTTCAAAGAAGCACTTCTCTCGCCGGTTGCCCACTTATCTCAAGAATTTTCTTTGTGGCCAAGAACCATCTAAGGAGGCCGAAGACGAACAAGATCGAGATAGCAGAGAGATTCATTGTGTGAGCAAAGAGAGCATATCACATGGACACAAAAGACTCTCCAAAGCTTCTTCCAAATTACGGTGCCAAGAAGGGGGAAAAGGAAGCTGAAGATCTCAGAAAGTTCATGGCACGTACTTTGGAGAAGAAGGCTCAAAAAGATGCTGAAATATATAATTTAGCCAAAGCCTTAAAAGAAGTCGAAGCTTCTGAGAAGTTAAAGTTTGCTCAGGTGGAGAAGCCTGTCTACACTCGAGTTTCTAAGCAAACCATGCTTGATATGTCAAAAGAAAAACTGAATGCTAGAGCAAAGGTTGGAACAAGCCAGGCTGCTACTGAAATGCCTATGAAGAGGAAAGCCTCGGATGTTGTTCAAACTGAAAGCAAGCGTGCAAAAGCTTCTAAGCCAATCCAGAGAAAGCTAATTCTGGATGATGAAGAGAAAGAAGAATCTGAGTCTCAACCTCAGATGAAAGTCTTCAATACTAGAAATGCTCTGAAGACACTCCAAATGGAACAAGCTAAGAAAGTTGTTTGCCTTGGGTCTCGCGGAGCATATGTGATCAGAAAGAAGATAGACGAAGAGCAGAAGTGAAGGAGTGAATTCAGAAAGTTTGCAAGCAAGATGAAAGGAACATCAAAAGTGCTAAAGTGGCCCCACGTTGATAAATGGATGCCCATTAAACTCAACGATATGTGGGAAGAAGTCAAGAGAACCTTCTGGTTCAATTATGATGTTCTCAGGAAATGGAGAGGGGAAGGCTCAGATCAGAATGAAGCATTCATTGAGTATCTCCTTACCTTATATCCAAAGTATCTATAGAGCTGGATTAACCTTGCGGATGAAGGAGAGGTACAGATAGTAGCCCCTGGTCCATATTCCTATTCTCCTCCAAGACTTGATAATGGCTTGGTAAATGAGAAGGCCATTACTCAAGAGATTGCTCAAGATATCTTTGGTCATTGGGTCTAACAGAAATAGTCCGTACATCATCAAGGAAAGAAATGAGTCAAGAAGAGATTCTTCTAATGTTCGATCCGAGGTGCCTAATGATTAAGTTGAGAATGAAGCAAACTGAAGAGCAGAAGACTGAAGGGCCAAATCTGAAGACTGAAGACTCTTAAGATTCTGTAATCTTTAATTTTTTTTTCTTTTTGATTTTGTTGATAAACTCATTGTAATATGTAATGGTATACTCATCATCAATGAAGATTTATCATTATGCTCAAAAGATAATATCTCATTATCTTATTTACATGTCTTTTATTTTGATATGCCTGAATGTATGATGATATGGGGGAAATTGTCTGAATTTGAGAAATTGTTTAAGTATTTGGTAATGAACTATTTAAAGAGATTCATTATCAAGAAATTATTAAACCGTTGAGAAACTCAAATTGTTGGGAGATTCTCTGATTTAAATTGTTGAGAGACAACCAATCTTGTAATAGGATAAACTGAAACCTGAGTATAGGTTATATGTTTGTAACAAGATAGGTTTTGGCATCATCAAAGAGGGGGAAATTGCTCTCTTTAGTTCCGCTTTCTTCTTTTTCGGGAGAGTCGTCCGGGCAATGGAGTCAGAGTGACTGTTTTCAAGCAGTTGAAGCATGATCCACTATCCACGGAACTTCCTCTGCCAGGTGAGTCACTCCGTCTGTAGGATCTGTCAGGTGACTTTCCTTTCTAATAGTAATCTGAACTCCTTCTGTCAGATCTGTTATCTCTTCTCTCATCTGACCGATCATCTCTTTTATCATCTCTGTGATCCCTTCGGTTGTTTGATCTGGATCTTTCTGGTGATCTGTCAGATGGCCTCCTGTTTCTTCTGTCTTGATAATCTTTGTAGAATCTTCGATACTTACCAAGTTGAATATTTGATCTTTCAAGTTTCTTGGTAAGAAGAGCGATCTGTTCTGCTTGGCTTATGATGTTTCCAACAGGTTCAGTGGCTGGTTGCTTTGAATGCAACTGATTTAGTTGTGGAGGTTGAGGCTTCATTAGGCGTCTCTTCTTCATCTGCTTGCCCTCTTTCGATTAAATCGAACTCATGGGATTTAAGGCTTAGGAACAAGCTACTTGGCTTCATCTTTGCAATGTCTTGGCAATCCTTGATTACCGTGACTTTCATGTCCCATTTCTTAGTGAGAGATCTCAGGATCTTTTAGTTGATGTCTTTGTCTGACATCTCTCGTCCAAGTTCTCGTAGCTTATTTACTGACATGGTGATCCTCCCATCGAGTTCGTTGATGGTTTAGTTTGGCAACATCTTTAGCTTTTCGAACTTCACCAGTTCAGCTTATAGTCGGCTGTCTTTGATCTGATCATTACCTTCACACATCTCGGCAAGAGTATCCCACATTTGTTTCGCTGTTTTGAGATACTTTATTTTCTCTTTGGTGATCTTATCCATCGTCTTCATGATTATATGTCTGGCGATTGTATCTAGAGTATACAACTTTCTTTCTTCTGCATCCATCAGGGCTGGACATTTCGAACAAGACTTCCAGGTGCATGATCTGGATCTCCTCCAACCGCTGGGTTGTCGTGATATATGATGATGGGTCCTCGTTCAATGACTTCCATCATTCTGCCGCTTATCGATCCCAGATGGTTGCACATATATATAGTCCAATCTGCATACTCATCAATTGAAAACTTAGGCAAATCATGATACATACCAGAGGTATTATCCATGCTGAATGTGATTTTTTAAAACGAATGAGTTTTGAAAATGATTTTTCAAGATCTGTTCAAATGACCACAAAGATTCTTCCTCAAGAATCAATGATACTCAAAGCCAGTGGTCTGTAGAACTACTGCTCGGATACCACTTGTAGGTCCCGAACGGGTTTTGTGAGGGCTGAAGTCTAGAGGGGAGGGGTGAATAGACTTCTGAAAACTTTTCGTGCAGATCAGGAGTGATTGCAGATTGCCTGATCAGAGTGCTAGTGAGTCAGTTTGGACTGATGTTCAATCTTACTGAGTGCCTGAGGGCGGATCAGTTTGATATCAGTCAGTTTAACTGAGAGTGCGGAAGCTTGTAAATACCCGTGTGAAAAACTAGTTTAATCAATTCAGATTCTCAAGTCAGTTTCAATCAGCAGACTAAGGTGTCAACCTAATCAGATCAGTTGCTTGGTGCAGACTGATGTTAACTTAGAATATGTATGCAATTTTAAGCTCAGTTGTGTGAATAGTGTAAAGCAATAAAGAGCAAGTAAATGCACACAAAACTTTTATAGTGGTTCAGACGAAACCCGTCTTACGTCAACTCTTCCCTTAACCAACTTAACCAACTTAACCAACTTAACCTACTGGACTTAGTTTATTGTGTTAGTCCAACACCCAACAGATATTTATTAAGTTCACACTCAACCGATTAGAAATCAGAAACTAGAAACCCTAGTCTGAAATCTTGCGGTGACAAACTTAACCTAACTTTGTGTTTGGGTAAAGAATGTTTGAGGGTTCCAACTGGAAATCTATCCTGGTGTTTTAGGTAGCCAAATGCTAGTGGATAGGATTTCTTGCTAAGAACTATGGGATGAACACTCTAAGAATAATCTTCAAATATGGTGTTCTTCGAGCGGAAATTCTTCTTGAATTTGCTTCTTGATAATTTACGTGAATACTGTTGTTCCGCTTGCTCAATAGTTCATGTATTGGTCCTACGTCTCTTCTTGACGAGCAATCCCATTTTATAGACCACAAAATCAAAGAGCCGTTGGAGAGCAATTTGAATTTCAGGCTATATTAGGTAGGTTGTAGGATATGATTGTGATGTGCTCCGAATATCGGCGTGGCCATAGGCATAATTAGCGTCGTTTATGTCTGGAGCGTCGAATCCCGTATTGTCAGCTCTTTTTGTACACGTGTCGCTTTCTTCTTGGCTTCGCGAGATGGCATTTAAGAATTTGTCCGTTAGACGATTGATATTCCTTTTGTAGCATATTCGTCTTGTCTGGTGTACCATTTTGGTTGACGCCAGGTGCGAGCTGACTTGATCAGATAACTGATCATTCTACCTTGTAGAGTCTTCTGATGCAGATTGTCTTAGCACAATTTGCAGACTCGGCTGATATAGGTCTTCAGGTCTTCTGGTAGTCTTCTGATCTTCAGGTGACTCTGAGCCTCAGTGTCTTCAGTCATACTGAGTCTTCAGGTTTGTTACTGAGTCTTCAGGTTTATCTGAGTCTTCAGGTTCATCTGAGTCTTCAGGTTCATCTGAGTCTTCAGGTTTAACTGAGTTTCAGTGTCGTCTGTCTTCACCTGGTCTTCTGACTTCTTGTCTTCTGATTTGTTCTTAGCCTTCTGATCATCTGACCTTATCTTGGTCATCTGATATCTCGACCTGACCTATACATATTGAGTTCCCCCTCAATATGTGACCTATCTTTTACATCAGCTATCTATACATTTCAGCTGGTCATCTTAATCTGATTCTAAATCATCAGTCAGCTAACAGGTCTGACTGGTCCTATTACAACCTGTTTTGGAACTTCCATCAAAATTTAAATACAAATTTCCCAACAGCATGGCTTTCAAAACAGTTTGATATGAAGGACTTAGGGGAAGCCGGGCACATCCTTGGGATCAAGATCACTCGAGATCGCAAGAAAATGATGATAGGCTTATCGCAAGCTTCATATATAGACATTGTCATGAAGCGTTTCAGCATGCAGGATTCCAAGAAAGGCTTCGTACCTTTCAGACATGGAATCCATCTATCCAAGAAAATGTGCCCTAAGACACAGAAAGAGATAGATGACATGAAAGCCATTCCTTATGCTTCGGCTATCGGAAGCCTTATGTATTCGATGCTGTGCACGAGACCGGATTGTTGGGGAATTAATTGCCCGGATCTATTCGGGATGAATATTTAAATACAAATTTAATTCTAACAATTATTACTAGCATGAATTATTCATATATTAATTCAACAACAAATCATGCATATAAACAGTTCACATAAATCCTACGCATGCAGAATTACTACGGGTTTATGTGAACTAACCTTTCGGAGTGACAACCGTTGAGAAGATGGATCCCGTTCACAAGAACACACCAAAAGGCCTTCTCAAGTATTCCCTTGCCCTTGTTCAACAATCCGGTGGAAGGAACTCGCGAACAATTTAACAAAAGGAAAAATAAAATTATGTTGCACCACCTTTGTGGATTTCTAATTTCTCCAACACATGGAATTGCACACTCACAATTGAGGTTTTTCGAAAATACACAATCTGTCGACGTTTCAAAATATTTGATATTTTATCGACGCTGATATTTTTCCGAAAATCAATTTTCTTGTTCTAATGGGGATGAAACATTCATCCCCTATTTATAATGAGGGGTTGGTCGAAATTTTAGGTGGAAATAATGATGGGAAAATCTTTTTCTTGATCTCCAAGAAATCTTGAATATATGGGTCCATAATTAAATATTCCACAAAAATCCAACTCCTCTTGCTATGGTATTTTTCGGAAAATAAGGAGTAGGAATCCAAGATTTGGATCTTCTTGAATTTATGAGATATTCTTGTATTCCAAGAATACATACCTTCCATAATATATTTTCAAGAAAATATTTCCTCTCCTTATTTAATCATAAATTTCGAAATATGCTTAATAAATAACCAAGTGGGAGATTTCTTGAATTTAATGAGATAATCTTGTATTCCAAGAATACTTATCTACATTCCATAACAAAATTCAAAGAAAATCTTTTCTCCTCTTTTTTTTTATTATTTTCAAAACTTTTAGGAAAATTAGGCAACAATAATTTATTTTATTTTAAACACCTTTTTCAGTTACTGGACATTATGTTTGGGCTACTTGAGGGGCCTTTAGGAGAATTAAGATTGGACCTTCTAATGAACTTTGAATATCTAATATTGAGCCACAATATTATTCACGCCCGTAAATATTAATTAATCCCACTACATAATTAATATTGCACTATCCATCTTAACCCATATTACTATTAATATAGCTCCTGCTATTATTTCCCCGTTTTAAGATTATCTAGCCCATTAATTAATTCAAGCCACCAAATAGCTTTCCATTAATTAATATCTTTTGTCCTTGGTTAAGAAAGGTTCAACATTATTATCCATACCTAAACAAATTCCACTTGCAAGATTTGGTATGATAAATCTTATGAACCTCCCAAGGGGGCAAATCAAACGAAATAAGATTTCAAGACACCCATTCTTCAGATAAATCTTAGAATCGCGATGTGACCAAATAATATTGCCCAAGATATAAAGTATTGAATCTCATTGATTCTCTACCCGGCCATAAGTCAAAAGCAATAATTACTAACCACACACGATCCTATTTAAGGGACGAAGATTAAGAAATAACGAACCACTGAGGTCTAATTCTTCCTGGTTCAGTGCTGAAGAATTTATCCTCCTGAAGGTCATGTTCAAAGGCATCACCATGCACTAGTGTAATCTCTTGGTCAAGACAAGCCAATCTGAGCCTTACACTTCAACCTTTCACGATGGATTGTTCATTTCCATCTAGGTCGTGAACCGCATACTTTTAGTTACAAGGGACTGTTAATTTAATCTTCTGTGATCTGGTATCACTAAATTAACTACAATGTAACATGTACTTTTTATTGAACAATTATGCAATAAATATATGTAACATTCAATGATATTTAAAGCATCAGTGATAAATAATTTATTTCAGTAAATAAGACAGAAAATTCAGTTTGGTTATACAAAGTAAAAACATACTTTCCAGTATAACCCCAACAATCTCCCACTTATACTCAAAGTTTGCTTTTAAGTATACTACAACATGTCTCGTGTAGTTCCTAATACGTGACATCTAATGTCACCTACACGAACCTAATAATATCTCCCACTTATACTCAAAGCAGATTGGCAACGGTCTTGACACCCATTCCTTCCACATGTCTCTCGAATGTATTCTCGAGGACCACTTTTGTGAATGGATCTCGCTAGGTTATCTTCCTCGACGCGATCTTTTGCCAATTTATATCTCCTCTCTTAACGATTTCTCGTATAAGATGGTATTTCCTTTCAATGTGTTTGCTGGCCTTGTGGGCTCTTGGTTCCCTTGAATTTGCAACTGCTCCGGCATTATCACAATAAAATGATGATTGTGCTTGGGCAAATTTAACTACATCCAAGTCCACTAGATGTTCTTGAGCCAAACCGCTTTTTTTCACGCTTCGCAAGTTACTACATATTCGGCCTCCATGGTAGAATCGGCGATGCATTTCTTCTTAACGCTTCCCATGTCATGGCTCCTCCCCATGCAAAACACACTAACGAGAGGTAGATTTTCCGAATCTAAGTCCGATTGGAAATCCGATTCCATGTAGCCGATAGGGATTAGACTATCCGACCGATAAACCAACATTCTATCTCGAAGTTCTTTTCGATACTTCGTAATATTTTTTAACCATTCAATGTTCTTTTCCCGTTTACTTTGATATCTTGCCACCATGCCAACGGCAGCGTATATCCGATCTCGCACAAATTGCATACATAAGGCTTCCGACAGCCGAAGTATAAGGAATGCCTTTCATATCATCTATCTCCTTTTGTGTCTTATGGCACATTTCCTTGGATAGATGGATTCCATGTCTGAAAGGTACGAGCCTTTCTTGGAATCCTGAATGTTGAATCGCTTCAAGACAGTGTCTATGTATGAAGCTTGCGATAAACCTATCATCCTTTTCTTGCGATCTCGAGTAATCTTGATCCCAAAGGATGTGCCCGGCTTCCCCTAAGTCCTTCATATCAAACTGTTTTGAAAGCCATGCCCTTACATCTGATAACACATTTACATCGTTCCCGATGAGCAGAATGTCATCTACGTATAGTACTAAGAATACCAATGCAATTCCGACACGCTTTTTGTACACACAACTTTCGAACTCGTTTTGATCAAACCCATAAGACTTTATTACTTGATCTAAACATTGGTTCCAAGCTCTGGATGCTTGTTTGAGTCCGTAAATGGACTTCTTGAGCTTACAAACTAGGTGTTCTTGGCCTTTTTCAATGAAGCCTTGGGGTTGTTGCATATAGATTTCTTCATCAAGACTTCTGTTAAGGAAAGAAGTCTTGACATCCATTTGCCAGATTTCAAAGTCGAGATGCGCAGCAATCGACAAGAGAACTCGGATGGACTTGAGCATTGCTACAGGTGAAAAAGTTTCCTCATAGTCGATCCTTTTTTTCTGAGTATAACCTTTCACCACAAGCCTTGCCTTGAAGGTTTCCACCTTCCCGTCCGGTCCTCTTTTTTCTTGTATACCCACTTACAACCAATGGGTTTGACCCCATTAAGTGGTTCGACTAGCTCCCCACACTCTGTTATGATCCATAGAACCCATTTTGGCTTTCATTGATGTTTGCCAAGAAACCGCATCCTTGTCATGGATTGCCTCGTCATATGTCCATGGGTCTGATTTGTCTTGTCCGGGAATCAAGTCCGAGGACTCTCCTATCCCCATGAATCTCTTCGCCGTCTCACAACCCTCCTACTACGACGAGGTTCCTATGTGTAAGTGTGTCATTTGGTATGTCATCTTGTACAACTGCAATCGAGGTTAGCCCCTTAGCTCATTTAAGGTAATCTCACTGGGTCTCCTTTTCGCTCATATAGTCTTCTTCCAAAAAAAATCTTAAGTGGGTCTTTATTACCACCTTTTTTATCTTCGACCATAGAACATACACCCTTTGTTCCCTCGGGTATCCTATAAACAACCTTAATTTCGATCGAGGATCCAATTTTTTCGCTTCCTTGTCCAACACGTAGCCCCGACACCCCCAAATTCTCATGTGTCTCAAACCGGGCTTCAGGGTCCCGTCCCACAATTTTTGGAGTTCGGGAACCGATTTGGATGGCACCAAGTTCGAATGTAAGTCGTTGTTTCAAGGCATGACCCTGAACGACTTGGGTAGATCCGCATAACTCATCATTGATCTAACCATTTCTAAAAGAGTTTTGTTTCTTCGCTCTGCAACCTCGCTTTGTTGAGGGGTTCCGGTGCGCTTACCGATACAATCCTTCATCCGACAAGTAGTTCAAAAACTCATCGCTGAGGTACTCGCCTCCACGATCGGATCAGATAGACTTGATACGTTTTTTCCTATGATTCTCGATTGAGCCTTAAATTCTTTGAATTTGTCAAAAGTCTCGATTTATGCTTCATAAGGAAAATATAGCCGCATTCTTGAGTAATCATCAATAAAAGTGACGAAATACTCATAACCTCCTCTTGCTTTGATTGACATTGGACCACATACGCCCGTGTGGTGAACGATTTCTAACACTTCTTTGGCTCTATTCCCTTGGCTCGAATGTCCTCTTGGTCATTTTACCTTCCAAACATGATTCGCAGGTTGATTGGTTCAACTTGGAGAGACTCCAAAGGAACCGCCTTCTACCAACCTTTGATCCTCTTTGGATTAATATGTCCCAATCTAAGATGCCATAGAAGTGTCTCGCTCACGCCCGATGAACATTTTCTTTTATCTAAAACAGCTTGATGTGTTATAGGATGCATTTCGCGAGTGGTGTGCATAGTTAATTGTATAGAGATTATTCAACAACGTTCCATGACAGATAAATTTATCATAAAGAGAAATGGTAACAACTTTATCAAAAGTAACCGAATATCCATCAACATAAAGTTTAGAAACCGAAATTAAATTCTTTCTAAAAGTAAGAACGTAAAGAACATCTCTTAAAATTAAAACTCTGTCTTCAAAAGACAGGTGCACTTCTCCCATCGCTTTTTGCCACCACTCTCGTAAGATCGCCCAAAGGTGATGAGGATCTCATTCCCACTAAGTTTCCGGGTCATCATGAACCCGTGAAGCAAACATGATCAGTGGATCCCTTATCAACTACCCAGGAATGAGAAGTATACGCCGCTAAACAAGTTTCAACAACTAGTGCGTGAGAATTACCTTTCTTTCCGGCCCTTTTGGGGTTGGAACAGGTAAACCTCCATTGTCCTTACCTCTGTTGAAGCACTTCCTCTTTGATTTTCCTTGACACCACAAGCATTCCTCATCTTACCATTGCCCTTGGCAATAGTTGAGTTTTATTCCTTATGGCTTTTGGTTCTCTTCTTCTTCTTGCCTACCCTTGGCCAAGAAGATGAAGATGGTCCACTTGTCGTTCAAAGCTTGAGTTTGGTGCCCCATCAACATCTCTGCCGAGACCAAAGCTTGCAACAAATCAGCTAGCGAAGCCAAAATGCTCAAAAACTTTTGGGCAGAGAGTGAAGTACCAAATTCATCTGAGTCTCCAGATTATAATCTCCACTCAGAACCTCAAGTTTGTTCAGATGGACCATCAATTTTGAGGACGTAATCCCTTACGGGTTTGCCATCCACCATTTTCAGCAATGACATCTCTCGCAAGGTGATCTGACGAGTCCCGTATTTTTGACTCGTCACCGCTCTATCCGATTTTGGTGTGTCAAGAATCCACTTGTGCTTTTGTGCAGTTAGGACAATTATAATTTTTTGTTTCCAATCAATATAGTTTCCATACTTATTATATTGACTTTAAGTATAATAGCAGTGGATTCAAATGTTACGACATGCTGAACTGAAATAAATAACTATATGCATAAGCACAAATATATCACAAGGTTCGATCACGTGCTTCATATTAAATTCTCAAAAAAAATATGAACACGATCATCACCAACATCTCAAAAAAATTTTAAATAAGCCACGTGGGGTGGGTCATTATTTAAACACATTCAAGCGTGTTACAAACAATAATGATAAACCTTTAATATCCAGATTAATAGTTGGCTCTCATTTTTGACCAATATAAAATTGACAGGGACTTCGAAAGTATATGCATATCAATTTTATACCTAAGTAATAACCATGATTAAATACGTAATTATTATTTCGCTTTGAACGAGCCTCGTGGGGGAGGGTCACCGCCGCTAGTAATAATTCACAATCATCCATTTGGAATTTATTCATGTGAAAGCTATCTTTTGACCGTTCCCATGGGGGAATTTCTCCAAAAGAATTCACAAATAAATAAATCATGGAGGTCAAAATTAATTCAATTTTATTATCCTAAATAAAATTGTCAATTAATTGTTTAAGCATACTTAGTAATTTTCGAAAGTCAAATTTTTCAAAACATTTTCTCATGCATCACAAATTTAAACACAATTTAAATAAGCATAAAATAATGCATAAACATCAAAACAAAATTAAACACATTGGGCACATATATCCAATTGTCACGGTTAATTTTTTTTCATGTCTTGATCTCGAAAATCGCTTCTTCGCTTTCATCGTTCGTCTCGAAACGTTCGCCACGTCAAGTGACATCATCGACCACCTCGGGGTCGAGTGCCCGCCAGCACTCCCCGGCCGGTCGAGTGGCGTCCGTGTCTGTGACGTCCAGCCGCCAGCGCCGTCACCCAGCGGTGCACGTCTCGCTTCAGCGACCGCCAGGCGTCTGATAGCGTCGCGCATTCAAGCGCACACCAGCAGCTCTGGCGCGCCCGCCCATACCTGGGTATCAAAATCATGCCGCGCCGCCGCCCGTCCTGGCAGCGTCCACAGCAGCACTTTAACAGCGTCCAGCGCATCCTTAGAAATTTTGCCCTAAACTGATCATCAGCTCGGCCCCTTCTTTATCACCGTGTCCACCTGCGCATCTGCGTCTGGCGTACCTACATAGTACCCTTGCACCGGTTCGAATCCGTCTTTTTAATTCTTGGGCGTCACCGGTACTCCAGATTTCTGACCGGTTACAATTCTTTGGTTATAAATAAACCTAGATCTGAGCTAGTCTATTACATTGAACTAATCAAACAAATCCTAATATACTCGTGGATTTTCTCACGAGGCAAAACGAATTCGAACAAATCAAATTTAAAAAAAAAACCACAATTTATATGCATGCATAAATATGAACATTCATCAAATACCATGACAATTGGATACCGCAAAAAAAAGATCTAAAGCAATTCAACTATCTAATTTCAAATTTAATGAAAATGAATTAAATTACAATTTAAAACTCAGAGTCTAAACCGAGGCTCGATACGATT
This sequence comes from Stenogyne calaminthoides, assembly GCA_037126765.1. Taxonomy (NCBI): domain Eukaryota; kingdom Viridiplantae; phylum Streptophyta; class Magnoliopsida; order Lamiales; family Lamiaceae; genus Stenogyne; species Stenogyne calaminthoides. The sequence continues at coordinate 8,219,938 of JBBCBC010000020.1, read as the reverse complement.
GTTGGGGAATTAATTGTCCTGATCTATTCGATGAATATTTAAATACAAATTTAATTCTAACAATTATTACTAGCATGAATGAATCCTATATTAATTCAAATAATAATTCAACAACAAATCATGCATATAAACAGATCACATAAATCCTACGCATGCGGAATTGCTACGGGTTTATGTGAACTAACCTTTCTGAGTGACAACCATTGAGAAGATGGATCCTGTTCACACGAACATACCAAAAGGCCTTCTCAAGTATTCCCTTGCCCTTGTTCAACAATCCGGTGGAAGGAACTCGCGAACAATTTAACAAAAGGAAAAATAAAATTATGTTGCACCACCTTTGTTGATTTCTAATTTCTCCAACACATGGAATTGCACACTCACAATTGAGGTTTTTCAAAAATACACAATCTGTCGACGTTTCAAAATATTTGATATTTTATCGACGCTGATATTTTTCCGAAAAACCAATTTTCGTGTTCTAATGGGGATGAAACATTCATCCCCTATTTATAATGAGGGGTTGGTCGAAATTTTAGGTGGAAATAAATATGGAAAAATCTTTTTCTTGATCTCTAAGAAATCTTGAATATATCACATATATTCTTTTCTCCATAATTAAATATTCCACAAAAATCTCAACTCCTCTTGCTATGGTATTTTTGAAAAATAAGGAATAGGAATCCAAGATTTGAATCTTCTTGAATTTATGAGATATTCTTGTATTCCAAGAATACATATCTTCCATAATATATTTTCAAGAAAATCAAGAAAATCTTTCATCTCCTTATTTATTCATAAATTTCGAAATATGCTTAATAAATAACCAAGTGGGAGATTTCTTGAATTTAATGAGATAATCTTGTATTCCAAGAATACTTATCTACATTCCATAACAAAATTCAAAGAAAATCTTTTCTCCTCTTTTTTATTTATTATTTTCAAAAACTTTTTAGAAAATTATGCAACAATAATTTATTTTATTTTAAACACTTTTTTTCATTCATCGACATTATATTTGGGTTACTTGAGGGGCCTTTAGGAGAATTGAGATTGGACCTTCTAATGGACTTTGAATATCTAATATTGAGCCACAATATTATTCAAGCCCATAAATATTAATTAATCTCACTACATAATTAATTTTGCACTATCTATCTTAACTCATATTACTGTTAATATGTCTCCCGGTTATTATTTCTCTCGTTTAAGATTATCTAGCCCATTAATTAATTCAAGTCACCGAAATAGCTTTCCATTAATTAATATCTTTTATCCTTGGTTAAGAACGGTTCAACATTATTATCCATACCTAAACAAATTCCACTTGCAAGATTTGGTATGATAAATCTTATGAACCTCCCAAGGGGCAAATCAAAAAGAGGGTACTCACATTACACATTCTTCAGATAAATCTTAGCAATCGCACGTGACCCGATTATATTGCCCAAGATATAAAGTATTGAATCTCATTGATTCTTACCCGCCATAAGTCAAAAACAATAATTACTAACCACACGATCCTATTTAAGAGACGAAGATTAAGAAATAACGAACCACCGAGGTCTAATTCTTCCCGTTCGGTCAAGAATTTATCCTTCAGAGGTCCTTGTTCAATGATCGCCATGCCTTTAGTGTAATCTCCTGGCCAAGACAAGCCAATCCCAGCCTTACACTTCAACCTTTCACAATGGATTGTTCATTTCATCTAGGTCGTGAACCGTGATACTTTTAGTTACAAGGGACCTAATTTAATCTTGTACGTGATCCGGTATCACTAAATTAACTACAATGTAACACGACTTTTTATTGAACAATTATGCAATAAATATATGTAACAATCAATTATATTTAAAGCATCGATGATAAATAATTTATTTCAAAGAATAAGACAGAAAATTCAGTTTGGTTATACAAAGTAAAAGCATACTTTCTAAGATAACCCAACACGGATATCTCGCTTTATCGAGGCATAAGCATGGTAGCGAGATATCAAAGTAATCCAGAAAAGAGCATTGACGCCCTTAAGAACATTAAAGTATCTCAAAAAGAACTCGGGATAGAATGTTAGTTTATCGATCGACAATCTAATACCCATCGGTTACCGCGGACTCGGATTTAATCGGACTTAGATTCCGTAAAAATCTACCTCCCAGAGTGTGTTTTGCATGGGAGGAGCCATGACATGGAGAAACGTTAAGTAAATGCATCGCCGATTCTACCATGGAAGCCAGAATCGTGAGTCGCTGCGAGGCAGACAAAAAAAGCGGTTTGGCTCAAGAACTTCCTAGTGGACTTGGATGTAGTTCCGAATTTGCCCAGCACAATCACTATTTACTGTGATAATGCCGGAACAGTTGCAAATTCAAGGGAACCAAGAGCCCACAAGGCCAGCAAACACATTGAAATGAAATATCATCTTATACGAGAAATCATTAAGAGATGAGATATATAGGTGGCAAGAATCGCGTCCCGAAGGCGACTATGAGATCCATTCACAAAGGTCGCCTCGAGAATACATTCGAGACATGTGGAAGAATGGGTGTCAAGGCGGTTGCCATCTGCTTTAGTATAAGT